>VWZK01021142.1:117750-233098 GCA_013396935.1 Baryphthengus martii | reverse complement strand
GGTATGAGGTTTAACAAGACCAAGTGCAGGGTCCTACACTTTGGCCACAATAACCCCAGGCAGCCCTACAGACTGGAGGAGGAGTGGCTGAGAGTGGCCAGACAGAGAGGGACCTGGGAGTACTGGTTGACAACTGACTGAACATAAGCCAGCAATGTGCCCAGATGGCATGGAAGGCCAATGGCATCCTGGCTGTATCAGGATGTATCAGGAATAGTGTGGCCAGCAGGAGTAGGGATGTAATTCTCCCCCTGTACTCGGCACTGGTGAGGCCTCACCTTGAGTACTGTGTGCAGTTCTGGGCCCCCCAACTTCAAGAAAGATCTTGAGGTGCTGGAGAGGGTCCAGAGGAGAGAGATGAGGCTGGTGAAGGGGCTGGAGGGGAAGTCTTATGAGCAGAGGCTGAGGGAGCTGGGCTTGTTTAGCCTGGAGAAGAGGAGACTCAGGGGAGACCTTTAGCACTCTCTACAGCTACCTGAAAGGAAGTTGTAGTCAGGTGGGGGTCAGGCTCTTCTCCCAGGCAACTAGTGACAGGACGAGAAGGCATGGCCTGAAATTGCACCAGGGGAGGTTTAGGTTGGATATTAGGAAGCACTTCCTCACGGAAAGGGGGATTAAACGCTGGACTGGACTGCCCAGGGAAGTGGTGGAGTCACCACCCCTGGAGGTGTTTAAGGAAAGATTGGACGTGGCCCTTATTGACATGGTCTAGCTGATGTTGTGGCGTTAGGTCATAGGCTGGCCTTGATGACCTCAGAGGTCTATTCCAACCTCAATAATTCTGTGATTCTGTAATTCTTGAATTAAATCTGGTGGGCTGATTATCGCAAGTAGGGATTCTAAATCACATAAAAGAATCACAGGGAGAAACAAAGGAGTAAGGGATTCAATATGAGAAGTCAATGTTTTTGCAAATTGACAAATGTAATTTGATCATGAAACAGTAAATACTAAAGATGTGATTCAAACAGATGGCAAAAGTCCTATTGACTTCAATGGGCCACAATATTATACAAGGTTTTTGTTTTGTTTTTTTTTAAAGCAGTGATTGTAATGGGCGCTACCCTGGATGTAGTGTTCTCAGAATACCTGTTTTTCTCAGTACCCTAGTAGTCACAGGAAGAATTTTTCTTCCCACAGCACCCATCTTTTTTCTGTATTCCGCTGAATACAGGCTTTTTTTTCCAATATTTTTTTTTTTTTTTGCCATCTCTACCAAGTCTTACATTCAGACACGACTTTGGTATTCTTCCCAGAGAGAGAATTGAATTCTGCAGCTCTTCTTAGGCTAAGCTCTCTTTTAAGATAGGCTGGAGGATCAATGTCGCAAACTAGGAAGATTAGAGAGAATATCCTTGTTAATAATGCAGTCAAGCAGGAGGGCATCATCTTACGTATGTCTTATCCAATTTTGCGTAAAAAAGATTGAAGACATAAGAATGCCACTGCTACCATAAGGTGCGTTGATGTTCAGAGCCATATCCTGAGAAATAAGGACTGAAGTTAAGCACTGTCAGTTTAAGACACGACAGTGCTACCATGAAAAAACTACACTTTAAAGTCAACGTTTTCATCTGCTTGGGCTCAGTACCCTTTGAGCTCAAAAGACAAAGAAGGGAGACAAAGTAGGATGTTTTTCCATTGAGCCGTGTATTATACTACATTAATCTAGTACTCTCTTCACTACATCCCAGAATACTGGTACATGATTTATTTGATGTGCATATAGAAAACCCACGAAACATCTGAAGTTTCTATTAAAATAATAGTTTGCTCATACTGATAAGAAGTTGGTGATTCTTTTTGACATGACCATAATACAAGTGAAGGGTTATTTAAAGAAAAGACATTTTCATGAAAAAAGCAGACACATAACAAAAATTCTATAGTAGGTGTTGACAATATTGAAGAAAGATCTTATGAGGAACAAGAAGCAAGAAGATTGTGAGATACTGTAAGATGAACTGCAGATTTTCTTTTACTATTTTATTTTTTTTGTTATTAGTCATACAAATTATCCTGGGAAAATAATGGCAAATTCCTTATCTTGTGTAAAGAAAGAATACTTAAAAGCTCTGTGAAGCAAAGTGACATGCTTTTGGACACTGATCAAGAAGAGGATCATGACAAATATAAGTGATTTTGATTGACCTGGTACTTGAGTCATTATTTGTAAATTCATAGATCTGACGGATTCGTACCTAAAGGTACAATACTGGTATACTATGTCAAAAAGAATATGTGGATTAATGAAAGCAGAAGTTAAGATTACTGAAGTCCTGAAATTCAGTAATGATGTATGAGGAAGATGAGAGAAAAGGTATCTGTGCACTTAATTATCTGATGGGACAGGAAGAAAAGGGTAAAACTCGCTTCATATGCTGAATAGTTACCAATACAGGGGAGCTTTCTGAAAGACTACCAATACTGACATTGCTAGGGACGTCTTTTCTAAGATTCATTGACATCATTGAATGCGTATGATATTCTGAGGCAAATATTTAAATACTCAAGAGCAATCTACATAGTTTCTTGATACATTATTTATACAGTGGCCTGGAATATATTTCTGTTCTATTTCCTTCACCTTATGCTTCTTTCAAAATCTTCTTTCCAAATTGAAAGTTAAAGAAAAAAAATGATATTAACTCTGTAACATTACAGCAAAATGCTTTTAGGCATACAAGCATGATATAGCTGAGGTCATCTAGCTTCATAAAATAAACATAAATAGGAATTTCAAAAGACTTTTTTTTTATTTTGTGTTTGCTCAGCATTATATTAAAATAAATCATACTATAAAAAAGCCATTATGTCTATTGCATATAATATCTTTCCTCTAAGAAAAGGGAAGATGTATCTGACATGTTTTTCAAAAGCCCCACCCCATAAACTGGCAGGAAATTTTCTGAATAGACAACTGAAAATAGCAATGGAAATAATTTTGATGAATGAATGTCATATGGCATCAGTCTTAAAGTCAGGTTTTCAACTAGCACAAATCATCCTCAAACCTTTCACTTTATTGGAACTATATCTGTATAAGGAACAGATACAATGTTTTCTCTTTCTAGAAGGTTATTATCTACACTCACCTTTTCACCAACACCTCCAACAGAGCCAATTGAGCCTGGGGGACCTTGAGGACCCTACAATGATAAAAGATGCCAGTTATCCCAAATATAGTTATCCCAAATATAGTGACTATTAGTGAATTACTGAGAGACAAAAAAAGAGGTTAATTCTTACGTCAGCTCCATTAGGACCTTGGGGACCTCTTGGACCTGGAGGGCCAGGTGGACCCTGTATCAAAGAGACAATTTGATATAGATACAATCATACTGAGTAAGTCCAGCGGGGCTTTTTGTTTTTTCAAATGAAAAATAATATACTCAATCTTAGAGGATTTTTAATCTTCACAGTACTACAGAAACAGCAAGGCCAGGTTGCAGCCCACTGCATGAGTTCACAAGGTAACAGGGGTTCCAGGCTATGTTACACAGTACCTGAGCTGAAAACAATCTGTTGCTTAAGACTCCTGAGAATTGGTTTCCTGAATTATATTTTCCTTGCAGATTTACCTGCAATACCCATTGCTGTGCAAAGACCCCGGAGTAGCCTGTATGTCTGGTAACAGTCATGTGACAGTACTGCACCATGGTGCTTACAGATGGCCAATAATAAAGCATCCACGCTTGGCATACAGTGTTGCAGGCAAATGTATACTGTTGATAGCTTGCATTTCAGTCAGAACCAGCCCAGAAGGCATTCTGTCCACAGTATAAAAAGTTGGAAAATGTACTGTCAAGATCACCCAAAGAAACAAAGTAAACATAGCCAAATAGTGTTTACCATCTTCTGGTCTGCAGTTACCTGAAGCTAAAGTACAATGCCCTGAATCTCAGAAAAGCAGCTCCAAACTATCTGGTGCAGTGGTCTCTCCTTTTTCTCTTTCCTGAACCTGCTTATCACCGTCCTGTCTCAGGCACACACATAGCATCTGCTTTGCCACCTACTCTTCAGAGTATTTTCTTAAGTTACTTGAATCTTGATATGAAAGATGAAGAGATAGATGGGGGAAATCAAAGCAAATCTCAGAGAGATTTTGTGTTACGCAAAATGTTTCATACTCAGGCACCAAATTCAGGAGTAGCTTATCAAATTGTAAGCTACAGAGAAAGGGCAATAAAATATGGATTATATTTCTGTTCTCTAGAGTGACCAATGGGGAAGAAGTCTTACCATTGGGCCCACATCACCATTTTCACCCTTTTCACCTGGTGGGCCAGGCAGACCCTAAAACACATGGAAAAGAAAAGAAAATAAAACTATTAGTAGTGTACCTGGAACGATCAGTTATAAATCAATATGAAACATTATGGATCAGATCTACATGTGAAACTTTAGAACTTGCAGGGCGGGGGTAAAACAAGAAAACAAAACCTATTCGTGTTATAACAATGAAGAAGAAAACTAGTTTTTTATATTACAGAAAATGTATAGGTAGTCCTAGGATGCTTAAACCTGGTGAGGTAGAAAAGTTCTGAAAAAAAGATGGACACAGAAATGTTAGGGTGGCTGATTTTAAAGCCCTGCCATCATTATTCAGACCCCAGGTAGGCATCTGGATAATTTGATTTATGCTATGATAAAAATGTATATAAAGAAAAGATGATCAGTGCAACACAATGAAGTGGGATGCAAAGATATCTAAGCTACCTGAGTACTGGGAGCTGTATAACTGCATTAATAAGTTGTCCAGTGGAGGTAATAAATCCCGCTGAGAGGCATTGCATTGGGTTATACAAACATATCCTTAGAAGCAAAATGTCCAAGTTTCACTAGTACTAAACACCAGGAGAAGGAAACTGCAGCTGAAGCTGATACTGATATCTAGTATGTTACCACCAGTATGAAGCACTATCACCACTAAATGTAGGATCAAAGCTTGTCTCCTATAAAAAGCAGATATCCTGGCGCAGCCAATAGCATTATATTGATTTACATTACATTAAGATCTGATTCTAAGTCTTACCTCCTGGGTTCTGCTATTTGATATGCTATCAAACTATAGCTAACCAGATTGGAAGGCTGCCATCTTCGCAAAGTATGAAGCATAAACTTAGCCAACACCATATGCATTCCTCAGCTGCCCTCCTGCTTGGACACAATCTGAACAGTAGAAAGGCTTGTGAGAATTCAGATGCACCTTTTCTACTACTGTGAAAAATTGGCTGACCTGTGAATGCATTGTGTTTGTTGTGAAAGCCTGTTTACTATTAAATAACCAGCATGAAAAAACTCACCTTAGCTCATGTGATGACACAGTAGTTTTTATATATAATCTTTGCTTATTTTGAAAAAATAACAGACAGTATTCCATTAAAATGGAAACCCATAGCTGATACTATCTTCAGTAACATGTACTGATTACAGTACATGCCAAGTAGTAATGCCAGGGTTATGATAACAGTTTTATTACTTTCTAACTTTCCTCATGTTTACTTTTTGTAATCTTATTGTTGTTCAACAAATGAAATTTGAATTGATTTTAACTTTTTCCTTCATTGTGAGGTTTTAAATAACAATGTTGTAGCTAATTATTCTAAAGAATGATTAGAGTAGAAGGCTAGACTTGGACTAGATGACTAGTCTTAAGAGAGCTGATATTCAGAGAGAAGAAACCCACCTCAAACAAACTAGAACTTCTAGTTGTCAGCTGTCTGCTCAGTCCTACCCCATGAACACAAAAAGACACTTAGCTTAAAAAGCTGAATGCCTTATCCTTTATGATTCATGGTCATGACAAACCTGAACAGCTCATTCAGCTACTTGTAGAGAAGGCATTTATAAGAAGGCAATTAAAGATTTACTTGATATTTCCGTATTTGAAAAGACTTTTCAAAGCCATTTGGTGAACTCCTGTTTCAACATTGAAAAAATCCCACTGATTTCACTGGATCAATATTTCATGCATTATTTGCCCTGCAGGTTTGGAGTGCTTTCAGTTCCTTTTGGCAAGAAGTAATTGAGGTGTTTGTCATTTAATATTTCAAAATTTAAGTAAAATTTCCATAAACTGACTATAAGATAACCTAGATATGCCTGTAGGGTTGTTCAGATTTTTCCTTACTTTCAAATCTTTTTGTTAGAAATGTCACTATTTTAAAAAATAGCAATGGTATCACTGAGAAACACACTATGTTGCCAAAACCTTTTGTGAAAATACAGTACGTGACTAGGGCATGTTATATGTGATTCCAGGTTGAATCTCTTCTTTGAAATGCGTATCTCCAATATAAAGATATGCTTTTGTTAAAACATAAATTGTTGTATGCTATAAATGAATGAATTACTGAATGAAATTCTAAAGCTTATGGTAGCTAGGAATTCTGTTTCAGAACGTCCTACCATGGGATCCTTCAGTTTTTATTAACTGATGCTATCATTTATTTAATAGGAGACGATACTCATTCAATTTCTGACACAGAAATTGGGATTCTTACAAGTGGAGGATAGAATAATAAAGAAATTTACCTGTAAGCCAATAGGGCCTGGAGGGCCAGGGAAACCTCGAGGACCTTCATCACCTTTTTGCCCAAACATCCCTTGCTGACCTCTTGGGCCTGGCTCTCCATCACCTCCCTATTTGGAAACAGCAAAAAGTAAAAAAGATAATAACAGAAAAAGCTCTATGGAAATGACTGGAAAACAACTACGAGATGGCTCAGAATCACTCCTATTGCCTCTACAGATGCATGTACATGACCTTAAATGAATGAAATTTGTTATACAAATAGAATGCCAGCATGTGCCCTGGTTTAATGTAGGGCAAATAATACTGTACATTTCACGAAAATATTCCCTGAATTGCACTTCTCTTTCACATCCATATAAACATTCTAGCTGTAACATAAAATAAAAGTCAACCCACCTGAGATCAGATGGATTTATAAAAGAGATATTCTCTTTTAAATGTTATCTGGTACCGAGCTGATTTTACCACTGACTGTCATACAAACAATCCAACATGTTCACTGCAAGGATGGGCCCCAATCAGTATTTACACTATTGCATTTTTAATAATTCCTTCAAATGATTGCCCTGCTGTAAATCTGCAACAAAATAACACTTATGTAGGCTTGTTTACAGTAAACAGCTGCATATAAGTGGACAATGATAGAACTGTTAACAGTGATTTGAAATGTATTTCTGAGTAAGGAGCATGCAGTTCAAAGAACTTCAAAGTATCAGATGAGTTGTGGCAAGATTGAGGTTTGCTTTGAATAAGCTACTTACAGCTATACCAGGGGCACCAACAGGACCCTGGAGACCTGGTGGACCTGGAGGACCCTGCAACAAACAAGCATCCAAAAAGAAAAATTAGTGATTATGGCATCTGGAATGAGATTAAAAGCAAATATAGAGACAACCCCATCTGCACAATTAAGATCTATTAAACATTTCTACATAGAGAATGTTAGTGTTATTCACAAGTCTTTTCCATTCAGTACAAACAATCATTTGTTTATCTCTCAAAAACTCAGTTTTGCACATCTGTAATAGACTTAATACCGGCATTATTGAAAGCACGTTTGTATTTTTTCAGAATGTTTAAAAGAGATTCCCACAGAAACATGAATCAAAATGAAAAATGTTTTTTTCCCAATTAAAAATGTCAGACTTTTCAATGAAACCTATTCAGAAAAACCCAACCTTTAAACCATCGTCTAACAATCTATCTTTAAATAGAATGTTTCTTATTTGGATTAGTTCTAATGAAATTGCACATAGTTTTTACAACAGCACAAAGATGTCTCCTCCAGGAGACATGAAAAAGTCTAAGTTCTTGTTGGACACTAGGAATCACATTCTCTTTGTTACTAAGCCTCTTTTCAACAGATTGACAAAAAATATGTCTCCGAGAAGAACTTCATCATTTTTTCAGCCTCCTGAATAACAACTTTTCTCTGGAGGGCAAATAGAGACTGATCAGAATCATCAGGAGAGAATCTTCAGTTAATATTCTGTATGTCCTATGATTTCAGAACTAGGTACTTAATTCCTCTTCAGAATCCTTCAGAGGTGACCAACAAGGCCTTTCCTTCTTGGCCCAATATACAGCTGCCATCATGTTCGAAGGAAAGCAGATTTGAAATAAATACGTTTTGAAATTGTCAGGGTTGAATGACTGCAATGGAGGGCAACTAGGATTCAATGCACTTCAAATGGAGTAATATTCACTTCAACTAAACAGGTCTGGACACTGAATCCTGTTTTTTAAGGAAAACATTATATTCCCAAATGCCTTAAACCTTGAGACTGGGATTACAGAATACTTTCCCAAATGCTTATGCCGCAGACACTTTATTTGTAAAGCAGGTCTGCTGGAACATGCCCAAATACATTAGTACTCTCTATGGGAACTGTGGTCACAGTCTAATGCTCAGCATAGCTAGCTATGCTAAAATGATCTGAAACAGAAAAGTGCAGCACGTGTTTTTTTCTGAATTTCCGTGGTGCAGAAGCATCTCTAATGAAGAGGCATGTCAAAGGGGAAAACAGAAGGATATGCGTGGGATCCCATGCGAAGCCCAAAGTAGAAATGGACCATGACCTGCTTCCTATGCTTCCTCTGCCCTTTCCTTTAAACGCCAGACTTTTTTTCTGTACAGAGTCTGTACTGTTATGAACCTCTTTAGGTGTTCATAAAGAGGAGCTGCATGCATCTCTATGTATACCAGAGTAAGTTTACAAAGCAAACATTAATTGTCAGCTAACTGGGAACAAGTCCATAGTTTTAAAACTGACTTTAAAAAATGTTTTAATTTGATAAACTCATGTTATCAAGTTAACCAAAGCATTCAGTGCAGATTATGCAGGAGTAATTTTAGTCTGAAGCAGAATTTGTTTATAGCTTGGTTACATGTGTATTTCTTGGTAAACTGGGATTTAGAATAGAAGTGCTCTCTCATCCATATGTCTAACAGTACATTCCTTGTGTTAATAGGGCATTATAAACAGTTTATTATAGCAATCATCAATTATGCAATAAAATAAGATTGTGAAAAGTATACGTTTTCTGCACTGGAAACTGCACGAGTCTTTCTCACATAAATAATTGAAAAGCACAAACTTTTGTTTAAAAGCAAAAAAATACCCATGTCATTTTTTTTTTATGCATTTTGTTGCTACATTTTTTTATATGAAATTATCATAAAACTGTGATGTGGTTGAATTTGTGTGTATCCTCCTATGAATCATCATCTCATTGCATAAGGCATAAATTTGTTATAATTTTTAGAAGCAATTTACTTTTATGGTGCTCTATAAGTTAATCGTAATACACATGTTAATCATGACACGTGTTTTTTCAAGATAGTAAATATGCTTGGTTATGAATACCTCTATGTTGAGTTCTGAGATTTGCTAACTGAATATTGATGAAATATAATAATAGTAAAAAAAAATCTCTTTGCCATTTTTTTCTTAAGGAAAATTTTTGAAATAAAATACCAGTTTATCTTGAAATTGAATAGAAGTGAAAACAAACCTTTTCTGAATTTTGGGGAAAGAAACCAAAATCAATCAAACAAAAATGCTAGTTTTATTCTTTCTAGCTTCAAATTTCACAGTGAAAAAACCTTATTTTATATTTCTGACCTCAACCAAAAGAGGAAATGCTTGAACTTTATAAATAATTTTGAAGACAAAAACATTTCAAATTAAATTAATAGAAGCTTGATTAGTCCAAAGTTCACTATAGGCTTAGTGATGATATTTGAAAACTCATATAAGCCATTTCATCTGAGGTCTTCACTGTTCTGAAATGTTGCAATCAGTTAAATGTGTTCTCCAAGAATTACATATTTTTTAAAAACTGTATTAGTAGATTTCTCTACTGTGTCTTCATATTCTTTATCATTATGGCTAAGAAGCCTAAGCTGGATATGTTCACATAATTCAGTCAATGAAGTTCACTTAAACACAGGAAGAGAATGTATATATATTTTTGGTGTCTCCCAGTTCAGACGCAGAATGGATGAATGAAAATGATATAGGAAAGACGCTTACCAATATAGTTTACCTATGTGTTTTAAAATTATTCCGTAAGATCCAGGAATATGAAAAATACTAAATATATGCATGGCTTTATAAGTACAAACCTCTAGTGTTGCATTAAAACTCCTGGTTTGTCCTGGTTTGAGCTAGAACAGAACCAATTCTGTTCATAGATTTTACTTTTCAGCTAAGTCTCTTCTAACTAACTGCACTTTCTTTAAGTTAATGGCTTATTTTTGCACTGTCTGCGTCTAGAAGTCATAGCACTTGATGTTTATCGTTACTACCAAGGACTGGTGTGCAGAAAGGCTCTTGCTTATATTTGTTCCTATAGAAATAGGAGTCACAGCAAAATTTGCTCCTGTAGAAAGAGGTCACTGCTAAATCTTGCACCATGCTGAATTGCTGTAAAAGGTTGCACCTGCGGGGAGGAGCAGACAGGACAGATGACCCTAAACTGACCAAGGAGGTATTCCATCCCATATATGTCATATCCAGTATAAAGCTCAAAGATCATGAGGGTCAAGCCTCTCTTCTCCTTGACTACCTGAAGAGAGGTTGTAATCAGGTGGGTGTCGGGCTCTTCTCCCAGGCAACTAGTGACAGGACGAGAGGGCACGGCCTGAAGCTGCGCCAAGGGAGGATTTGGTTGAATATTAGGAAGCACTTCCTCACGGAAAGGGTGATTAAACACTGGACTGGACTGCCCAGGGAAGTGGTGGAGTCACCATCCCTGGAGGTGTTTAAGGAAAGACTGGATGTGGCAATTAGTGCCATGGTCTAGCTGATGTTGTAGTGTTAGGTCATAGGCTGGACTTGATGATCTCAGAGTTCTATTCCAGCCTCAATAATTCTGATTCTGTGATTCTTCAACGGCCGTTGTCTGAGGAGGGCTCTCTCTGTTCTGTCTTTGATCTCAATCCACGTGTTCCTGAATCCAGTTCCAGAATCCAGCTCCTGAATCTGGTTCCCATCTGCCACTGAGTCCACTCTGGGACTTCCCCAGTGTCTGTCCCATAGCATTAGTGGTGATGGTGATGTGATTGCCATCAGGGCGTTGGGTTCGATATTGATTTTGTATCAATTTGTACATATTTCATTTTATTGTTAACATTTTCATTAAAGCTGTTTAGTTTTCTTTTCCAATGATTAAGTCTCTTATGCCCTTTCTCTTCCCCTTTGAGAAGGTAGAGAGGTTAATAGAGAGCATTTATCATTTGTCTAGTGGCTGTTCCAACCCTATTCCATGACAACTCAACATTATTTTGAAGAAATATTTTTGAAGTGTGTCTTTGTTTCTGTTCATTGATGCAGTAAGGCTACCTGCATACTTCATATGTGAATACTTTTTATTTATAAATAACATAAATGGACAAATGATTTTGTTACTCACGTTTTCTCCTTTGTCGCCTTTACTACCTTTCTGACCTGGTTCACCAATTTCACCCTGTAATTGAAAGTCAAAAGTTAAACTTCTTGTTTAAAATGGTCTCCTTTCACACTTAGCTGAATTCAATATGACACTGTCTTTGAATATTCCCTTTGATATGATTATTCTGTGTTTTATGCTGCTTCTTCAAGTGTGAAGGCCTAAAGGGGGCAATTCTGTATCGATGAGTAGTATGTCATATTAATCCAAGTATTGATTGCTATACTGCAAAGGGAACCAAGAAATTGTGTTCCTCATGTCACCTTCAATATGAACTTGTAATGAAAGCACCCTGATTTACAGACTCATCTAACTGTATGTGACTGAACGACTGCTTCTCACTGCAGCATATAGTATTTCAAAACTTCAAAATCATTCAAATTAACAGGAAACCATGTCAGAAAAAAAACATTTTTTTTAATGCAATAATAAAAGACAATTAAATAAAATCACAGAAAACACTCTCTGTGGATAAATAACAGTCATGCATCATAAAAACAAACCTCAAAGTCTTTACCTTTACCCTCTGCTAACTAACACAGCAGTGCTGGATCAAGCAAACATGCAAGATGACCCTGAGAAGTGCCATGTCCTTAATTCTGCCAGAAGTCAGCAAAACATGTCTGCTGCAAACATGCTATTTTGACACCCTCAACATATTAAAATGACTCTAAAGCACTACACATTACTGAGAACATTTTATCTTACTCATTCAGCAAACCAAGGTTCTAAACTAGGCAAAAATTTTTGACATCATCTGCCTTGATTTATTTTGTCCACTTTCATCCTTGTTTCTTTGCCAGGATAAATGTTAGTCTGCTGGTTCTTGAACACAAAGCCCATAGCGTCTGTCCCTCAGACATCTGATTACAGAAGGGCGTTTTAGTTGTTTTGCAGTGAGTGGAGGGAGTTTGGAGGAGGCAGTGGTAAGAGTTGCTTCATCACCATAATTATTGTGATGAAAGCTGCAACCAGAGAACTGTACTGACAGATCTTCTCACAGATGCACTTAATTAATACTAATATAAATGATTTACCTTGTCACCATCTTCTCCAGGAGAACCACTAGGACCAGCAGGACCAGGAAGTCCTACAGGACCCTGTACTCCATCACGTCCAGCTGGACCTTGAGGACCTTTTTCACCCTGATTTGGAAGAAAAAAAAAAGTTAGGCATATTCTCACAGGAGACTAAAGAAGATTTTAGTACAGGGAGTCACCTTACCAATATAAAACTAAAAAACCCCAAAACACCCCAAAAAACCCCACATAACAGAAAGGAAACTATAAAAGGAAGAGAATGTATCAGAAAATTATACTAAGTAGTAATGGAAGTTGATGACAAATATACTTGTAATTTAATGCAGAGTGGCTGGGTAAAAAGTTTTAATGAAAGACTGATTTGAGAAACTCTTTATTATAGTCATTCCCTGCTGTGATAATAACAGGTTTAACTCTTCTTGTGCATTAGAGGTTATAACAATAAATGTTTTACTGTTTACTTCATTGCAAATATAAAAGGAGTAGGTCAGGTGTTCCGAGGATATATTTAATAGGCAAATACCGAAGCGGGAAAAAGTAACTCTCTGGAATGAGAAGTCTATGGTGTGATAGTTTTAATGTGACTCTGCGATTACTTACAGGAGCACCCTTCTCTCCTGCAGGGCCTGGAGGACCCTGAGGTCCAGGACGACCTGGTAGACCAATTGGGCCAGCAGTGCCTGCTGCTCCACGTTCCCCTGGTGAACCCTGGAAAGACATAAAAAAGCACAAGAGAATTCTGATATAGCCCTGGTAACTGTTGATGGTTTTCATGACCTAGGTCAGCAAAGAAGATACCTGCTATTCAGTAAGATTCCAGCCAGTAGAAGGGTACATATTCAGTATGTGTGCAAGTAAAGAAAAAGGCTGAAAGAACTACCCTGAAGTTCATACTCAATACTAATTTTAATTATTTTTTTTTTCATAAATACTCCTTCCTGTATTTGTTCGTCATAACTGGAGTAGCTCTTCAGTCTGTTTTCAGGCACATTTTCCCCTATGTGTTTCCAAAATACATGTTAATGGTTTGTTTGTGGTACAGTAACATTTCCCCAGCTTTTCAGCTTGACATCTACAGGCTATTTTTCAACAATTTTAAGTTACTGATATTTTCACTTTTCCAACTGAAATACTAGAAGTGAGGTGTTACATCAGGGAATGGTAAGTAATATGTGTTGTAAACTATTGTAATCTTTAAGCCAGATCAAATTTGTTGACCCCTAGAACACTGGAATTTAAAGATGCTTTCATCTGTGAGGGCCCAATTGTTTTGCTTTTATTCATGACTGACCCCATTAGCATAACTGGTGCTAATTCCATAATAAGGTGCTTTTTTTCTGTCCAGATAAGTGGCAGAAGAGAATGCTGAATGGTTTCTACAAATATTTTTGCAAATTATCTCAGTAAGATCTAATTTTGCGTAAGAGTTCAAAAAAGTGTTTGTGCAGGAATCATAGAAGACTTTATCCTTCCAGGTATTGGGATTTTTTATTCAAGTCTGAGTGGATGTCTATGTTTCAGTCCTGTTTCTGTTATTTTAGTTCCTAAGACTTTAGTGAATTTAACAAGAAAAAAATCACTACCCTGCAGCCATACTGCCATGGTCTCTGATCTTGTCAGCTCTCATAAGCTTAACAATTTTAGGTCATCTCATCAGTAGGATGCAAGAATAGAGAGGAAAAAAAGTCCAACTAACTCATAAATCTTTCCTGTATCAGTCAGCAGACACTAACAGTGGCCATAATTTCTATTAGCTCTTTTTACTCAGCCGACTTTTCACATTAATCTTTGTATCATTTTTATTTGTTATACCTACATTTTCATGAGTTATGAACAAGGAGTGTATCTTCTGTTTCAAGGATCCTCTAATTTCTCTGTGAGAATGACCTCTGATCAAAGCAGAACACACTAAATTATAGTCACAACTCAGAAGAGCATTTTAGGCAGCCTCTTAAGTCTGTTTTCTATGTTTCTTTTTTTCACTCTTTCATTATGTAGCAATTCCCTTACATTACTAATATCCTTGTCAACCTGTGGTCTTGCGGTGGTACTCGCAGTCTGGAATCTTTTTATTAATTTGTGGGACTTTTTACAAACTTTTCTACAGAATGGAAGTATCATATTTTGTCTTGTATTTCTCTTACAGACTGTAAACTCATTAGTAATCTTGTTTTAATCTTGCTTTCTGGGAAGAGATATGTAATTATAGCTATTGTACACATTTTGTAGTAACAGCAATACTTTCGCTGATGGTTAACAAAACACTCAACAAGTGAAGCTCTCCATTACTGAAAAATTTTATTAAATAGAGGAAGACAGCTCTAGATAGCTCAGTACTGATAATTGGGTAGCCTACAGCTGGCTTATTCTGAGTCCAATTTGGGGATCCTTTTCCTTAATGAGCAAATGAAAAATGACTGCTTGACATTCCAAAGAGCTTTTTCTCATCAGCATTCAGCACAGTAGTGAGAAGGGAAGAAAACAAACAGAAGACAAAGATAGTAGATAAAAGAACTGTTAAAAAAACCAAAACAAAACCCAAACAATCTGATGACAACAACAACAACAAAAAAAAAACCCACAGGAAAAAGCCTTGCTCTGGAGTGCATTCATGCATCTCTTTCTTTTGTCCAAATCCCTCTAAGCACAGTAATTGGCATGCACAGTACTTGGAGAGGTCATTTGTTTAGTAAGCTCCCAGATGTACGCACTAGCCATATAAAGCTTATAATTGACTATATATGCTAGTTAGAAGCAATTGGCAGGGAATTGGAGGAAAGCTATCCAGTGGCATGAATTCTCTTCCTATTACAAATGGCAAATGAACACTCTAGTATAATTACACTTCTGTGTGTACCCTCTCTTGGCTAAAAATAGATGGGAAAATATTTCAGGATTATTTGATGCTCATAGTCTGCTATGAGATACTGTGCAAAAAAGCAAGCTATTGTGGTTTAATTGTGGTCCTTGCAGATGCACAGAAACCCAGTATTAAGAGCACCTATGGATCTTATTTTCACTGAAAAACACTTTCAAGATAATGAGTTAGTAATTAAAGATGAAATAGAAAAAAATCCCGCTGAGGCCTTCTGTAATTCTCTCAGGGCAGCTTGGTGCTGTTTGTGCCTTAAGCGGTCTATCTGCACTACAGTGAACACAAAGTTCATTAAAAATAAATAAATAAATAAATGTTTGCCCTTCAAACACTTTCCACTCTGCTCACAATTCCTGCTACCACTACATCTGTTTTTTGAAGATTGGAAAAACAATACCCAAAAAATTCTGAGCTTCCTAAGGGATTCTTTCTATGACTATGTCTACCTTAGCTGGAGTTGTGGCTCCAAAGGGAATGAATTTATACACTGAAGTCTCCAAACTCTGAGTGATAAATCTCAATAGATTCTGAGAGAATGATCATAAAACTTTTTTTTTAAATAATTGTAAAATAGTTCTAGAAAGAAATAGGCTATGTGACATTTCCCAACTATACAGAAATTACTAAAGATGAGTAGAATGTTTATCCATTTTATTCTTCATGTATGGAAGAAACATTCTGCTATCCCAATCTAAACAAAAATAATCTGTTTCACAATGAATTAAAATAATTCAAAGATGTACTTGCCGCTGGCCAAAGGTGAGCCAATCAGTGACAGTGGTAGTGCCTTGCGAGACATTTAAGAAGGGGGAAGAAACTGCTGTGCAGAGAAGTCGGAAGAGAGGAGTGAGAATATGTGAGAGAAATAACTCTGCAGACAGCAAAGTTAGTGCAGAAGGAGGGGGAGGAGTTGCTCCAGGCACTGGAGCAGAGACTCTGCTGCAGCCTGTTGTGCGGACCCTGGTGAGGCAGGCTGCCCCCCTGAAGCTCATGGAGATTAATGGAGGAGCAGAGATCCACCTGCAGAGTGTGGAGGACCCCATGGTGGAGCAGGTGGATGTACCCAAAGGAGGATGTGACCCCATAGAGAGCCTGTGCTGGAGCAGGCTCCTGGCAGGACTTGTGACCCCATGGGGGGATTCCATTCCTGAAGGACTGTATCCTGTGGAAAGGACCCATGCTGGAGCAGTTTGTGAAGAACTACAGCCCATGAGAAGGACCCATGCTGGAGAAGTTTGTGAAGGACTGCTTCATGTGGGTAGGATCCCATGCTCCAGCAGTGGAAAAGTGTGAGGAGAAATGTGCAAATACAATGTGTACAACTGACTGGAATCCCCATGTCTTGTCTCCCTGCACTGCCTGGGAAGGAGGACGTAGAGAATTTGGGACTAAAGTTGAGCTGGGAAGAAGGGAGGGATCAGAGGAAGGTATTTTAAGACTTTTTATTTCTCATTATCCTACTCTTGGTAATAAATTAAATTCCCCATGTCAAGTGTGTTCTGCCTGTAACAGTAATTGGTGAGTAATCTCCCCATCCTTATCACAACCCGTGAGCCTTTTGTCTTACTTTTAATCCTCTTGTCCAGTTGAGGAGGGGGAATAATCGAGCACTTGGAGTCTAGCCAAGGTCAAAGGACTACAACAGCATGAGTCCACTATTCACTATCTGTAGCTTTTTCTGCTATGGAAAACCTTTTTCTGCTCAACAATAACATGTGTAAGTGGCAAGTATTGACCAACAAGTAAATCTCATACTTACTGATAGCTGAAGGCTTCAGATACTCAAACCTTCACATTCCTTGAATGTTTATTAGTATGGATAATTAGTGCAAAATAATTATTCATCACTTTGAATGACATACATCTGTCTGCTGTTTCAGACTGTGTTGGTGAAAACATCACAGCATGTAAAGAAGAAGAAAGATTATTATGTAATACAATTTATATTTACATAAAATTATTATGTTTACTTACAACTGGGCCAGGTGGGCCCTGTGGGCCTTCCCCTCCTTTCAGACCAGCTGGACCCTAAAAAATTTAAAAAAACCCCAACAACAAAAGTTATTTCTTATCCTGGAAAGTTCAAGTTATTTTTTGCAATATATGTAATGTAATAAGAAGAATGTAAATATCCAAAGACATAAAATTGAATAAATTCCTTTATACTTATATGATATTTAACAACGTTGATTACTTAATGTCTGTTCTCCTTTTACATTCATTTTTAAGCACATTAGAAGGTTCCATGAAATAAAAGAATTAATCCATTGTTTCTTGTATTTAGAAACATCATGTCAATTGTTATAGTGCTTATATCATACCTGAGCACCTGGAAGGCCTCTCTCTCCAGGGAAACCACGAAGACCTGCTGGTCCATCTTTCCCAGGGATGCCTTGAGGGCCTGGATCACCCTTGGAAACATATTACATTTTGATTAAAAAAAAATGCTTATAATTCTTACTTTAGTCAATAACTGAATGATGAAAATTAAATACCAGATCCTGTTATAGTAATACCAAAAAAAAAATATTATGCCCTCACCTCTTCACCCACTAATTCCTTTAATATTTTCACTACAATAATCTATCAGTACGGTTAAATATACAACAAGCTTTGGCAAAATACAGTATTAGTTATAGAATATAAATACAACAAGCCATAAAAATATATTTAAATATATATTCTTTAAATTTTTAAAATGCCAATTTAAAATGGAAGATTGTATGGAATTATATATTAACTGGATGTGTCATATTTTTCTTTTGTTCCAGTGGTGGCCAAAAAGTAAGCAAAGAGTTAAATTTGGTCAGTGAAATTCTGCCTTGTAGCCAGTACTACACATCCTGCTTTAGATGCCAATGTACTTTTTTACACCTTGGTGTGAACTTGTCATTACCATGTGTTTCCATAGGGAATGTGTAGTACATGTAAATTGTTATTTTATTTTTTATTAAAAATATACTAATTATTGGCTCAAGAGAATTCTCATTATTAAAATGGAAGCAGACATAGCTTTAAAACTGGACTCTTCCAGTCTTCAAAATCCTGGACGAAATGTGCCAATTGTGATTTTATATTATATGTTCTGATTTTTTCTGCATGTTCTGCATGATGATTTGAAATGTGAGACTGTCAGCAATTTACCTTCCAATTTGTTCCCCCAAGCCACATCATACCTTAGCACCTTCTTTTCCTGCAGCACCTGGGAGGCCTTGTTCACCTGGTGGACCAGGAGGACCTGGATGACCTCTTTCCCCAATTGGGCCAGTTTCACCAGTAGGACCCTAAGCACAAATGTAAAACTTCAGTCACCTCAAGGTATTTAATGTCTTGGGGAGAGGAGGGATGGGGAGGAGTGGGTTCTTAATATCCAGATGTTTGTGTCTGTTACAAAACACTATTACCATTGGTTGGCATACATTCCTCACCTTCCCTCCAGGCACAGCTGACTTACAAAATGTCTTTTTCCTATAAAATAAGTCTTGCATTGCATTCTGCCTGCAGACACATCTGTACAGCTTCCAAAGAGTGAAATCCTGACCTTGCCTCTTAAGCACTGAAGCTTTAAAATACAGTGTGTACCCACGTATGGCAGGAGATTACGAAAAGGACACAGAAGGGAAATCCATGTACTATGCTTGTCTTGAAACACTGTGCTGTTGTTTTTCTGCATATGAATTGGAAAGTTGAAAGATACCTCTTTAGATTCACTAGCAGAAAATTTCCACTGAGGGAATTACCTAAAAAAGCTCTTACAGTCCAAACGTTTGATTTTGTTGCAAATACGTATGATTAGGTCAAACGAAATTTTGATAGTGAATCTCTCCACAATCTGACTGAAATTTGGCCTTTGACAAGAAAGTCACATGTATTGTTCTTTCTAAACTATTTCATGGTAGATAACTCTGCCTTCTTGACTTCTAAAATTATTATGCATAATGTGTTACAAAAATTAATATAACCATCAATACAGTCCTCTTAATATAACAAAAGCAGCTGGCTTAGACATAATATAACCATTAAACATTGGTCTTACAATGTTAACTATGAAATAAATTATATACCTGAGGGCCAACAACACCACCAGGACCAGGAGGACCAGTTTTTCCTTGAAAACCCTGTGAAGTAATTATAGAATACTACGTTACTCAGGACAAGATATAGAAGAGTAAAATTCATATTTGTGCTGAAGAGGAGAAAGAGAAATTCCATGTCACACATTCCTTCTCTTCAGGAAGTAAAAATGAGAAATATTTTATTTTTTTTTCTAAGTGTACATTTAGAAGTGAAATACTGATTAATCTTTCTTATTTCTCTCTAGGTGAACTTGATTAGGTGAGTCTGAATGCGTAAGTGGTGCAGTTAAAAGACAGCTGAAAATGCATTTTTGCATATATACATTATGAATCATAAAGCCAGACATACAAATACTTTTTAAAGACAGACACAGACGGTGGATTAAGTTGGATGGTGATTAAAGAAAAAGGGTAAGTTAGACAGAAAGAAAATGAAAACAAATAGAGATCCAGGGAAGATGAAGGTTATATAGAGATAGTAAAAAAGACATCATGAATGCCATGAAAAGAATGAATTTAACGAGAAATTGATATGGTGACACAACCTTGGAAGCAGAGAATAGAAAGGAAATGGGTTCGGGACAGTCTTTCAGAACACTGGAAATTTTGCAGAATGTTCATTTTCTAAGCAGTGGCCCCAGACTTCCGTTCAAATATTAGTCAAGAAGCTGAATAATAACCTCACTTTATGGTAGCACTGTTTCTTTGAAACGTGCTGAATTATTTGTTTTAAATATTAGAAGTATGTTGCTGATTAAAGTTAGGAGAGTGCATTCACTGCTGTATCACATCTAGGGTTCTACATAGTACCCCCTGCCTCATAGCGTATGTATTTGCCTTTTACTCTCCTCACCTGTCTAAAAACAGAGGCGTCATCTGGCCCATATTTCTTATACACGTTGAGCCCTGCTCAGCATTTCTCTGGGCACAGTCTCACTGACAGTTGCCCCATTCCATCAGATCCGGTTTAAGCTTTTTTTACCTTTCTCAATCTGATTCTCTTCTTGCTGCCAGCCAGACATTACCATGGTTCAGTTTGGCCCATAATTGTTTAGGCACTCTCTCTCAGACCTCTGAAATGATCCAGATTAAAAACAAATACAAAAGTACCCCTTTGCTCTAATGACAGAAAATCAGAACTGCTACAGATGGAATCATTCATGTGTTCCTTTCTTTACCCAATCAAAGCTTCTTCTGAAGACTATTGCAAGGAAAGACAAGGGAATGTTGAATATGACCCATTTCCTGAAAGTACCTTGAAAAGACCTGCTATTCTCAGGTTCATAGAATGCATTGATACTTTGCAGTATATTCAACGATTCTTGATGCTAATAATGGTTTTACTATTCTGCTTTCTCTCATGTCACCAGCTTATCTAGTCCTACAGATTCATATTTGTAAAAGAAGTAATAAGAAAAGGAGATTTCAGCAGCAAATACTCAAGATGATCTCAACACCCCAAGGGTTCATCTAAAATATTTATTGGTAAAAAAATTACACTAATGTCTCAAACATGTTTTAAGTATTGCATTAGCCTCCTTTATTTGTGTTATTTTCTGTGAAAGAAAATATAGTAAAACTAAGTTTATTGTAGCAAGAAGGTCTTTGATTAATTCTAATAGATGAAACAGCTAGTATATTACTATCTTATCCTTTCACAGGCATGAAACTCTAAATTCTTGCGTAACACCAGCCAATCTAACAATCTCTGCAGCTGATGCCTCCTGCTAATCTGAGATTGATGTCTGTGAAATTGATAGAAGGAACTAGCTTAATAATGTTTTTCAGTATTTAGTTTATTCCTACATTTATATTCCAAATTATTTATGACGATATTACTGTTCCTACGTCTAGAATTTCAGCAAACAACGGCAGTTCTTTGAAGTGCATATGGCCTACTGGGGAAAAAAGCTGTAGCCTTTTCTTTACTAATACCTCAGTTGCTGTCAACATATGCTTATTATTCCAAAAGCAAGCTGCAGAGTGCAGTCTGGGAATCTGGCTCTGTAATTACTTAAGCTTGAGCATGTGTCTTAGCCTAATTCCTTAATTGCTGTAATGCCCACATGCACCACTGAACTTCAATGAGATATATACCTAAGTAAGAAGCAGAATTCTTAAGACTCTGATTTACCATTTGAAATGGAAATGTTTATTGAAAACAAAAAGAAATCAAGTCTACTTTTTGTGTTTCTTTTTAAAAATCTGTTTTTCTACAAAAACGTAGAGAACATATGGGAGATAAATATTTTTTATGTAATTCTGGCCCAAGTATACATATACACAGGGCAGAAAATAGTGCTAACAAAAAGCTGTATTTGTTCCTAAGTTACTCAAGTTTTATATCAGTCTAACCCTACTAAACCCAATGGAGATATAAAATTAGAACCATAGTATTGATTTAATACAGAGAGACACGTTCCAAACGTCACACAGTAGCAGAGACCAGTTTCACTGTATTTTGCATCTTTAGTTTCTAGTCATTAGGGAAATCAAGAAATCATAGAATCAGAGAATGGTTGAGGCTGGAAGGAACCTCTGGAGGTCATTTGGTCCACCTGCCCTGCTCAGGCAGGGCCAGTGAGAGCTGGTTGCACAGGAATATGTCGAGATAGCTTTTGAGTATTTCCAAGGATGGGGACTCTGAAACCTCTCTGGGAAATCTGTTCCAGTGCTCAGTCACCCTCACAGTGAAAAGAGGTTCCTGCTGTTCAGATGGAACCTCCTGTGTTTCAGTTTATGCCCCTTGCCTTTTGTTCTGTCACTGGGCAACACTGATAAGAGTTTGGCTCTAACTTCATTACAACCTCCCTTCAGATATTTATATACTTCAATAAGATTCAACCTGGGCCTTCTCTTCTATAGGCTAAACAGTCCCAGCTCTATCATTCTTTAGTCCTAGGAGAGATGCTCCAGTTTCTTAATCACCTTAGTGGCATGTTTCCAGTAGCTCTCTCTCTCTCGTGCTGAGAAGCCCAGAACAGGACACAATACTCCTGGCCTCACCAGGTCTGAACAGAGGGGAAAGATCACCCTACTGCAGCCCAGGATACTATTAGCATTCTTTGCCATAATGGCACATTACTGGTTCGTGCTCAAATAAATAAAAACAAAGGGAAAATAGTAACTGTGCTTTTTCTTATCGGACTACATAACAATTTTGAGCTTCCTCTATTCTAAACAGTGATTCAAATTCATTTTTATAGTACTCAAAACTAGTCTTTGTATCACTGCAAAGAAAAAATAACAAAGAAGTAGTCAATAATGTTTCTCTCACACAACAAAAAAAGCCACTATCATTGCGAAGCATTACAATGCTACAGTACTAGCAGAAGGAAATAGATTTTTTTCAGAATGATGTATTACTCCAGGCTCTGTGCTCCCCCTTCCAGCAGTGGAAATGGCTCAGGAGTCACTAACAAATTTCAAGTGAAGCTGAAACCCAAAACACATTCTACATGCTGAGAAAATTTATCTCTAAATTCATCTACAGTTTTCTCTAGCTCTGAAAACCCCAAGTAATAATTTTATTTTTTTTTCAGTGGGATACCAGTAAGGTTTCCACACTACAGAAGTAGAGAATTTAAACAAATCATTTCATTGAAACTGTTATATGTTAGGTTTATTTTTCATTTTGCTCCCAGAATTTACTCATTCTGATTCTTAGGGGGATTACATAGGATATAGTTTCAAAATGTAAGTTTTTTATTTACAGGTTGAATCATCCCCGGTCCTACTTTCCAAAGGTATTGGCTTTTGAGTTTCCTAGCTGCTTACCATTAAAAAAACCTTTTTATTATCTTATTATTTATGTTACATGGCATTCAGTGAGAAAAGAACCATGTATTAATTGCCTGACAAATCTTTATTAAAATTGAGGTCTGAGCATTACTTTATTTTACTTCTATTGACTGTTTTAGCTCATTTGTGATGTGATGTTACTAACCAGGCATAACAAAGAATAACCTCACTCTTGTGGTATGGAAACAAAATCAAGCTTTCTCATGTCTAACCTACCAACTTTAAGGAAACTGCAGTTATATAATCTTTTAGTCCCAGCCTCATCCCCTTTTCTCTGTTGCCTCTGTTTCCTTAGTTTTGATCACACAATTATGACCTTTGGAGGTTTACAACACTAACATAGTAGGGTACATTTACTTACAGTCTCACCCCTCTGTCCTGGGTGCCCAGGCAAGCCATCTTTTCCAGGTGGCCCCTGAAATTGTAAGAAACATAAAACATTTCTTAGCCATCCTTATTTCTGAAAAAAAGAGTGTGGAATTAGCTGTAGGAATCTCTGATCTCTTTGTTTTTTTCTAGACTAGTCTTCAGTATGCTCCTACATCAGCTAACTATGATTTTAATAGTACATTTTCCTGATGTATGTTAGCAATTGCTTGGAGCGTGACAGTTAGGTTGTCAAATGCATGCAGGTTCAAAATAGATTTCCGTAAATTCAGAAATCATGGAAAGTATCTATCGTTCCCTTCCATTATTCTTTGCTTAATGACTCAGTTAACACAAACCAAAGCATTACAGGAGCATTTGAGGAGATTTCAGGTTTTGGCATTTGAAATAAAAATAAATGCATGGGTGAAATCACAGGTAGTTTGATGCTTTTTAATTACTCCAGATGAGCAGAAACACACTGGAATAGCAGTATAACTAGTTCAGGCTGCAGCTCAAATGTGCTATTACTTCTATACATTTCTGCTACTAATGAATGTCTCCTTCCCTTTCACTTTTTCCTCAATGAATCAGTTGTTAAAAGACAACATACATCAGAAAAGTACTATTTTGCCTAAACTCAGTCTGTCAACTGGACATCGGCATCAACATACTAGAAGATTTGGAGTTTACTATATTGTGCTGAATTCATCTGAGCTGCACCAATGATCATTTTGAACATGTGAGTTCTTGTCTTAGCCTTAAAACTCAATAAGCATATTTGTAATCTGTATATAAACCATTCCTTAAATAAATTTTCAGGTATTCACTTCAGAAATACTGTATAAAAAAATAACGTTTCTGTTGTTGCACGTAAGTAATAAGATACTTACTGGAGGTCCCTTTGGTCCAGGGAATCCAACAGGTCCTTGAGGCCCTTGTGGTCCCTAGCATAAAGGCAACAAAACAAGTGAAGTTTTACTCTAGCTGCCATGACACTGGACAGAACAGTTTGTTTCAATTATAAACTATATGAACTCTGTAGATAATGTCTGGTTATAAGTATAAAGCCTCAGCTCCATTGCCATAAACATTGGTAGCAACGATTCACACGCATAGACATTGGAAGGTTTTTTCTGAAATCAATCCTGCCTGTGTAGGAATGCAGTAAGAAAAAACAAAACCCCAAAAAAATGTGTCTTCATCTGACCCCTGAAAATATGCATACTAAAGCAGGAATCAACTGTGAGTAAGAAATGTTGTTCAGAAAACATAGAACTGTTGCATAAAACATAGGAAATAAAATTAAAAAGACTACCAGACTATCAAGTTCAATATTCATCTTTGGCAGTTCTTATAGTCTGACAATATTTCAAGCAAGTACAACCTTACAAACTACCAAATAGAACAAACTTTCCAGAGTTACTAGGGAGTAAATACAAAATTCTTGCTATCATGACAAATGGCTGACATAGTTGAAAAAAACCCCATGATACATGAACGCTTTATTTACATAGTTTTGTATCTACACATATATATGGAGAGAGAAAAATTTCATGCAGCATGGTTTTACAAAATTAATTATTAAAGATGATCATGTGAGTTAGTGCATTGTGCATGTATAAGTATATACGTATACATGTGTACATACATTTATGTCCACATACATCTATACACAGATATTTACACAAAGTACTAGCTTACATGACTGCTTCTAAAGTTGTCACCAAACAAAACAGAGGCCTTCTTTTAAAATGATATGCTGAAAGGGACTATGTCAGCTTACTGAAATAATTTTTCCTGTTTATTTTTCAGTGTGCTAAGTCAAAGCATAGCAACCTAAGCCACCTTATTTATTCTACATGGTCCCACAGCAGAGCCATGTAACCCTAGTCATATAGTGCAAGACTTTACCCTATGCTACTTGGTATATGATGTGTGGTTTTGCTAAGACATCAGCTGTCAAAATACATATGAAATGTTGTTTTATGCAAAAGACTTGAAACAGGCAGCCACATCTCCTAAATTATGCTACCCTTTTGCTCCTCTGATAAAGTACCAACTGTTTCTGGATTCCATAAGCCTCATTCATTAGAATCATAGAATGGTTTGGGTTGGAAGGGACCTTTAAAGATCATCTAGCCCAACCACACTGCAGTGAACAGGGACATCTTTAACTAGATCAGATTGCTCAGAGTCCCATCAGTCTGACCTTGAATGTCTTCATGGATGGGTCCTGCACCATCTGCCTGAGCAACCTGTTCTAGTGTTCCACTGCCCTCATCATAAAGAATTTCTTCCTGATATCCAATCTAAATCTACCATTGTCTAGTTTAAAACCATTGCCCCTCATCGTGTTGCTACCTGTCCTTGTAAACAGGCCTGGCCCAGGTTTCTTGTAGGAAGAGAGCCCAGGCTCACTTCCAGAGCATGACTGCCTCCTGAGGTATGCAAAGCAGTGTGAAACTGTAGCAGTGGAGGAGGATCTCTTGTGCCCAACCTGGCAGATACTTCCCTTAAGAGAATTTTATTCCAGGGTAGAACTTGATTATGTTGTAATACTAAATCCGAGTCAAATAAGTAATGCTAGGCAAAGAAAGAAATCTTTGTAATCTTACTGCACTATCTGTCAATTTTACTTCCCTTTCCAAAACAGGTGTAAGGTTGAAATCTCCATAACACAAATATGTTCCATATGAGGGTTTGTTGGTTTTTGTTTTCTTGTGTTTTTTATTCTGCTGTCTCCACAAACAAATGGCCTTTCTTCATTTGCTTCTGGGTATAACATAAATCATAAAGTTTCTTAAAAAAGGAGGTATTTTATAGAGGAAAGCTATTAAAATTGACTCAGCTACTGTAAAAAAATCTCCAAAAGAAATCGGTGCCTCTTAGTAATTGGGTTATAAGAGTACAAGTCAAAGTTTTACTGTTAGCCGCACCTTCTTTATCATAAATTCCCACTGTACTTCAATCCTTACATCTTGAAGCTTTTTAAGGAAAGTAGATTAGCATTTGTTTTATTCACAACAGGGCTTGAAGATTTCAAGACAGTGTGTGATGGGTTGTGTGAGAAAAAGCACTAGAACTCTTAACAGCATGTTATCAAAATTACATTTGCTTTTTTGTCATTAAATTTCATTTTAACAATAGCTACAAGGGACAGATTATTTAATTTTTACATATCTCGTACCTGAAATAGTCTCAGCAGAGTAGAAATGACAGGTTTGTGTTTTTTTTGGTTGACATTCACCCCTATTGGGAAGCAAATAGATACCTCACACTTACATTACACAAGTCATATGAGATGTGGTGCTCTGCAATGTTTTATTTCTTTGCTCTAACCTTTCCAGGGATGCCTTCATCTTGGATTGATCTCATTGTTTCCAGTCCCCCTCAGCTTCTCTTCCCCATAACTTCTTGCAGCTGTCAAACTCCTTCTTCTGGAGGGTCTCCTGTTCACCTTCTGGTAGCCTCTGATGTTTCTCCACAGTGTAAAACAACCTACAGTTTCTTTCTTGAGCTATGCCTAGCTCTCTACATGCAGCATCTTAGTTAATTCATTCCTTTCGTGAATCTCAGTTTCCTGTCCCTGTGTCTCTCTCTTACTTGCCACATCTTTCCCTTTTCACCCAAACTTTCCTCTTATTCCTGATGTCCATGTACCACTGTCTTTTCCTTGATATAGAGGTACTTTTGACTTCTCACTGTAGCCTCCCTTGTTGGGGAATTGCCTTCCATAGGTACTGACAACAGTCTAATCTTCCAGTCCTTGACTTTCCTTCTGTTCTATCCTACTTCTCCTTACTGCAAGAACCACTGTCCTGCTCCACTAACCAGTTTCTTGGATAGTTAAGTAATATTCTGTTTCATGAATGAAACAGCTAAAATGCTGAGTATGAAAGGTGTTTATTAATGGTCTACTTGCAACTGCTAAGAATTAACCAAACAAAACTAACCTTAACTGCTTTCTGAAGACACACAAACTGAAAACTTGAGATTTCTAGAACATGCTCATGCCATGCTCTTGTTATCATCAGTTTTATGGATGTCCTTTTCTCCAGTAATCAACTCAATCAAATCATGTGGTCTGATCCTATGGCCTTTTTCCCTTTTCCAGTTTGCTTAGTCATTCTAGCAAAACCAGTTTGCTGTTTTTGTGCCAGTAGGGTTACACCAAGTGTTCATGTGCTCAGCAAGGAAACCGTGTAACAAAGTGACTTTATAGAGCAGGGGAAGAATCACAAGGAGCTTCCTCCTGAAGAGGAAGAATTCTGGAGGTCGCTGAGACTTGGGGGTGTGTACTGGGAAAGTATTTATAGCTTCTGTACATGGAAAAAGTTAGAAGTGGAATGAAATGTGACTACAAAAGAAAAGTTTCTTAAGCTTTGCAAAAATACTTTGGCAGAGAGCATGTCCACGTAAACTATCTGAAGTGGTTTTCAAGTGCTGCTATTACAAATCTGATTTTTAAATATTGTTTTTCTGTATACTGTTGTGTAATGGGCTGACTGTGTATTGGATTTGTGTATTGATTGGTACGAAAATATCAAGCAGAAAATTTTATTTTAGCAAGCACAATAGGATTTCTCAATAATGCAGAAAGTAGGTTGAAGGGAATTCTTAACTGATCAGAAAAAAAAATCAGTTTCTTCAGCTGAAAAGCTTCTGGAGGTGGCTTGAGTGATTTGCAAATCCAATAAACAAGCAGTATGCTACAGTAAATAGGGAATTCTTAAGAGCATGAGCTGGTAAGTACATCTGTAATTTGCATGGATATATACAAAATGCATGGATATAATACAAACTGTGTGCGTATTCCCTGTGTCTTATGTGTATAGAACTGAGCTACAGATGGAAAAAGCTTTCAGCAAACTTCAGCTACCCTATAACTTTGTGAAAATAATCATTGGAATTGAGGTTTAGTTAGTTCTGGTTACTCTGGTTGAAGAAGGGCAAAGACATGAGAGGGAGAACTAAAAACAAAGCAACCCTCCCACTCTCAAATCACACTCCTAAATAGTGGGAAAAAAAGAGGTGTAGATAAATAGCTTTCACATACCCTTTCACCTGGTGGGCCAGGAGGACCGTCATTGCCTGAAGTACCCTAAAAAGAGAAGATAATACATTCAAAGATTAGATCTGTGTTTCATTTGAAAGAAATAGCTTGCAGCCAATCTATGTAAGTGTGCTTGACAATTACCTTTGGACCTGGTTTGCCAGTGGGACCTCTGGGACCCCTTGAGCCTCTTGGACCCTGTCAATTTAACACAGATGCATTTGATGATAATTATTGGATACTATAATCAAATTGAAATAATTCTTCATAGTATGGTGGAGTCATTAATATAAGAAGGCCACTAAATTGCAATGCAAAGGTACATACTGTTGGTCCTCGTTGTCCTCTGGGGCCTGGTTTGCCATGTAATCCCTGTAGAGAAAAGTTCACAGAAATCATCTTAGCAGACACTGTATTTGTAAGATAAAAGTTTTTTACTGAAGTGGAGGTAGAGGGCAACTCCTTTAGGTTTAAATGTTATTTTAAGTATCTAGTTTGCATTTCAGTTTACAGAATCACAGGTCTTGATAAAACTGATTATCTTTCTGAGTTCACTGGGATCTGTAGCTAAATGCACTAAATTTGCCTCAGATTCTGTCATAGCCATTAGAACACTTTAAACTACGTTAAAATAGTCATGAAGATGGCACACAACATGCAGAGTACCTCTGCAGTAGTCTAAAGGTCTTGGCATCATTTCCACTGTAATAATAGCCATGAAGATAAAGTTCCCAGGTTCCCATGGACAGCTCCACAGTTTAATAGAGAAAACAAAGGAAAAGCCTCGGGGTTTTTTGTGTTGTGGTTTTTTTTTCGTGGTTTTTTTTTTTTTTTCATAATAGGAATAAAGACTGTAAAACCTACCAGAATTCTGCACACTTGCACAAAGATACAGAACTTGCCAGAATACTAACACTTATTTTTTTGCTTCAATATGTCTCTTAATCATACTCAACAGATTTCTTTCCTTAGGCTCTGCATTAGTATTACTGTGCATTCTAATGCAAAAAAGCTAAAAATTCAAGAGAGTATTCTTCAAGTAGAAAAAGGAACCTGATCTCTGAGGTAAACACAACAGCAAAAAAAATCAACAGAGGTGTTTTAGTACAAAGCTTGTTTTTATTGGAAACCAATTACATGCACACATCTGTGTTGCTTGTTGCTTTCTTGGGGATTTTTTTGTTTGGTTTGTTTTGGGGTTTTTTATATTGATTTTATTTCACTTATCAAAATAAAAATTATGAGTTGTTCTTAAAATGCTACACAGACTGTGAATCTCTCAGGGACAATTTCCTAGTACTAGTATGCGTGATAGCGTAAACCACAATAATATCCTGTTAGGCAAATGAATAATAGTACCTGGTTCATCTTACAGAAACAGCAGTTACTGTCTCATCGATGATCAGCATAATACTTAAGTATACATGCAGTTTGATGGTATTAATTGTGTGGTTAGGACCATAGATGAATTGAAAGCTTTATGAAGGCCTGTTAGGAGATCAATATAATTAGATTTTCCTAATTTTAAGTTTGCTCTTTGATGCTATCGCTTAGCTTTTTTTAATCTGATATATTTATTACCAGTCGTCTCATTTTTCTAAACAAGGATGAACTGAGCATTATTTTACTCTGTCTGTCCATACCAACATATCATAATCTTAGCTAAAATAATACAAGTATAATTTAAATCATACATAAGCAATGCAAATGCAATTGAATTTCATATATTCCATCAACATCATGAATTTCTGCTTGTTTTCATGCTGCAAATTAAAATGAATTCTAAAGAACAATGATATACCTTACTTCAGTTTGACTTTAAGTAGCTATTATCTGTGAATTCTGACTCGTGCTCTTAAATTCATCATCCTTCTAACAACGTGGTCATTTATGTTCAATTGAGCTTTAGAGGCAACAACACAACGACCTTTTTTCTAATGTGTATTTCATTTTTATAGTTTGAAGAAAATGTGTAACAGATTTTCCCTCACCTGATTCAAGCAAACAAAGCAGCAAAAGCTGTCATTTTACATCTATTTTTTAATATATGTAACAGTACATGTTCTTCATCTTGTCTGGTGTATTTTGCATTTTCGAAGTTCAGCCTATAAAAAAGCTTGTAGCATATCAGAATACTTATGAAATACAAGTTGAATTTCCTGGAGGGTAAATTGCTTGGTAGCAGGATAATTCATGGGATACAGGAAAATACTTTTTGCCAACTCACTCAGCTATACTGTAAAAAATTATGTTTCAGCAAAGGTGATTTCTTTTCTTTTTTTTTTTTTTTTCAAATACATAAATATGCAGTATATGCTGTCAGAAAGTGTCTGGATTCCTGTATATTTAGTTTAATACCTTAAAGAATGAGAACTAGTGTCTCAATATGTCCTGTTTTACATAAATGTAGAGGTTCATCTTAAGTGAGAAAAGACTATTTTTATAGTTTATATTTAGATAGTAGCTTGTATCTTTAGGTTTCAGTGACCTTCCAATAGCACTGAGTTCCAAAAGTAAAGTGTCAAGCAAGCATGAATTATCATACCCTTGCACCTTTCTCTCCATTGGCACCTGGAAATCCTGGGAAACCAGTTGAGCCCTATGTAAGAGATCAATGCAAATATCAGAGGGTATCAACAGCAAAACAGTAGCATAGCCAACATTCAATTTATATGTAAAGCATACCTCCAAAGTCATAGACATTGTACACATCACACTTGCAAGTGTGACAGCACTGATGAATAGCTGTAAATTAACTTACCATAATGCCTGAAGTCCAGAATGCAGTAAAAAAAAATAATCAATATATAGAATGGACATTATTTGTCATCTTATTAGACAATATTCATTAAATCACCATTTTTAGGAGTAGGAAAGAAGTTATCAGTAACAGTCCAGTAGAAATAACCATATCATAATGAATAAACAAAGCCTTGTTGCCTCACAGCATAATTATTTACAGAACAATTTCATTTAAAAGAATTGTAATGTGTTGCCACATCTGAACAGTGCTGTGGTCCTCTATTCACTTTACTGAGCTGCAAATTGCTTCAGGTGGTTTATTCACTGTAAACTGACTGCTGGCCAGTTTCATTTAACTGATACTCGTAATTTGTACATGTGCTTATATGCTCACCTCATAAGCAGAATTTATGAGATTATCTGACTTGAAACCACTTCCAGGCATTATTCCCGCTTCTGCTTTTTACTCCCCTTTCCTTCTGCTAACTGGCCAGACTAATCTGTACAGAGCTATTTTCTTCCTTATTTCTGGTATACAGGTCCAGAGGGACAGTGGACTTTGTTACCTGCCAAGGCGTTTATTTTTCATAAGGAACTTGAGGTCAAAGAAGTGATAAACTGGATAAAATATACTTTTAAGTGATTGGGGATGCAAATCAAAGCAGTATTTGGTTTGGTCAGCCACTAAAACTAATGGTCAGACTCCCTGCTGTGATAATGCATCTATATCTGTGCAGCTTGCCAGTAGTATTACAGTGGCAAATAAAATGCATATAACAAAAACTTAAATCAGAATTTCTTGGTGCTCTTCTTTGAAACATCAATAAATATTTTTAGCCTTTTTTCTCTTTTTTTTTTTTTAGCTTACATTTTCCCTTTAATGAATCTTGTTTCAGACAATCATTCCAATTATCTACTAAAGGGCAGTACAACTTCACTGACACTCATTCTAAGGAAACCCTGACTGATATCCACCAGCAGGAGAAAAGACATTTCCTTTTCTGTTTTTCTTTCTTCCTTTTTAATTCTTCACCAGTTATAACTGAAAATGGGAATAAAATTGTGAAAATTCTACTCTGTGGATCCCAAGCATGTTCTCTGTAATTAAAAGGACAGAGGAAAAAACAAACTCTCATGATCAAGTATTAATGGGCAGGGCTTGGTTGGAAATATATTTTATATATGGTACTTTTTGCAATTGAGTTAATCAAGAGAGCCTGGAGAGGAGAAATACATAAATAAATTGAAAATTATCAGATAATGGCAGTAGTATAGGAACAATTCTCAGAAGAAAAACCAAGTAAGTAGCAACAAAAAGAACAGTGTGAACCTGCTTGACAATACTGGGACAAGATTTCTTACTTGCTTTACACAGCTAATATGTTTTTCTGATGCTTTGTTTTTTTCCTCTTCCTTATGTTAATTTGAAATGGACTATGAATGAGTTTCAAAACAAGTGAGTTGATGTATTACAGCTGTCATTACTCTTTTTTGGAAGTTGGCAACAAATTAGGAGCACAAACAGTGAATGCAGCTTGAGAACTATTTTCAACTGTAACGCGATAAAAACTTAACATAATGAAATACTTGATCAAGCCTTTGCTAGAAAAAGAATCAGTCAAGTTTTATTTGAAGTGTTACATCAGTTTTATTCTTACAACTGAATAATGTAATACCTCTTTGATTTTAGACTTTTCAAAAGCCAATTCTAAAAGAGAAAATAAAGATACTGAAATCTCAGACATTTGAATTATGAAACAGAAGAAAAAACCCCACACGTATCTCAAGGTGAATAGTTTCGTTAACAATAAAATAGGTAGTTTTGATATTTTTCACTAGCACAGTGTTCATCATGAGAAGGTGCCAAGGGTTTGAAGGCAGTATTAGTTAAGAAGAGGAAGTGTTTCCTTAAAGAGCCTGCCTTTGCAAATCTGACATTTTTAAAGATTTTACTTCAGAACGTATTTGTCAAGAAAGATAATGTGGAAAATGGTCCTTTTTTTGGTGCCCACACCCTGCTTCCCCAAACGCACAAGTAAAATAACTGCCTTGTGACTAATGTCAAAACACAAGATATACAGCTCATTTATAGCTCACCTTCGGACCTTGTCTTCCTGGATATCCTGGCAATCCGGGTACACCAAGCTTACCCTGCAATAAGAAGGTACTGTTAAATTTTATTTTATCCTCCTTAGTGGTTCAGCAAACTTCATGGAATATAATATATGATTAAATAAATCTCTTACTTTTACTATTAATCACCAGTGGGCTTAGTTCCTCAAACTTAAATAAAAAAAAAAACAACTCGAATGAGTTCAGCAAAGCCAATACTTCAGTCTCTTCTCTTTTTCCCCCATGAAGTACTGAGTATTGAGGTGGGGCCGATGTCATTAAACCATTAATATTCTCTAAGAAATTAGGGTGTTAATAGGTTTAAGTGAGAAGAAATCTTTTTTACTTTATACTCTGTGATGGCTACTTTTCTTTTCCACAGACTTTTCATGAATAGGCATTTAAAGAATCAATTTTTTTCTTGAATAGTTGTAAGCTGATTGAGACTATGATAAATCATACCCCAATGACTATATGCTGACAATAGGTCTGTCAATAAACATTACCAACTTGCTATGTTCAGAAAGGACAATAGGAAGAGCAGTCTGATCAACACTGACATTAACCATTCCTAGAAATGAAATACAGAATCCTACCCCATTAAGTTGGTCTCTTCAGACCTCTAGAGGATGAGTGATGGTTTGCCACTTTCAAAGGTAAGGGAAAGCAATTTCAGTCTTTGAAAGATGAGAACTCTGGGGAAGAATTTTCCTATTTACCTATGTTCCAGACTATCACATTTTGGAGATCTCAATGGAAAAGATATGATTATAGAATATATTTGGTACTTTGCAGTAGCCTTATATAATGAAAAAGAGGCAAGAGAGATCAGTATGGGAAAAGAAATTTGCCAAATTAGACATGTCTATTTGTAAAAGACACGGCACATGAGTAAAGATGTTGTGTATTTCGTGTAAGTACATATGTCTGGCTAAGACGTTAAAGAAGAATTCTTTGATTTATGAAAATAATGATAATGCTGCCAGTTATGTGCCACAGTGAAACAAGCTGTATGCATTACAATGCTTGAAATGTTTCGCAACACGACAGTACATCAAACTCTTGCCAAATTCAGTGAAAGTTTTCTCCCAGTTTTATGATTAATTAAGCCAAGTTGCTTAGGTTTAGAGTGTGGATACAGATACATCTTTTCTGATATGTTCCTCATTGTTTTGGCATCATACCTAGCATTTCCTTTACTAAGCAAATCCAGCCCTAGACCTACTTGGGAAAGAGAATTTTCTTATCACAGGATCAGTTAAACATAGAGAATAAGAGATTTTTCTGGTACTTTCTTTACTATGGAAGAGTAGTACCTTTGCATTAAATAAGTCATAGGAATGACAAGGGAATAGGACGTTGATAACTGCTCTTATGGACACTTCCTTAACATTGTGGGGAGATCTAAGAGTTCACAAATTTGTTCTTGTCTTTGTGCTAAAATAAGTATCAGAGGACCAACATCATAGAATTCTTCTGTAATCCACTCTGTTTTGGCCAAGTATCCACAGAATATCCACAGAGGATGTTTGATATTCAGTAGCCAAGAAAAGGTATAAAAATCTGTAGAAAAAGGAAATGGAAATTTCAAGCCCAGCTAAGAGTGCTATCATCACCAATAATTTTTTCAAATATGTTCTGATGTTTAAAGCTTCAGGTTCTGCACTCGTGAGACTGTCATAGTGAAGAATAAAAACTTGAAAACATGAACCTCTAATCACATTAGTATGTTTGAATAAGAACAATTAAAAATAACTCAAAATCATATTTAAAACCTAAAAACTATAAACAAAATTTTGTTTTGTTTAGTTTTACTTTGTTCTTTTCTTTTTTTTTTTCACTTAGTTTATAAAGACTAGAGAAAGTCCTCAGTCAATTATTTTGCAGATGTCCTAGTAACAATACAATTTTTTGTAAGATTCCTAATAGTCTTACATTTTTGTTAGATGGGATGTTGCTGGAAAATGCTAACTGTGCCTATTTCAAAGACAGTTGAGCCTGAGAAAGAAATACACCTTCTATCCTATTCTTTTCAGGACAGAACTAGCATTAAAGCCACAGTTAACTAAAAAAAAATTAAAGGGAAATATTTTCATCAGCATCTTCTCACGTTAGTGAAATACAGCATACACATTTCTGACTCATCATTTTTTTTTGCTCTATTTTTTTTTAATCATTCTTTCCCAGTTACCCAAAGTGTCACTGCTGAAATCACCTTTCTTTTCTCATACTATTATCCAGTGAAATATGGTACCCATACACACATTCTTCAGCCTCCTTTCCTCCTCTATATCAATCTCAAGTGTTTTTTGTTGAGGTCAGGATTCTACAGAGATTTGTACTTTGCTCTCTCCTGTATTTCATATTATTACCATCCCTTTTTTTTTTCAGTCTTCTTTTTTAACTTTTCTCTTTCACTTACACCAACCCGATTTTTGATTTTTAGTCAAGGTATGTTTTCTGTTTAAAATAGCCTTCATGTCACAATCTGTCATAATATGGCTGTGAATATTAATTCAGTCTCCAGCAACACCTTTATCCTCCTTCTGTCCAGCTATTTTCTTTGCATCATATTTTCCTTAGCTGGCACACACTGTATATAATTTGGGATAAGAATTTAGCTGCCTTACATGTCAATGAAGAGCTATAATGTCTTTTCGCATAATGAATCCCAATGTTCAAATCTGAACTCCAGTGGTTTACTGTAGTAGTGTTTCATAAAAACTACTGTTAGGCAGCTAAAGATTTTGCAGATCTGGAGACTTGGTTTTTAGTGGTGAAGATCATAGAACCATAAAATTGTCAGGGTTGGAAGGGTTCTTAAAAATCATCTAGTTCCACGTCCCCTGCCATGGGGCGTTGGATCATGGGCTTTATCTATGTTATGAGGTAATGACAAGTTTATGTTGATATCTGGCTACTGACCTTTTCCCCAGCTGGACCGGCAGCACCTGGGTCTCCAGATGGACCCGCTCGACCTTTTGGACCTTCTGGACCATCCTCTCCTCGTGGACCTGGCTGACCAATTTCTCCCTAAAATACATCACCTTATAAGTATGGAACAATTGCCATTGTGTATATATAAAAGAGACTACCTATAATTACTGGAAAATAAGTTTTCAGGAAATGCTAATAGAGATTAGAATCATAGAATGGTTTGGGGTTGGAAGGGACCTTTAAAGGTCATTTAGTCCCAGCCTCCTGCAATGAGCAGGGACATCTTTAACTAGATGAGGTTGCTCAAAGACCTGACAAATTTAAAATTAGTAAAATAGCACTGCTTATGTTCATTATATAAATACAAATACACATAAATCATGCACTGACTAATATTTTCACAAGCGTAAGAGCCCAGTCATCTTGCCTGACGAGAACTGCATTTGGAAACTGTATATTCTTGGTTTTTCTTCCCTAAATTCTTGTGAAGGCACTCTGACAGACCATAGAAAGAAAAACATCTGTATCAAAGTACTTATGTGGATACCACCTTCACAGTTATTTATTTATACAGACAACAGATACAGGCAAAGAGCCTCTTGTGAGAAGTTTTTTAGAACCTCCACAACACATCCTACGAAAGGAAGCGCCCACTGGGGTAAATAAACAAAATTTTGGCAGAGATTTACAAGATTCTAGGTTGGAATTGAAACATCTTTATCTTTGATAGAATAATTTTCCTCAGGCAAATACTGGAGAACTTGGAATCTGGAAAAGGAGATTCCCTAGGAAGAAGCTTAGTGAAAAGGATATCCAAGACTGACATTCTCTTTCTCTTTACAACTGTGCCATTGTGCTTACCCGATCACCTTTAAGGCCCATGTCACCTTTAAATCCTGGAAAACCATCTTCACCCTAAAAATGCAGAAATGCATATAATTACTTTTAGTAATAGAGAGGATTTATTTTTTTCTGCGAACAGAATAAGAAAATATATACAATACAGGTTAAAATAATTTGCATAGATAAAGGGAGAACTTAAGACACCAGGAAATCTAATATGGCTATTTTAGAGAAAGTGTATCAGTGTACTGTACAAAATGACCTTTTGGTTTGAAAGTTCCAAATAACAGCTGTTTAGAGCTGTTTAAATCCATTTAAAGACAGAGACAATATAATTCTTTGATTTTACTATGAATTAACTTGCAAAGCCCTTTCTTAACTCCTAAACTTTTTTTCTTTTTTAATTATCACTCTTTTTAATAAGGTCATCCCTTCAATTACCTAAAAGCTAATGGCAAATTATTCAGTGGTATCTTTTTCATAGCAGAACCTCCCTAGGTTCCTCCCTCCTTGGAACCTAGAAGGACCAGTAAGACATAGTGTCTTTATAGGATCACGAAAGGAATCCAAAAAATGCCTGGTTGTGACACCTTAATAAAATAAAATAGTAATAATACGAAATCATATATTAATGTTCACAACCTAGAAGAAGAAGTATTCATCTCTATATAGTAGTTAGATATCTGGTAATACTCAGCCCTGCTTACTCTCATTGGCTGACGTGATTGCAAGAAAGTAGAAAAAACAACGGACATTAAGGCTGAATCCATATACAGTGGGAGAACAGGTGCACAATATTGTAATTCCTAGTGAGAATTACTTCTTTACTGCCTAGTAAGTTCTGACAGAGAATTTACTCCAAGCATTTGCATAGAACTCCATGCTGAAGTACAAGCAGATAGTACTGAGACAAGTATCGTTTACATCAGATACACAAATCTCCAGAGTTGTTGAGTGAAGTTGTTCTTGACTTGCTCCAGTATAATTGATCAGCTTTTGGTTCCATCTTTCTTAGACTAACTCAACATATAACTACTATTACAACATCCAGACAACAAAGATTATTGAGAGCATTTTTATTTGATGCTCAGTTATATCCTGGGAGCAAAAGTATTTATGATGAATAAGCACACGGTAAAATGTTTTACTATGATGCTGTTAGTTTTTTTATATACTGAATTGCTATTGCTCACTTAGAATATGAGCAATATTTGGGCTGTCAATAAATTCAGGAAAGAGTGAAATTGTGCTCCACATTACTGAAAAAAAAACAACACAAGAAAGGCTTTCTATTTCATCCTTATTTTGAAAAAGAAGTTTGCATTTTGCATTCCTGGGCCCACCAAAAGCTTTGTCTTTTCCCTGTTCACTAACTAAAACAAGACTAAAGCCATTTTGATTCTGTTTGGAAGTAGTCATACTGCATGCAACAAATGACCCTAGAAAGGGTGATAGAAATAGATATTCTAGTGGTAAACAGCTCAAAATAGGTAAGGAGACATAAAAATAATAATAATAATAATAAAAAAAACACAAACCAAAAAAAATCACAACAAACCCAAGCAATTATATGTTCTCAATAGTATGTGTTCATGTAAAAAAAGATGAGGTAACTCATTGTGATTCATTGAAAAAAAATATACTAAACACCATTTTAAAAGCACATTTCTCAAGCTTTTTGGATGGTGAAACTGAGCTTTATATGATCACCATATATTGCAAAATTAAAATTTCAAGATGATCTTTCTTAAAATTTAGTGAGAGATGAAAAAGGTAGAGTGCTCTATTTCCATTTCTGCTGTTAACAAAGAATAAAATAGCTGAAGAGTTCTAGTCACGTTTACTGTCAATACAGACATGGACCTCCTCTGACATCCTTGGGACCATTCCAGATCTACAGAGGCTTTCCTGAATGATCAGATAATTTTTGTCTCTTACAGTGCCTTCCCCCAGTAATGATACTATCCAGTCTCCATGGGTATTGAACATACTCTTTTTCAGCTTAGATTTAATGAGCAACTCTAAAATGAGCACACACACTAGACAAACTGTGTTTTAAGACAGCCTGAAAAACTACGGCAGCTGTTGGCATCCAAGCCTGAAAGACTGATCTTTAGTGCTGAAATAAAGGGGTTTTGGCAAGACTGAGTCTTCTGCTTTAGAAATAGCTATAAACAGATACACAGTAGCCACCAGAGCCACAAGGCTGAATTTGCCTGCATGGACAGGAGACGTGGCTGATGGTGTGTGTTACCTGCCTTTTATTCTGAGTGCTGAGGAAAGCGGGAATTTGAACCAATACTGGCTATAGTTTAAGCCACTGCAGACCATGCGAAGTCAGCAGAGATTGCAGTAGTTAGTGTTTCCTGTAGTAAGAGCTCTACACACAGAATTAATGGTATCAGGGGGATGTAAAAGCTTTCTTCATGTTCATACATATGCATCTCACTGGGGCTGCCCATCACTTTACCAAAGTCAAAAATCTGGGACAAAATACCTGGAACATAGAAAGCCATTGGAATATGTACATAAAAAAAAAAATCAAATCTATCCTACAGCTCTATCAAAACAGATAAAATAACACAGTTGTTACCACTGTTTCTGATGCATAAGCTTCTCAGGATCCACTATAGTATCTATTAACAAGAGATGTCTACTTAAGAGCAACTTAGAGGGAAATTGTTTAAACTGGTGCAAAGAGGATCCAAACTCATTCTAATATGAAGATTTTATATTCACACTGTACCAGTGTAAATAACCATGGAGGTCACTGATTTACGAATTAGGCTTTGTATGTCCTTAGGATAGGCAAAAATAAATCTGCTGCTGTCAGAGAAAGCACACTGCAGTGAAGGAGACAGAAGACATTGCAGTGAAATAAGTAACACAAAAAAAGGCAAAAGGAATTAAATGAAGTCAGATTTACCTTTTCACCTTTGGATCCTTTCAGTCCACGGACACCATCAGCTCCCTGAAGAAAGAATATAAAGAGTTACCCACATGCATATATTCAAAAATGGGTTGGGGGAGGCATTCAGCAATTAAATCTTACCTTTACACCACGAGGACCTGGATAGCCAATTGGACCCTGAGGACCTGGAGGCCCCTAAAATATATTGGAGTAAAGAACTTATGTTTGTACAGTTCTTGGTTAGGAAGCAGTTCTCTTCTGAGTCTAATCCTTGTTCTTGTTCTGTTATAATGCAGTAGTCTTGTGTGATACAACAAAATAACCCTGGGCTGTCTGCCACTAAGAAATGTCATGGCATCACAAAGCACCCTAGCTATTAATAGAATTATGAAATTGGTTCTACTTGTATATTTGGGAAACATCTATCCACAATATAAATTATCTGAAATAATAGTAATTGGAAAATGTAACAAACAAAAAGAAACAAAACCCCTCCAATTAGAAAACAGTGATGTCTTACTGGAGAAAATTTATATAATCATGATGATGATACAAGTCAAAAGTAGAGATCAAAATAATGACAATAATAAAAAATCATAGTCTTTCAAACCAGACTTCAAAACCTGAAAGCTAAAAGCCTCATGGTGCTATCAATACTGACTGGTATCTGGATACTGTTATTTATGGTTTGCTGAGTGCTTTAAAAATGCTTAACTTTGATACTATGTAGTCTGAGGGCAGCGGCTAAAGAAACCAAGTTCTGTAAACTGTGGAAGCAAGGAAGCCTGAAAACATAGATATCTCTATCAGAGGCTAAGCTGCTTTGTTGATTCTCTGATGTCTGAGATGAGTAGATAACAAAATCTTTCCCTAATAGGGCCATGATAAGGTCTTTTCTCACTTTCCAATTGTGTCTTTTTACAAAACCTCTGAGAAACAAAATTTTCTATCAAATTTGGCTGAAATTGATCAGTAAATTCAAAAGACATAAGGAAAAACTGACAGATGGTCACACACCTTTTGTACTTTCAAAATATACATGCTTTATGTAAGCTTTATTTTCTTAAAGAAATCAGGATAGAATCTACAAGCTTCTAACATTTTTGAAATGAGTAGAATTCTGGTGTCACTGGAATTGTACTTCCTGAAATGTCCCGTTCATTTATCCATCCATCTATCCATCCTATTTATCCAAAATACAACCCTTTAGTATTGCCACTGAAATCAGTACTGCAACAGAAATTGATTTCAGATGCTATAAAGGATGCTATTCTGGATAAATAAGGATCAATATTGAGCAAGCAGAACTCTTTAAAGAGTCCCAAGACCCTTCAGTGCTCACAAAAAAAAGAAGCAAACTACTTTTCACTGCCACTGACTTGAAGGTGACCTAAGAAATACAATGTATGTGCATGTGCTTGTAAATCTTCAAAAAACAAGGTTCTGAAGAGCCCTACTGGACACTATAAAATGGAATTGTAAACTCAAACTTTTTGCAGGTATTTATATGAAATGTATACAACTTTTATTATTTGCCATCTTCTCAATACCACAATTAGTTATAATTTACAAGAGTAATTTCTGTATTATTTAGAATCTCTATAACATTTAGGATATAATAAATAAGTTTATCTGAACACAGATGCTTTGAATGTGTCATAGGTTTTCTGTTATCCTCCTAAATGCTTCTTGGAGCAACAAACGTGTCATAAACCTGAAAAAAATGCCAAAGGTTTTATTGAAAGCTATGTAAATAAATGTAAAAATCTCAAAACTCACCAATGCACCTTTATCTCCAGACTGACCCTCTTTGCCGGGATGACCCTGATTTAAGAGAAATGTGTCTGATTTGAGATACTCAATTTTTGGTAATGACATTTTATTATAAAACACGATTATTTAAACACCTATTTCAGGTCACTAATCACTTTTTCTCTGTAATAGAACAGACACACAAAATTTTGAGGAAAGATTTTCCCTTCAATACCGATTTAATTTACATAACAAAGGAACAGTTGAGCAAAAGTTTTGTAACGGTTAGCATTTTCAGGAATATCCTGATCACCTCTTCTCTTTAATAAATGTTTCAGCAGTAAGAAGTTTTCAATGCAAGACATTATCAAACTTGATTTTGAAAGAAGCAGGTTGGTTAATATTACACCATTAAGACATTCCTAACATTATTTAAAATATTATGGAATTTATTGTGAAGCCAGTTTTAATGATCGATGTTTTTGTTTTAAACTGTCACTTGCTTTTAAAACAAAATATGTTTATTTCTTATTCTTTGTTCTATATCTCTGATGTTAATACTGCAGTGCTCAAAGCATTAACTGATCCATTGTTCTTTCTTACAAAATTTACACTAAAATGCTATGAAATTTAAAGACAATTTAATGAAACTAAAGGTTAATAGAAGGTTATTATGAGAATCAGCCAGGAATCCTTTTTGTGTTTATGTTCATCATTTTTATTAGAATAGCATAGTAAATCTCTAGTTTTCCCATGCATGTGGTCTCACACAGCATGTAGCCAGTTACTAAAACCACTCACGTTTTGGCATCACTGACATCCCAAAATATTTTCAGTGTGTGAAATATGGGATGACTTTGTTGTGGCTGTTAATCTTATACGACAAAACCCTGGTGCTTATATTAAATTTCCTGGGCTTGGAATACAGTTTAAAATATGTCCTTTATTAAAAGACTTATTAAAATAAAAAGTATTTGACACTTGCTTACCAGTAATTGTAGATTTTCCTTTAAAGAGTTTGTTTTATTGACATTGGATATTCGTTATTTGTTTTTTAAAACATACATATGTCAGTTGTTTAATCCTAATCTCTCAGAGCAAGTTTTCTTATGCACAGAATTTTACATCTCCATCCAGTATCAGAAGTCTCCATAATAATAAATTACTTTTAAAATGCTGCTATTAAGGTGTGTATTTGTATCCCTTTAGAATTCCATTAATTCCAGAATAATATCACTTTTAACAATGTCTCAACCTCAGATTAGGAGGACATTTCCTCACATAGAAGTGAAACGAAATAGCTAGCAAGAATTTTCCTGGTGTCCTGAAAAAACTTCTCTTGAGCTTTCACTTGATCTTAACACAGGTATCACAGGAGCAGTTACAAAGCCCATGGCAATCAGGATGGTACTATTCATTGCCTTCAGTCATTAGTGTAATTCTATGGGTGTAAAGAGTCATAGCAATTAGAATGGACTTAGCCTAACCTGCCTCTCCTGCCCTTCCTCTGAGCAAACATGAGTGAGATAATTTGGAGTAAATGTACTGGGTCTGGCTGGGATGGAGTTAATTTTCTTCATAACAGCTTTTATGGTATTTTGCATTTGTGACTAAAACTGTGTTGATAATGCACAAATATTTTGGCCATCGCGAAGCAGTGCTTGTACAGCATGGAGGTTTTCTATTTGTCCCATTCTAATACCTCAGTGAGCAGACGGGGGGTGGGCAAGAAGCTGGGAGGGGACACAGCCGGGACAGCTATCCCAAATTGACCAGAGGGATATTCCATACCATATGATATCATTCTCAGCAATAAAAGCTCAGAGAAAGGAGCAAGAGGGAGGGAACATTCTCAGTTATGGTGCTTGTCTTCCCAAGTAACCCTTATGTGTGCTGAAGTCCAAATTCCCAGTATGTGGTTAACCATCAGCCTGCAAACTGGAAAGAGTGAATTAATTCCTTATTTTGCTTTGCTTGTGTGCATGGCTTTGCTCCTCTTATTAAGCTGTTCTTACCTCAACCTGTGAGTTTTCTTGCTTTTGATCTTCTGAACCTCTTCCCCACCCTGTTGTGGGAGGCATGACTAAGTGACTGGGTGGGTGCTTAGCTGCTGACAGGGGTCAAGCCACCACAGTAGGGATGTATATCACGTACAGACTTGTGCTAACACCTGATTATCTCTTACAGCATTTTCCCCCCTTGCTTTAAAGGTTTAACAAGATGCAGATTTTGAAATAATGCTTATATTTGCAAATTAATATTGTTCCCAGCATGCAGAAAAGGATAAGGGGGAAAGTTCAAATATTTAGACAATGATTCAAGATACAGACTTCCAGCTGAACTATCATTGCATATATAACACTATCTATGAAAATGGTACTCTGGCAGGCAAAAGAAAGATTGTGAGAGGCCTGGGTACAGTTCTGTGTTTGTAATATAAGCATCGATGCCATGAAACTGCTACAGCCAGTTTTGCTGTTCTTATCGCAGCAAAAGCCTGCTGAAAGTCAGGTATAAGAAACACAGATCTAACCTAAAAGAAAAATTGTAGGAGAAAATGGCACTGGGAGGAGAGACATGGTCTGAGAAGTCACACTGACTGTCTGATGGATTTGGGTCATATAAAGAGATGATGTTATTGATGCAAGAAAACTAGTATTATATGCATGTCATTATGAACAATGATTCCATTTAAGTTTAATGCTGAACTGTAAGCAATGCTACTCAGGTGGTTACACTGTTCATATGAGTGAATGCATCCTCAGAGCTAAGTTGAATTCCTCAGTAATCACAAGATTCTAGTACCGCTTAGGTCTGTCCCAGTGTAGACAATGAAGGAAGAAGCCCGAACATGTAATATGCAGCTTAGGTCAGGAAGTAAAGATCTAGTCTATTCTATGTTTCCTCAGAGAACAAGTGGTGAGCACTTTTGCAGATGATTTGCTTTGTCATACTGACATAGGACTACAGTGAAACAGTATTTGGCCCTTTGTGTGTCAGATGGGTTATTTACACATCCCTGCAGATGTTTCAGATACATTTCATCATCTGGAACAACATTATAAAAGCCCACAGCCATTTTTAGCAGCTGCTTCAAAAATGTAATTCTCTTAGTTTTAACAGCTCAAATGACAACAGGGGTTTTAGCTGGATTTTATAATGTTGTTGCCAACTAAGACTACTGGCGCTTTAATTGTCCATTTTCTTTTTGCAACACAAGTATCCAGAAATATTATTAATTGGTTAAAGTGTTTAAATATTCAAGGGGTGAAATATTTGGTTACTTACAGGAGGCCCATCAGAACCAGGAAGGCCAGGAAGGCCAGGCTTGCCTTGAGGTCCCTAAATGCAGTAACAGAGAAACATCTTAAGAACAACAGCAAACATCCTGTCACTTGCTAGGATGATCATCCTTGCTGAGGACTGGTATGCACTAAATCAATAAACTACCTTAAATCTAAAAAAAAAGCATGTATACTGTTTCCTAAAATATTCTTCAATTTCTTGTAAAGTATATACTAAACTGTGAAGAGGAGCAAAATCAGAGTAGAATTAATAGAGCAAGAATTCAGCAAAAGGGTGAGAAAAGTAAAATTAGCATAAATTTCAGTAGTGACATTTTTTAAATTAACAGAAGATGTGGTTTAAACCACAAGAACACATACAAACAGATCAGGACAAAACCACTGAGTGACACTACTTTATGCCAGTTATATTGCAGAGTTATGTCAAAATACAGTCCTTGACAAAAGAGAAAAGAATCAGACTTGAGTAGGTAAAATTTTGTTATTGAAAAAAGAGATTGATAAAAATAATTTTCACAGCTTGCTGTGAAATTAATTAACATACAAGTACACACTGTTTAATATTGTAGGTGAGATTCTGAAGCTAATAATAGAAAATTAATCCAAAAGAAAGGAAGGAAATTATGCTTGTGAAAAAGTGTGTAGGAGAGAAAAGCCAGGCCTCCATTGGTTATACATTTACTTGATGATTTCAGGAAGATCTGTTAATTTTAAGATCTTAGGTTACTATTCTGTAAAACATACCAAAGCCCTTAAGCACATAAGCAAGGTTGTTGCACAGAACTGACTGTGAAATACTAGAATAATGCTGTAACTTACTTTTTCACCAGGAGGTCCAATAGGACCTTGTGGACCAGGAAGCCCCTGTTAAAAAGAAACCAGTGTGAGAAAGTAGGGAGAACAATATACATACATACATTCGCCCTGCTAAAGGTCCCACATTAATCTGTTTAAACACTCTGGCAAATATAAGAGGCTTTTTTTTCCCCCTCACAAGTTAGATCAAGAGTTTTGTGTGAGCGTTTGCACAAGCCACTATTCTGGCAGTAGGTTTGTAACAAGATCCTATTCAGAACCCTCCTCCAGGTGTGGCTGTTCCTGCTGCATTCCAGGAACACTGAATGAGTCATTTTTCTCCTGAATGAAAAATCCCTCTGAAAGCTTACTTGAAAACTCTGCTCCCACTACCCTCAACACATTTGCAGCATTATTTATAAAATCCTTGAAGCTTTATCAGTTTTGCACATGAAAAGCTAACCTTTTAGTAATTTCCATTTATTAAACGTTTGCTGCACATTACATCGTATTTTGTGAGAGTTTTTTACACTTACTTGTGGGCCTGGAATTCCTTGCTGACCGGGAGGTCCCGGTTCCCCTTGAGGACCCTATCATGCAAAAAAAAGCCCGGGCATTAGGTTTTCATTTCTGCACTACAGATCTTCATTGTCAGGACTAAAAGGAACACAAATCCATCTTTCCCCGCCCCCTCTTTAATGTCTAGCACCATCTTTCTATCCAGTATGATATTATTTCATGCTAACGAATATCATAGCCTTTTCTTTAATAGAGAATAACAGTCTACATGTAGGACATAAGGACTAGAGTCCATAGCACTAAAGGTGCTTGAGAGAAAGCAGTTAGGCCTTTTTGCTGAAGACTCAGTAACAGAAGGCTTCTCTTTTCTATGTAAAATTACCATGTATCTGAATATTTTGACAGAACAGTTTCATTAAATGGAAGAGATGTCATAACGGCAGGGCAAGAGAATGTGTAAAGGATTCTTAGAATCTACTCCCTTTTTAATTCCCAGCTTCCTTACCATATTTCCTTTTGGGCCTGAAGGTCCATCAACACCTGCAATGCCCTACAACAGACAATATAAACATGAGCAACTTTCAGTGGACTTCTGTCATTCTTACGGAAACTGCAAATATGAAACAGTTCATACGTACAGGTTGCCCAGGGGGACCAGGTGTACCTCTAGGGCCCAGTAATCCCCGTGGACCCTGGAAGGGAAGAAACACTTATTAACATCTGCATGATTTTACTTTTCCTGAACAGAGAGGCCCAGGAACAGGACTGGGCAAGGAATGTCATAAGGAGTAGGAAGAATGAGGGGAAGGCAGCATGAGGATTGAGGAAGGAAGAAAGAAAGAAAGGAAGGAAGGAAGAAAGGATAAAATTCACTAACATTCTCCTGAAGGCTACCACATGTCTGAACAGGACATCAGTGGAAGGGCAAGCTTTGATTTAGCTGCTGTATGGTCATTTCAGAGAAAGGTAGGAGATAACTATTTATATTTCCTTGTGCGGAACATTGGCACAGCATCTTCCACTAAAGTTTCAGCTGTGTTTTGGCCTGAAGGTCTGACCTGAATAGTAGCATACATATTTGTATTGCTGTCTCTAGAAAACACGATGGTCTGTCACGCTCTATGCTGATATTCTAAATGTAAAATAGTGCTTTTATCTGTAGTAAAGATAAAATAAGTAATTTAAAATTACTAATTTTTTTTTTATAATAAATGCAAGGCGTTCTGGAAATCAAAATCAGTTTTGTTCCTCTTACCCCTAAAAAATTCCACAAATGACCAAGGGTCATTCTCCCAATTAAGATGAGTAAGATTTGATCTACAACATAGTCTTTTGGCTTTATACTATGTAAATTAATATTAGTTTTCATCATTTGCGTTATCATTCACATCATGCTGCTGAAGTCAGCAGGAATGAGTCTCCAGTCTCCCCATGTATGATAGATATATTCATAATTCACTAACAATTCACTAACTGTAGAGACTTCTTCCTACTCCGCGAGTAGGCAGCAGTATATCATACATTTAGGGTAAAATTCCCCTTTCTGAAGCTTGATTTCTTGCCTGCAATGCAGAACTCTGCTCTGCAGTGACAGTACCTGCAGAATTCCAACTGACAGCAGTGAAATTCTGTCTATTAAACAAATGTAAAAATACACAATAAAACACAGTAATGTGAATAAAGAGAAGCCAGGTCTTATTTTCTAATAAAAATAGATGTTTGGAAAACATTTTCAAAGCAAGAGGGACTTCATTATATTCTCATGTATCAAGGACTGCAGTGGTAGATTTTACACAATAGGTTAAGAAATAGCCTTTGTGATTCTAGAAGATGTGTATACTTCGCTGGGTATATCTCTGACTTAATTCTATTCCTTTAAGTAGTGCTTTACCCCTAACAAAACTGCTCTTTTTTTTTTTTGGCTTTTCAGCCAGAATCAGTACTCTCTGTATACGAACACACAGAGTAATTTTTACACCTGGAATTCAGAACAGTTCAGTAGAAAGGAAAAAAAAAATCTGAGAATTACTTTTGCTTGTAACAGAAATGGAAACATAAGAAAGCATTGCTTACAGCTTCACCTGGGAGACCTCTTGGTCCAACTTCCCCATCTTCTCCCTGTTTATGTACAAAGGGAATAGAAGTTTTAGAAAAAAAGAATATGTACCATGACCATATTCCCATTACATTCCCACTACGTCTAGAGGATTCACTTTAGATTTTACTGTGTAAATAGCAACTTACTCTTGATCCATCTTCACCAGGTAAGCCAGGAGGTCCCTGTGGGCCACGGTCTCCCTGCGGAATAAGGAAAATCATTATAATCATACATCTGTTGCTGCAAACAATAATGGATGGGAAGGGAAATGAAAACAAATGTGTTAGCTGAAGTCTGATGTACCAAAACATGTCTTGACACATTGATACAAATCTATAGGTTATAGTACTCAGTAAAGTTGTTTATTACTTTGGTATAAAAACAAATTAACATTATTGAAACAATGGGATATTTGTGTTTTTAAAATCTCACTTTGTAACTATTTTTGGCCCTAGAATATACTGCTACAAAAGGCAGCGTTACTCACATTTTCCGCTTCTCATCGGCACCTTCCCCATCCCCCTTCACAATGTATTACTCCCAGTAAAATAAGGCATGTGTACATGGGTCAGAAGTTAATAAACCAATTGCTGAGCCCTGGAATATACATAGTGAAGCTCACTAACCACCTTTCAGAATCACACACCCTGGCACCAGACATTGAGAGCCTTGGAACTGATTTGGCTAAGGCTCTGGAAGGGAGCCAGACTTCCACATTTCCTCTCAGAGATTAAGGCTTTTCATGTCTATATATGCAGAGCCTCAGTAAATTCTGGACTTTACTTTTAAGATTTATTTTTCTTTGCCCATTTCTAAAGAGAACTAGTGTGATACATACCTCAAACACCACTGACTGACCTCTTTCTGTGCAGTGGGTTTTTAGACCATGACTTCCTTCTGGCATTGGACACCAACCAAGTATTCATGCTGTTTTCCTTAATTTTATCAGTGCCTCCAAGGAGCCTGACCATCGCTGTGGATCCTAGCAGAGGTCACTCTTTAGTGGCTCCTTTCTTTACTCTTTCAAACTTTCCTAGGGAATTGCAGATAACTTGCTCTTTTAGCCCAGAGCTGTGTAGTATTTGAGATGTCAGGATTTAATTCTACTGCCTTTCTGTCCTCCGTAAATTGAAGTCAGCATGGAAGGAAAATTTAAATTCTATGAACTGCACTTTCATACCCATATATAGGGGTTCCTGTATTTTGCTAAGTTTTGGAACTACTCAACGTGATCTGCAGGTAGAGCATGTGTTTTTTCTGCATGCTAAATGACACTCCTGAAAGATGACACATCAGACACATCATCTCTGCTCTAGCTTCCAATTAATATCCAGGTGAAGATTGACTTAAGCTTTCAAATATTGAAACAGTTCATCCCCTCAAGGGCTATCTCTCTAGACTTGCGATCACATAGCACTTAAACTTAGATTAGGATTTTGTATTAAGTGTCTTGGAATTGTTATGCAGTAAGAACAAAACTTCCTGTCATTATCAGCATTCTCAGTTTTTCAGTTCTTTCATTCTTTCCTTCACATGTTCTATTAAAGCATAAATTTCTTTTTCCCTAGACGTTTTCTTCTAGTATATAGTGTCTTGCTTTTATACTGGAGGAGGGTTATTCATCTAGTAAATCTAAATAAGAAAAGTTCAAATGTAATTAATTTTAAAAGTAGTCCTAAAAATTCTCCTCTGAAGTTACGGGTTTTCAACATCAATTCTCTTACAGCTAAAGCATAACTTCAAAAGAAGTGTTTCTCTTGTCTTTCTTTCTGTGTTCTTTGTTGCAAACCAAAACGAACCGAATATTTGCATTATATGCTGTCAGTATAGAGGAATCCAAAGAGCTAGTTATCTGATCTGGCTCTGACTTGAGCTGCTTTTAGAAAGATCATTTACAGAAGATTTCCACAGAAACGTAAGAATGCAGTGAGTTTCAAATAGTAGGATGAAAGAAATGATGAAAAGAAGTAATTATTTTCATGACTATTTTGCAAATTTCAATCAAAATTTATTCTTTTGTTTTAGCTTTTAATATTTGTTTAAGAAATATGAAACAAATAGAATATTGGCAGAAAAAAAGAGAAGAATTAATTTCTTCATGACTTGAAAGGTCACAGACCTAGTATTGCAGGTCAGAAAGCAGACACACATTCCCTGACTCAAACATTTTCTGCTCTGCTCTCAGAGTGAGGTAGTGGCAAGAGCTTAATGTCTACCCCCCTCTGCTGGTCACCTGCTGATCAAGCTGGAGTTCAACTGTGTGACGCGCTGATTGCTCTGCGCTCTAAGCAAGAGGGGATAATGGAAGAGGATCAAGACATTTCTGTATGACAGTAGAAGTCCTTTTGCCATTGCAAAAACACCTCAAAAGAGCATCCTTAGATGCTATGAGAAAGAACTACAATAAGAGCCAGTAGCCAACACAGTTTTTCTGGGAAGTGCAGCAACTGTGTTAACCCATAGAAGGATGAGAGCGATAATCATTCATTCCTTGGTCGTCAAGCTATAGCATGTATGGAAATGGTTCTGTTGACATTCCTACTCACTGTTCCTTTTGTGGTGCATTGCACTTACCAGAACCAACAATAAGGGAGGTATATTCAGTAGAGTACATTGTTACTAGCATCTACATTAGGGGAATAATTTGAATCAGAAATCTCCTATAGTTGTTATTTCTACACTTTGCAGGGAAAGATGCAGGCTCATCCTATAGATTGGTATGACATCATGAGCAAGCACATTAGTTGTTTTAAATTTAATTTCAAGTTTTCCTAATTTATCTGGCCTGACTCTGACCTTTCTTTAAGCTGCTGTTGTTGGAATAAGCCACACTAAACAATATAGTTTGCAATTCAAATATTTAAACAGTTATTGAGCAAGTTACTCAGCAGGTTAAAATTCATCATGCTCCTGATACAGAAACTTCATGCTAATTTCCTTTTCTTATTGTTATTTCATTTTACAATCACTTTAAAAGCAATGGGCAAATTATTTAACTAAGAAAAATTGGAGCAAACCCTATCTGAAGATGTGACCTGACTTCTGAAAAAAAAATGTAAATAATTAATATATATATATGAGCTGTTGTCTATTGATTGATATGACTAAAATGTTACATGAGGAATATATTACCTGACAATATAGACATTATTCTGTAGCATGAAAAGCTGACATTCTGATTTAACTTTCCCCATAGTGCTTAGTCCTATTCTTAATGAACAGTGCGTTATTTCTGTATCAATTTGTTGTATAGATACACGTGTTTTTCTTACCCTGTTACCTTTGTCACCAGGGAGGCCTGGAAGACCATCAAATCCTCTGTCACCCTAGGAAAGAAGAAATCACAGCTTTAGTAAATGACTATTACGTTTTGTTTTACCCTGAAAACGCTGTGCCTTCCCTCTAGAAGTTAATTTCTACTCTTGGTTATATGTACACTTTTGTTACTGAATGATACGCATGGAGGGGAGCACATAGACCAAATTCAGAAATTTTCCTTCTACACACTAATGGGAGAGAAGACGCCATGCCAACTTTTTCACTCTGTTGCAACTATGTTATTTAAAAAAGAAGTCTACATTGAACTGAAAAGCTTGATTCTAGTTGCACTTTGTAGTTCCAAACCTGACTTTACTGTTACTGATACTCTGCAACTAGAAAGTGACTCAGAGGGATACAAATCATGCCCCAAGAATCAAGTTACTTCAAGGTCAGGCTACTACTATTACCATTAATTACCATATTTTAAATGGATGATTCATTCTCAGCTCTTGCATCTGACCCAGCTATCTGAAACCTCAGTATTTTCATTTGAGAGAAGAATTTTGGGTTGGCCTGGAGAAAACTGTGGTACCTACAGAAAAATCTGTCTAGCCTGTTCCAAGATTGAAATAAGACCTCAGGTCTTATTTTTATTTACCTTTGCACCAGGTTCTCCTGGCATTCCTCTGGCACCATCAGCTCCAGGACGTCCCTGAAAAAACCCAAAGGGGAAAACATTTGAAAATACAGGGGAATCATTTAATATTTAAATGTATCTAAACAGAAACTATTTACCCAGAGCAGGATTGATCCATACACTACCTACCCTTTTGCCGGCTTTTCCGCTTGGACCAGGGGCACCTTGAACACCACGCGGACCCTGTATTTGAAGAATATAATTCTTAGAATCACATTCATGTCAGCAAAAATCTAGTTAAACATTTCACCTCAACAACAAGATAAGAATTTTTTACAGACAAAGCTGCATTTTTTTGGGGGGGGCTAAGAGAAGGATTCTGTTTTCCAAATTCCCATTAGTATTATTAGAAAATGAGCATCCAAACTGGCCTTAGCACTACCAATTTTAACACTAGCTTTTATGACATCGCAGTATACATGGCAGTCCCTTTAACATAAAAGCTATTTAGATTCTTTTCATAGTTTTGAAGATCTCAGTCCTGTGGTTTGAAAACCCTTCTTCCTCTCATGCTAAAATTATTTTAGTCACATAATAATTATTTGACGAAAACTAAAGAGTGCTTATTTCAGATCCCTAACTCATACAAAAACATGAGTTTTGCTGGTAAACAACTCACATGCTATCTTAGCTTTACACAGTATAGTTTTAACTCCAGGGAGACCAAATTACTCCAGATTGAAAAACCTAATTCCACTTTGCAAACACATGTAACTTTCACTTATGACAGTGTGGGCATATGTTTCTGTGGAAAGTTTCTTATCCCCCATCTAAATGCATCTTCTTCAGGTGAAAATAGCAATGGTAAGGACTAGCCATCCAAAAATACTGAGTAGGAAGAGAAAAAAATAATTTAAATGTAAGCAAGCAAACTGGAAGACTGACCACAGCTGTTCAGAGTGATTTTTTTGTTCAATTGCTTTGTTTCTCTTCTGCAAATATCCATGTGGAGTTTTAAGACAGACACTTAATAATGTAGCAAACCCATAATATCCCTTGAGATCCAGCAAAATTGTTGTTCCGGAGACTCCTATCATGATTTCTTTAAGAACTCCCTATTACTTTTAGGCTTAAGCAGAAAGATTTCAATGTTTCAGCTCTCTTTAACATCAGTGCACAGGAGATGATATAATAATAGTCTGAGAAGAAAAACATGTACTGATTCCCAAAGACTTATTCTTGCTATGTCACATCTTTCTTGAAAATACGCTGTTTAATTACCAAGTAAATTCAACCTCTCTCACCATACGAGTTCTGATAAGATCAGAGTCCAAGGCCATAAAATTGCAGACTGACGTATATGATTATTTGACAGAGAAAAGTGCCTGAAGTGACAATATTAAACCAGGTTTTCAAGTGATGACATTCTATATGTGATAATTGCTCTTTGTTATACAAAGATTGCTACTTTCATATTTCAAAATGAACAATCGAGGTATTAAATTTAATTTGGATAGTATTGTAAAAATTATTTTTCTTCAATTGTGTGCAGAAAGCATATCATTGATTTCTAAGTGATATGAATGCATTTTCTTAAAGATAAACGTGCTCAAACAGAACAAGCAATATTACTCTACCTGGGGACCTGGTTCACCACTTTCACCCTTAGCACCTGCTGCTCCAGGTCCACCCTTGATGAAAAAAGAGAAATGTACTGTTTAAATATAGAGAAAGAAATCACTTTAAATGAACAAGTTACTTTCTATTTCTATACATTGATTACAGGCAGAAAAAAACAAACAATCTCTTACTCGGTAGGAGAATTTACTGGTTGAATCTACAGATATACCCTGTATTATTGTCTAGACACTGGGCCTAACTGGGTCAAAAATCTTTCTCTCATCAAAGAAAACTCCCATCAATTTAAATGGGATCAAATATAAACCTTTGTTCTATAGTAATATTTGAGAGCTAAATATGAACACAATAAGATCACAAGTAATGCAAACAGAAGTGTATCCGCTGTAGGCAACAGAGGGCAACAAAAATGAAAGTCACCACTTTTTACCTTTATCTATTTATGTGTTTTACAGAAAATAACAGCATCTAGGAGTTCAATCCAAAGATCGCTACAGTCAATGAAAAAAGCCCTGTCTAATCCCATCATAAAGTTCAGTGATGTTTTAGTCAAGGTCTTTGTGCCTCTGGCCCTGAAGAAGTGGAAAATCTATATAACTGCATCTCTTTACGATCATTGAAAGATGATACAGATTTTCAGAGTAAGTTTTACTCATTAGCAAACCTAAAACAGAGCTTCATCCAGGGGAAGATACTGTATATGGATTACAGGGCAGAACTAGTCAGAGTAAGTTTGTGTTTTCTTAACAGTGGTCTCACAAAAACAGACAAAACAAAAAACCTCAACATGCTCACATATAATACAGTCTCAGGGAAGGATCATACTGGAGTTTACTATTATGTGAAAAAGAGTTTTTGCATTTTTGACCTCTGAAATAGCTCATGACCAGACATAGATATTTAATATGAAACGAATCTTGCAGACCTTGGAAAACTGATAATTCACTATGTTCACCATAGTGATCATTTAAAGAAAGGTCTTACGGCTTGGCTTAGTGCTAAGTCTAGCACCCTCGAGTAGAAAGATTCCTGCTGACTTTGCAAGTATTAAATCAAATCCTAAGAAAATTGAAAATCAGATCCTGAGCTGGTACAGGCAGTGGAGAGAACAGTGGCTTTAGTAGGTGGTGACCATCTGTTTGTGTTTCCCTGATGTAAGCTTTGCTTTTAATTAATATAATTGATTACATTTAATATTGGTAGGTTGAAATTTATTTTGTATGCAGTGTTAATTAAGCATGTGAATTCCAGACTCATTTGAAACTAGACTGAGGCTCTGGCACTGCTTTGTTTAAGATTTTTAATAACTGATGTTTCTAAATGTATCTTATTTGCTACTAAATTACTTTACTAAAATATGATTCATATTAACAGTGAAAGCTTCAACTATTTCATTCTTAAAATAAGCTGGGGACAGAAACAATTGACAGACCAAGAACTTGTAGTTGCGTCTGGAACCGTAGGCCAAAAATGTTGCCAGATCAAAGAACTGGATTTCTAGAGCCTCCTGGTGGCTTAGAAGCAAAACTATTAATATTATTCATTTGTTGAATTTTGTATACAGAAATTCATGAAGGTTTTTAAAACATGAAAGCATGGGTAAGATGCGAGGTTATACCTCAACTAAAGAATACAACCCACTGTCAATATGATACCAAATGATCTTTAAAAATTAATTCCTTTCTTACAGCAGTTCTACATTTGTTTTGTCTATATAGACTGAATATTACCCTGCAGGTCTCTGGATTTAAATACACTATTGGAAATGGTGCATTTGTTTGTGTGATAGACTATATGTAAGCATTGCATACCTAATCCTGATTGATCAGGAGTCTGTGAGCCAAATTCTCTGCTTGGTGGCAAATACTTGCTTTGGAAGAATTAGTCTAGAAAAGAATTGCTTATGTATATGCCTGCTTAAAAATACAAGTAAAGTCCACTGATTTCAGTTTCTGGGGACTAAGTGAGATTCTGGTGGAATATTTAGCTAAGATTTACCTGAAAACAGTAAAGTTCGCCTAGATAAACAGACTGGCTTCATGACACTGGCCAGTTTGGAGCACAGCATAATCTGGAACAGATCTTTTTATGCTATATGAAGATGAGGCAAAGCAATACCAAGCTAACCAAGAATACAATTTACAACAGTTTTAGTATCATATAGCTTTCAAGAGTCACTAAAGAGAATGTTAAGCTGCTAGGATGAGGGAAGAACACAATCCAGAGTATTCCTTAGCTCCCTATAGTATTCCTTCAACAGTATGTAATTATTTCATAATCCCCTAGATTTTCCTTGTTAATAGAAGTGGTCACTAGAGGGAACAGCAGCAAGAGCCACTGAGGCAAACTTTCAGTTGCATTGTGCTGCTATAATTATAGACAACGAGATGGGCAGTAACCCGGCCAGTATTTTCTGTCGGTAATAGTAGGATACTATAATCATGTTTGTCCATCTGCCTCTTCTGCTTTCAAAATAACAGACACTGTACACTAAGGAGAGTGAGGATGAGAGGGGAAAAGAGTAGTTTGGAAGGGCAGGACTTGATTGTAACTGTTCGGCTATGGGCTGTTGCTAAAGCATCACATTAAAGAAGGAAAGAAGTGCAAAAGAAGGGGAAGGAACCGTATTTCTTTTACTAGTGTCACTGCTTCTAAGTTATGACCAAATCTCCGCAGTTGATATGAGTGGAAGGAAACCACTTTAGGGGAAAATGCTATTGCATTCTGAGGCAAGGAGAAGACCAGTCAGACACCAGTAACTTCTGTTGCTGTCTTCTATGTACTCTGCTACAATTGTGACTGGCATATCTGTGCAGTTACTTTTTCTTCACACAATAAACCAGTAGCAACTTGCTTACTTCTTTCCTCTTCGTTATCCAGTGATCACTTGTTTTCACATTTCAATAGCACAATCTTATTCTTGTCTGTGTTTTACAACTAGATTTTTGTCTAATCTAATGCAAAACACATTACTCTCTGTGTCCATCACCATAATGACAATATAAATAAAAATTACTGCAGATACAGATCAAAATTTAAGAGGTCAAGTATTTGCCAGCCTGCCTCGCTGTGTCATCACAGTAGATAAAACAACAGTTTCCAAATTAAGTGGATCTTTCAAATATGGATGTTGTACAAACTGTATAAGAGAATTTCACTCAACATCAAAGAATAAATACAATCACCTGAGAGAAAGTTAGAAGAGACTAGTCTTCTACAAAGCTGCAGCTTTTATTGTTTTATATGGTACAGATCATTTATAATAGCTTGTGGAAAGATGGTAAATGCTAAATTACACCATTTAGTGGACTATTGAGTCTCAAAACTACCCATTTCCTGAAAGAGGAAATTACAATTGAAGATTGATCAGGTGGTTTTGGCTTTCTGAGCTTTCTACCTGGTTTTATTCTTTCATTGTGAGTACTGTCCTTTTAAAGTGTTTGTAAGGATACAGAGGAAAATCTATTTGTGATAAAAAAAAGTTGGTTTGCATGTCATCAGAAAAACCGTGGTGTTTCATGTATTGATTTTGTACAAATATTAAGTTTTTTTAACACCCACATGGCCAATTTCCAGATCTTTTGCTATTAACAGACAAGTAAAATTCAGGACCGAAGTAAGAAATTACAATTATTTTAGAAATCTGTATGGTTTTTAATTGCTTATACGAATGTCTCTTAAGAACTTTCCAGATTCAGCTTAGTGAGTCGAGGTCATTCTGCACATCTCTTTCTTTAGTATCTCCTTCTGGAGAGTTTCATGTTTACCACAAGAGATTTTATAAATATTATTACAGAGATGACAGACTGTAGAAGTATATGTAATTACTTATGTAACACTATTTGCTAGTGGGGTAAGTCTGCCAGTGTCCTCTATCCAAACATCTCAAAATCTACAATAAAAACTGATTAAGTATGCAGGTTTATTGCAGACCTTGTATGAAAATACAAACTATGGCTTTAAGTATATCAGTTTCTTTTCAAGTAAAATAAGTACAAATACAGAGGAGCAGGCAAGGACAGAATGAGATCCATGGACTTGTATTACATTGCTCTTAAACCTCTGCCTCTGTTTTGTTTACATACCACAGGACCTGGTCTTCCAGTGAGTCCCATGGGACCAGGAGGACCTCTCATAGCAATCTGAGAAAACAAACAGAACAAAACAAGAGGTATCAAGCAAAATCTGCCAGGCAACATGCAAATTCTATACTATAATATATATTTCATAATGCATTAGCAAATAGCCCCATCATTGACTCAGCTGTCAATAAGGATAACTACTGTAATGAGATGATGCTTAGAGCTCTTTAATTCACATCCTGCATGATATAAAGTGGAATATTTTTTTGGAGCTGTACCCTTGCAGCAGATTTGTTTGCAGGCTCCTTGTGCTCACCCTAGCTTGCTGAAGAATAGCTTGTGCTTGAGCTTCCTGAGCCGAGATTGTTGGGCCCTTCTCACCATCTCCACCAAAGCGGAACTGCAAGTATCAAAACAGTAAAAGAATTCAGAATTTATCAAATCAAAACCATACTTGTTATTTTCCGTAGCCATGTAAACCATTTCAGAGACACAGGGGCTCAGCCTTTAGTTCATTCCACTAACAGAAGACTGCTGCATTGAGGCCACTGGATCCAGTATGAATAATTAATCATTGGTAATAGTATAGAACCAAAGTGCAAATCTAATCCCTTATGAGTAAACATTTTCTAGATTTCATAGGATTTTGGTTTTTATTTTGTTTGCTTGTTTGTTTTGAAAAGAGGCCAAAATAGACTTCAATTGTCTGCAAAACCTCATTAAAAATATGTATCAAAGTTAACTAATTCTCTGTACGTTGGTACCTACCCACATAAAAATGCAATTCAATTTAAGGCAGACTTCAATTTGAAATATGTATCTAAAATGAAACAATTTTGTGTCGTTTTTGCCAATTTAAAAAGAAATTACAGATTAAAATCTGATTACTCCATTAAAAAAAACTCCATTACTTCCATTACAAATGGAAGGATTTTTAAATTTTTTTTTTTATAAGTGATGGAAAACTTACCACTTTAAACCCCCACAAATGAGCACATGACTACTAAAATAAGAAGAGAACTACCAAGGGAACTACTTTCATTTTAAAGGAGGCTGGGTGGTTTGTAAGGTTCTACATAATGACGATTCAAGCACATTTTCAAAAACTTTTTCCAGGCAAACAACCTTAGTTCATCATCCTGCATTCCTTGAAAAGGTAAACTCTTTTTTGCATTTTTTGATGCATTCAAGCCCCACACATGATGATGTAAAGCCACATATCTCACTAAAGGTGTCTCTCACATATTACTTGGTGTTTTGAATGTATGTCTGTGACAGGACAGTCTGCCACTGCTAGATTCAATTCCACCTATATACTCCTTTATACCAGGATGGCTCTCAAGCTAGTGAGCAGGTCATCTGTTATAAAAGGATAGTGGCTTCTCAGTGGGTTTTACAAATGTGGAAGAGAAGTCTGGATGGTGGCTGGGCCGGAAACCAGGAGACTTGAAGCAAATTTATTCCTTCCTGAGAAATTTCTGGTTTGATTTGGTATATCACTTATGGTGAGACACATTAACATACGAAAACAAAGCTAGTGAGATTTTCCAAAGTGACTGAGAGGTTAAGTATTAGTCCACATTTACTACCTTTAATGGAGCAAAATGATAAAAGATAAATTTTCCTATTCTGGCACAGCAATTACACATGGAAGAATGATTTGAGAATCATTACCTGAGGAGTAGTGGCATTTTTCCATCAGCTAATTATTAGTAAACAAGTATTTCTACTATAGAGCCAAGTGTGATAACAGAACTTGGTGCAAGCATGAGGTTAAAAACATTAGCTTATTTTAATAAACTTCCATTGATTGTTTCATAAATAGAAAATAAACTTTTAAAAAAATCATCCTTTCTCATTGATACTGATGGAGACCTGCCTCCTTTATCAGAACTGCAGCAACTACAGCTCCAAGACATTTTACTTACTTTGCTTTACTTACCAAAAATACTGCTCCTTCATTTACAGTTGGTTTATCAATTCTCTGGGGTGCTAGAACTCATCAGATCTTTCACATACACCATACACTTAGGAATAATGAATTTCATGCACACAGTACTTTTCATACCACAAAGCTGTAAGCTACTTTAACAGCTTTGGGCTTGTTCCTCCACCTGCTAAAACAGATGGTGTTTTGCTTTTACTCCAGTGGGAGCAGAGCTGGCTATGTGCGTATATTTCTATTCAAAGGATGCACTGACTCTTCAAAGAGGACACTGAAGACCAATTTTAGAGGATGGAATGCTTAAAATTCTCCATGTCAAAGAGACTTGAAAGCACACACGCCTGCTGGGAGTACCCAGCCCTTTGTGCAACAGCAAACTCCTTGTTTAGGACATATAGTAGCAAATAGTAGTTACTGTTGAAAGTACAAGGAACATTTCAGTGACTTTAACGTATTCACGTAGGTTCCAATCTGGCAGCCATGAATGAGCTAAAGTATATATTTCATTTGAAGAAAAAAGAAAGAGAAAAAAAAAAAAGAAAAAGAGAAAGAAAAAGAAAAAGAAAGAGAAAAAGAGAAAAAGAAAAAAGAAAGACACCTATACATTTCTTCAAACACGCTTCCTCTTTTTGAAGGCTTATTACCCTGTAATCATAATACAACTTACCGGCAACATTAACATGGTACCTGGAGGACCTGCTAAACCATCAGCACCAGGGAGACCAGGGCGACCAGGTGGACCCTAAGAGAACAAAGGGATGCGAACAAAAAAACAGTTATGCAAGACAAACCTTTGGAGCCACTCATACACATTTACACTCTGAGGTTTAATACTCTCTCTGCAAAAGATTTGGGAATGTTATTCATTCTTAGTGAGGTAATTAAAGCACTGAATTTGGGGAAGACATTAAGTAACAAGAAAGCTATTCTCGAATTATTTTACTTTCAAATTATGCTATAAAATGGAGTATGAAGTACCATGTCAAGTTGCTCATGATTTCATAGGTTGGGCTGAGCTGAGATTTGCATTGTGTTCCAGTGTTTCCTTTATTTGATATAAAGAACTAAAATTGCTGATTCTCTTTAAACCCTTTGAGTAGGCTTAATTTTCGAAGGCTACATAAATTCTGCAGCTATGATTTGAAATCTGGCTTTTATGAAATCTAATTCTCCCTCACAGTTTAAAAAAGAGCTAATCTGGAGTTGAAGAAATGTACCAATGTGTATAGATGACGCTGGTGATTATTGATCAAACGTGCTGCATAGATATATATTGCTGTTGTGACAACAGTTAGATTTATAATTGCACCTTTCCTCCCAGTAATTTACATGCTGCGTTTTTACTAGCTAAAGCTGCCAAGGGCAGGAAGGACCTGCATCAGGAATGCTCATTTGCCTGCTTCAGGTCTGCCAAACAAAGTACTCATTCACCAGAACAACACTCTGCAGTGTTGCAATGACAGACCAACAAACATCGAACTGTCTTAACTGTTTCCTTCTGCTGCTCAGGACTTGAACAAAACAAAGGGAAAGCTTTGGTGTTTTTTCCCCTCATTGAGAATTAATTCCGTTACTGAGTCTTTTTAAGCTCTTTTTTTTTCAAAAAAGCCTGAAGCATCAAAAAATAGTTCCCTACTAATAACACACTGCAGATAAATCTTAAATTAAGAATTATTACTAATTCAGCTGTAAAATATTGAATAAAATATTATAATTGTTAAAAAGAACCATTATATATCCAGGCAATTTTGAGTTGTTTATAAGACAGAAAAAATAATTCAATGCACTTGCAAGACATCCAGAGAACCCGCACTCTGATCTGCAGTGACTTTATGTCATATAATTAGGAGTCTTTGTGAACATTATAACTGAAAGATTAGGTCAGAAAATGAAAATTAGATTACTGAAGATGAAACTGAAAATTAGATTAGTTTTTCAATTTCTTCTTCCATTGCACCACTTTATATAAGTGAAATTCATCCCTTCAGTAAGTAAAAGTAAGACTACTTATGGTCCTTGCCATATGGTATGTTCCTTCATTTCTTAGTTGTCTTAGAACTATTATTAGGAACAGAATGATATAATAATTTAGTACAAAAGCTTAAGCACCATAGGCAGCTACAAAAAGGATTTCTCAACTAATTATTCTGTAGTTCTATGCTTAAACAACATTCTCAATTATTCTAAGTATTAATGTGAACTTTTAAAAATTAAGTAATGTTCTTCTCTTGAGTGGCAATTTTCTCCGAAAGTTATTTTTAAAAAGTTTTTCCTTAAGATGAAAACTAATCAGAATAGTTATAGCAAGTGCTAGAGCCTTTATTCATATACATGAATTGTTGTTTAAGCAAAAACCAAAACCTGTCCATGTATGTTTAAAATTTAAAGTAAGACATGTTATTTCATCAGGATAGAATCTGACAGCAGAATCTGGTTGCACAAATCTGTATTGTTCTCATGAGTTTGGTACCTCATATCTACAATTATTTTTTTGTGCAGCAAGTCCTCTTCTACAGAAAACATGAAGTCTATTCCATGACAGGTACATGATGTGTTTAGTCATGAACTTCCTTATGATGAATTTAGTAAGCGGTTAAAAAATCTGAGTCCTATCGGTAGTTATTACATTACATTGTGTTAGAATTCCCATTTATAAGTTTAAATTCCAAAATAAGTTGTTTAGTTAATCTACAGGAAAGAAATTCAAAAGAAGTGTGGGTACTGATTTACTACCAAGATAAAGAATTGTTGAGATTTTAACATCATCTCATGATACCATCTTCTCAACATCTTGTACATAGAAATATAGCATGAACATGCTAGACTTGTCAGTAAAGTAACACTTAGAAAATTCAGGAAAGTTTCTTTGGAAGCTTTTTTTCCTCAAATAAATATATTTAGGCTATTTTAACATTGTGTTAATTGTGGCAGTAAGAAAAGGTTTGTAAGAACATATAAGATTAAAATAATAGCTTAAATTTCAATTAAATTCATGACCGGACAGAGTTCTCATGCCATTTATCGTTTAATATGGCCAACGCATTCTGTCAAGATCATCTAAACATTATCCATCACTTTCAGTATTTCCATGTGTATTCTGATTCTGCAGAGCTTATTTTTCTCTCTATCTCTACATTTTATAGCTAAGGTCATAATGACTTTTTAAAAATCCGTATGAAATGTTTATACTTGCTGCTGTATTAGATTTTAAAATAATTTACATCAAAGCAGAGAAATATAGACAAATGGGTACTTAACTTCTTTTCCCTGTATTTTCAGTATGTATTTCTAGCATTAAGGAAATGTTTGTCCAGATTCTCAATTGATTTGCTCAGCTGAGTAAACCAGCCCCAGTTCTACAGAATTTTCTTAACTTATGTGTATACATTTCAGAGCAAGATCTAACCCACTTATTCTTACAGCAATTAGTGCAAGAAGTACTATCAATACCCAGGATAACCTGTTTTTTGACTTACCCTTTCACCAGGGTCACCTGGAGGACCAACAGGACCTTGTAGACCCGGGGGACCTGTGAGACCCTACAGAAAATGAATGTCGTTATTGTGGTGAGTGCTTGCAGCGTTTTTGAACTATTTCTTTCTCTGGAAAGTTCTGCTGAATGCGTATTTGAATAAAATAATTTATAAGGCCGCATACTTTTTTTTCTGATGAAGATTTATAGTCAACATTCAGAAGTTTCATTTTCACGTGCACTCAGTTTGTAGCATTCTATCACTGAAAATGCTGGAGATGACCCTTTTTTTTTGCTCCCTTCTAAAAATGCTAAGTCCAATATACCATTTCAGAATTATAAGACCAGTATTAACTGTGTTAACTCATGAATACGGAAGCACAGTGAATAAATCAAATGAAGTAAAAGGAAATTGTGATTTATCTACTTACAGCAGGTCCTCTTGGTCCCGGTGGTCCTTCAATAAGCATACCCTAAAGGGGATGAAACAAGATACTAAATTCATTGTGCCTTTGAGAAAAATGCAAAACATTTTTTTTTTAGTTGAAGTGCTGAAGTTAACATTTCTTAGAGTTTTGATAAAATTTTATGGGGATCTTCTCTCCACAGTTACTAGAATTGGAATCAAAATTGTTATATGGCTATAAAAGTGAGAAAGACTTTTCAGCTGGAGGGTTCTCATAATACTTAATTCAAAAGAACTTTTTATTTTAATTGCTGTTAAGGAATGTGAAGTGAATAACTCTGCCTATTTCTTTGTTGTGAGTCTTTAATACCTCCTAGTTTCTTTTTTTTGTCATGGTATAACCTCCAAATAGATGACCTCGCTTGTACTTGGCTTTCCATAGGAAGGAGGACTGGACAACCAAGCTTGAAGCTAGCTGCAGTGAACTCCGAGAATCCTGGGGATTGGCAATGAGTATCTTTTCAGAATTTTGGAGATACACTAAATTTATCTCGCAATGGTTTAAAAACGCCAGGTATTTTATGAGCTAACACACTTTGAGCTTCTTCACAGATCATAACTGTAACTTGTTCCTTAACTTTGGTGATCAGCAACTTAACCAAATGCAAATCCTGAGATAGGAATATAGAATTAAGTAGGAGCTTTTGGATCCAGAATCCAGACCTTTGATATTTGGGTAACAATAACACATCATAGTATTTTATCAGGCTTCAACTTAACTTTTTCCTTTTGTATTTCTGTACTTAATTTTCTATGAAATTAAAACCACATTGAACTTTAATTTCTATCTGGGTCAAAGAGATATTTGAAAGCAGTCCTTGAAAATTCTGGTAGAGTAAACCACACTGGCATTCAATTTCTACTAGAAATTATAATATGATTATTTTTGTACAATCTATGTCTTTTTAAAAATTCAGTTACACTTTAAGTTCTAACCATTGAACATGACACTACAGGACAACTTTGTCCTACTGTAAAAGCCAAGTAGTTACTATATTACTAATTAAAGCTGACAAAAATTCTATAAGCTACTGATCTATCGCTGTGCTGATGATAAATTTGTAACCTCTGCAGAAACTATTTAATTAAACTTTTAGGAGTTTGATGCACCAGCACAGTTAAACATACAATCATTTGTTTAACCTCCCCAAGCGACTTCGTTGCCCTGGCTGAAACCCGTAGTTACAGTGCTACCCATGCTGGAAGCTAACTCTGTAGGTCTGTGGAAGCTGTAGTTACTAATGGCTTCAAGAGCAGATTAATGCTCTGTTTTCCTGTGCACAAAAAGATTCTCTTTGTTTTAAGAAACATGTTGTTAGTCCTTTGTGTAACCAAAAGAGAAGGGTGAACAGGCTACTCTCAGTTATCACTTTGATACCATCCATACTGCAGGTGATTATTTCAAAGATCATGGAATTGATCAAAGATCAATTTCAAGGTTACTGTCATGCTGTCATGAACAGCATGTTTGGTAATGATATATCAAGAGTTTACATATGTTATATAATGCTAAAGAAAAACTCACCAACATCTGTACTTACAGGTTCAATCACAGCTGGTTCTCCCTTTTGACCTTTTTCTCCATAAGCCCCATGTGCTGTCACCTGGCCAGTCAAAACAGCCCCAAAATCAAAAATAAGTAGAAGGTCTAAGGACTGGGTACAATAAAGAACTGCAGCGACTGTAACTGAAAGCTAAAGCTGGAACTGATCTGTGCTGTGAAAAATATCACAGACACAAACCATATAAATAAAAAACTATTTCATACATGAGAAATGGAAAATACAAAAAATGCATGCAGTATATAATTTTCAAATTATTGGATATTGTCAATTTGTAGTTTTCCAATGAGATGTAATAGATTACATCTCATACTCTGCATTAGCACTTTGGACTGAGAATCTAAAATTTTTGTGTGAAAGTCACAGTTGTTTCTTCTCTTATTTGAGTGGGCATATTCTTGGCAATTAACAATGATTCTTCATGGCTTTCTGAGTTAAGCAAGCTGGAAAGAAAGATCCTTTGGTCCCATATGGACAATAGCCTTCAAGCTCCTTATTCAATTCATTAGATATCCACAACATGTAAATTAGTCTGAAAGACTAATTAGACTAAATAATAATTAGACTAAAAGTCTAATTTATGCCGTGAAGTCACAGACTTCACGGCATAAATGGGAAGAGGGTTAAGTGATATTGTAAACATTAAATAATATTTCATGGATAGTCAGCCAGTTATGCCTCCTAACCACAGGAATTGGCATCAACTGCAAAATTGTTTTAGGATCTGCTCTATGGGAATTTTTGGATTCAGGATTAAGATAACAGAAGTACCTAAAACAACAGGTCAGTAACACATGCTAATGGTGGAACATAGACAGATTCAAGTTTCAAACAAAGAAAAAGAAACTAATTTTTTTTTCAAACCATAAGATACGTATTTTTCTTCAGAAGCACCTCTCTTGTTTGCTAACACATCTACAAGAAATTAAATTCAGCTCTGATGAGATGATTTTTTTTTTTTAATTTTTTTTTTAATTTCAGTAGAATGGTTCCACATCGACACTAAAATAGCTAGAGATTTCAAAATAGTAAGGATTATGTTACAGTATTACAATATGAAATATTTTGGAAAGAAAAAACATGTAGATTCATGGCTTGTGCATTTTGTATTGATTTATAAAGGCACAGGCCTCACTAGCACGGATGCAATAGCTCATAAAAATCAAATAGCAAGATACAGATAATTATGTTTTACTATATTAACGAAAATTGGTTGTAAAAAAATTACATCAGGTCCCTATCTTTGGAAATACTGCTCATTTTTTGAAAGTTTCCAGGTCCTGAGTACTTTTCATGCTTTTTTTTATCAAAGGTAGAACTTCACTTGTTCTAAATACATACTATGTCAAAGGAAAATTCTCTAGATCAGCAGAAGAGAATTGTAATAAAGCTGGCACAGATCAGAGCCTGGGTTCTAATGCAAGTTTCCTGACTCCTTCACTTTTGTAGCACAGCATTTTAAGTTGAAATTTACCCCAGGAGACAGTGTACTCAGTCATTTGCTTAATGCAGGCACAAATGGTGCATTATGGGCGCTTTGCTTTGCAGATAATCTGACCTCTTCTGTGTTATTCTGCCACAGTGTCCCTACCTGGGCTAGATGGAAAAAAGTAAGCTTGTATCACATTGCATAGATAAGGATCATTAAAAAATACAATGACCCCAACAGGGTTTAGAAAGGAGTGATAAATGAAATTCAGAAGTATGGGTTTCAAGGTTGGCAGAGAAAAGCAACCTTACAGCATTTGCTGTTATTTCTTGGGTCTTTTCTAAACTGAAGTTTGAGTTTGTGAGAAGAAAATAAAGATAAGACTGAGCAAATACTGTGAACAAAATTCTCCTTTCCTATTATATTCAGGGCCTTCCCAATTAAAAATCCAAATGGGAATTAATTTTGCTTCCAATCTTAGTCATATTAGTTTTCTTTGCAGTTTCCACAGTCTGGTAAACTGGTAAATGAGGATCTTGGCACAATTAAAGGAAAATTAAAGCCTTGCTATAAAGCCTGTGATTAAGTCAGAGGAAAACAGAGAGCTATAAAACACACAAGAAAGAGCATGATTCACAGGATCCACCATGTCACGCTATCTTCCTTTATATATACTGAGCTGTTAAATCATTCCCGCAAGGTCGTAAACCTTTCAGCATTAACTAATCTAATTTTCATGAAATTTTCATGAAAGGATTCAGACCTTCACCTTCCCACTCATTAAATTTCTCCATGGAAAGTAGCAGAAGCCACAGAATTCTAGACATTTATATGCATTTCAACTTCTTAGGGTAATCATATAAAAATATTAATTACAGTACATGCACCTGCAATAGAATTAACATTCTTTCCAGCTTTAGCTTTAGTTTAGAATGATTTTGAAAACTGTTCATTTTATCATTTATATTTGGAATTCCACCTCTTCTTTCCTTTCCCTCCCATCTTCAACCCTCATCTTCACCAAAATAGACAAAACCTTTACAGTTAACAAAAATAAAAATTTCAGGATTCCTAAAACAAGAAGATGGGCTTGATCCAAAGCGTATCAAAAGTGCGAATACATCTAATATGTACAAGGTGCTTTGGATCCGGATCTGTACAGTTCTGAGATTGTATAACTGTAAAAGAATCTCCAAAGTAAATTAATCTGTATTATGCCTCCAAACAACTTACGCTTGTTTCTGTGATATCGGTCTCTGCAGGAACACCTGGACCAAACTCCTCGTTAGTAGTATCAGTTGGTTTCTCTTCATATTCTTTATATTCATAAAAATCATATTCGCCTAAATCTCCATCTACCAGCAGATCAGATTCACTGAGGTCTACTCCTCTGCTTCCATATTCAGTTTCCTCAGTTTTTTTATCATAATCCTCTCCAGTTATGTATTCTTCAGCAAATACTTCTTCAACGGGATTTTGCTATTTGTATCAGTAGCAAAGATTTGGGAATAGGAGGAATATGTGGGTTATTGTTAGTAAAGCAATGTAAGCATATGCTGATCCACCATGATGACTTGTCAAAAGAAGAAAGAACAGTAGAACTAGAGCGTATTGTCTTTTAATTAGAGTCTGAAGGAAAGGAAGTTCAGCCTTTCAGAGTAATTAAAAGGTCTTTGTATAAGTAGTACAAAGAAGTAATGCTTTCATATGCTTTTTTTTTTTATTACCAAAAATATTGAATTCAATACATCCAGTATGCTATGTGTTCTACTTGCTTTATGCTACTTCAGTGCCAAATATAGCTAAATTTCCCTGCTTGGTTTCACACTTACAAGCACCCATGAATGAACATATGCACTGCAATGAGCAGTGAATAAATTCAGACGTTTTTACAATAACAAAGTACAGGAAGTGCAAGCATCCCTTTCATTAAGCTCAGACTTCATTATTTTATGTCTATAAATACCAACGCTGAGCTAAATGATTCAACTTCTTTTCTCTTGTTAATGATTTTGAAGCTTACTTGTCACTTTAAAAGTCATAGTTCATGTCTATCATGGTAATTTACATACTTTTGATCTGTGTCAAACTTCATCTGCAAAACTCAGATCAATTTTAACATTTCTGAAATCCAAGCTTTCACCTTCAAGTATGTATATGTCAAACCAAGCAATCAACTTACAAGCACCAAAGCAGTTTAAAAGAATGCTATATTTGAGATGTACAAAACCATTTTTGAAAGAAAAGAGGATTGCTTTATTCTGTTACAGAGGTCTCCTCAAAGGATAATTTTGAAAGAAATCAAATTTCAGATATTACTAATATGGAATGGATATTCCAGATGGTCAGACAAGCTGAACTAGTATGATCTCAAAAAAAATATATTAAGAAGCTAATCAACACCCAGAGCAATTAAAAATATTTTGATCTAATCATGATATTGAAATGTATTGCAATTAAAACAGAAGGTCAGATTCTTATTTAACAGTTGCCTAATTCCATTAGCTTCAGGGCTATGGTTTTTGCCTTACAGATAGAGTAAAAGCAGATCTGAACCAACTCTAAGCCAGATTTTGTCCTTATGTAGAACTGCTTTCACTAAGGAGAGAATTTAGCACTTTATACATACCTCATTGCAATCCTGCTATTGTACAATTGGCCTATAATTGCCCAAGAAACAGAATGACTTAGATATGCTTCTGTCGATGAACTTGTGAGAAGTAAACATGAGATTTAACACAAGAACAGTTTACAACATAAAATATACCTCACTTCACTTCACCTGCCAAGATACATAGGAGGAAAACCAAATAACAAATGCTGACTCTTTCTCTTTTCAAATGTTCTGGGGAGGGGGATGGGGGAAGTTTTGTACATCTTTTAAGCAGCACATCTTCATTTTGACAGGAAAATGTAAAAGAAAAATGAAAGCAGTATTTCTTAAATCAGCCATCATTTTTTTCAAAACTAGCATTAATTAATATGCAGACATATTAATCAATACTGACTTAGGTGTAATAATTTTTTAATGTTCAGGCTTGTCATTGTGGCTTTCTAAAAACATGGTTTCTAACATAAGTGAATATAATAATTCTATCTCTTTCAACAGTTCAAAACACAATGTTTCATTTGAATAGAACCTCAATGAAAAGCAAACAATTCGGTTTTGTTAGCTGAAGAACTAGTAAAAGGAAATGATGACTTTTGGTTCAACTTCAATATCTGCTATGGTTGCAGCCATTCTTTGTCTTGTGTTAGGTTCATTTTATGCTGCATCTTAAGAATTATAGGCAAAATCAGAGACTTCACTTTCTATTAGATCAGGAGGACTATGTCTAGTATATAACCTAGTTTATACTAGACATAGCTCTATTCACATCTACATTGAATGCAACAACCCTACGTTCCCACAGCACGTATCACTGACTGATTTCCAGAATCACGAACTGTGCAGTCTAAAGATTCAGCAGTTCCCTACAGAACTAATGGGAGTTCTGCCCAACAAAATAATAGGTTCTGATATTGGCTGAGAAAGCATAAAATTGCATTAACTGCTGTCAGAGATATGTATATATACATAGACAGACATTCATCCTTTTAAAATGTGTTTGTGCTTTTTTAATCTTTGATGCTTGGTGGGCAACTATTTTTGCCTATCATTTTCTCAAGAGTCATTACCTCATTTGTTTCAGTAGTTCTGGAAGGAGCTTCTGTCTGGGGCCCATAGTAATTTTCAGCTATGCTATACTCTTGAAATCCATCCACAACGTTTGCCTGGTATTAAAGAAAAAGTACATTATTAAAATAAAAAATCTGTAGGAAAAATTGAAGAGATATCACTTTTATTCAGGTTACATTATTAGCCAGACGTATTCATCTAGTGGGGTTAGGTGTATTTTTTCTTATTATCAGAGATCTTCCAGTCTTGGCCTGGGAAAGATCTTGATTATTTCTTGGCTACCTTTACCCCTAGTTTGGCTTTTGTTGCTGCTTGATAACTTTTCTTCTTCTTGGATGCATATTTTTCAGATTTTTTTGTTGTGGCCTTTTGGGGTTTGTCCTTTGAGCTAGTGGCCACTGTCCTCTTCTTCTTTTTGACCGTGGCTTTCTTTTTCTGCAAATGTTATGAAAGATGGAATGGGAAAACATAAATAAGACGAAAAGAAAACTGAGAAAGCATGAATGAAAGAAGAGTAACCAAATGTGAGATGAATGCTGTCAGCTGTGAGACCTTCCATCTCTAACTGAAAGCAAGTGTTACAGAGCAAAGAAACGAGTGAAATGGAAACATTAAACTTGTATGCAGAAGACACAACTTGACAAACCATGTGGTAGGGGACAGCTGGACACCACACAACAAACAGGTCAGATTCTGTTACCTCTGTTTGTGCTACTGTCTCTTCAAACAGTGGGGGTCCCTCTGTTACAGAATCAGTTTCTTTATAATCTGCATCCCCATACTCATAGTCATATTCGATAAAATCTTCCGGGGTGTACTACATTGCAAATGGAAAAATATCAGGCATTTCCATGTTAGCGGTAGCAAACTCATCAGCAACACTGGAAAGCATCTTAACCTTTACTTAGGAGTAAAGCTTAAGAAAAATTAAGGTAGTATGAACAATTCAATGGTTATTCATTTTAGGAAAAATACAGTTTCTTATTTCTTTCAAAGCATAATACAAAAATAACAAAAAAAGCAAGTAGTAGTGCCAGGAAAAAATGCTCTTTTATTGGACTGCACAGAAGAATCAACTATAATTCAGATTACCAGGAGCACCAACTGATCTTTTTGAAATCATATATTTATTTAATCTTTAAATTGCAAATAATGTCTCTTGTTACCTATACACTTTTACCTGTGGGTTTTTTTCAGATAACCAGAAGAGCAGAGAGATGCCAGTATCTGACGTAGGATAAAGAATACCAGATACAGGAAAGAGGCCACAACCCACAAATGACCATGACTATCCTTCTCTTGTTTGCTGGAAAGTTCTCAAAACCAGGGCACCTCCATGGTACACGTTGCCTGAGTAAATGTTTCACTAGTATAATTTCATTTAAAGGTCAGATCCTCAACTGCTGTAAATTTCTCCATAGCTCTGTATCTATAATAGCTAAAATAACTAGTATCAAATGAAAATTTGGCCCAAAAAACTTTTACAAGAGAAAATGGGTTTAAAATTGGCTTGCATAATGTTGTGAACACAAATCAGGGAGCCAGGAACTCTTGAGCTGTAATCTTGGCTCTGCCATGGAGATACTGGTCTAGATATTATGTACACTGAGTCCGACTCATCACGGCTGAGAATAAAGGACAGCCTTAAACTGTCTTACCACTCTTGTCATGCTTGAAGTTACAAGAACTGGCTGGTCCTGTAAACTAAAGCAGTCTCATAGCTGCTATCAATTCTCTTTACATTCCCAGTGAGTTAAAGTAAGGTAGAATTGTGGCCAAAATCTGGCCTAGTGTCTGATTTCTCTTGTTTAGGAAGAAATATTCTAATGAGCCTGATGTGACTAAGCCACTTCTGAAATCTCCTCTCTCCTGATACAAGTCAGCATCATTGTAAAACGAAGACAATATCTGTCTGCTTCATTAGGATTAGTACATTACACTTTCAAATTACTGTGAGGATTCATGGAAGTCATAAATATCATCAGCATCATAAATACATTGAGATGTTAGAAGAAATTCTAAATGAGATTAAAACAGATCTCCACATTCCCAAATATATTCTATCATGTGATCAAACTATTGGTTTAACTATTTTCTCTGGCAAAGCCTTTTGATACAATTCCTGTACTTATGATTTTGGTGCACAGAAAATACGAAGAAGTTGATTTCCTCAGGGAGTATGAGACTAACATTGAAAGGCCTTAATCACTTTAAAAATTCCTTTACACGAGTTTCTATTACTTCACTCCTGTGACTCCTCAGAGCCCTACTATAACCAACAGGTTTTCTTAAAATGAAGACACAGGTTTTTTTAAGAAGTTGGATGCTTTCTGTTTGATTGTCCTTTTGATTATTTCTACATCTATGCACATGTAACTTGGTCATGAGATTTGATAAAAATATAAAAAGAATACAGCATAGTTTAGTAATTGACCAAAACTATCTTGCACATTAATAAAAGAACTCTGAACTACATTTAAATAACAAAATGTTTATCATGTTAGGTGGAGAATATCCTCTCTGTGAAATATATTTGTGTTTTATATCTCCCTGCAACATAATGCAAGCATTTCATTATGCTATATCAAATGCTTTGATTTCATCAGTGGTATCATTGACATTACAGAAATAAGTTGATTCTATTTATACCAGCACTGTTTTGGACTTAAGCCTGTTAAGTAATATGTGATTATTCTCTCTCTGATCACTAAATTAGGATTCGGTCCTAATCCCAGTGAAGACAATGAAACACCTTTGACTTGTAAATAATATTGTCTGAGGGCCTCGTGGGCACTGATGATATATTTTCACAGATGTGTAAATACATAAATATTTTCTGCCTTGTGCAGTCCTGGAAATACAAATCAAACAAGTTGTTTCTAATGAAGTATGCTACAGACACTCAAAAAAGAAAACATAATGACAAGTTTCTAGGAGACCATCAGCAGCCACATAAAGAAAGTAAAGAGAAGAAATAACCACATTGGTAAAACAAGCCCTTTTGAATAGCATTCACATTGCTGTAATCTTTTGGAAATCATAAAAATGTGAGCAAACACATGAAATCTGATCTACTTCTCTTCTGTCAAGAAGTCTATGCAAAATAAAAAAAGTCTTCAGCAGAATATACCTCTTTAATTTCAGTCATTCCACCTTACCAGTGACAATCCATTACATACTTCTAAATGCTTTCTTAGACAAATCAAACACTCTGCTACGTAATTGTTATTGGTACCAAAAAAATAGACACTGCTCTTGTTAAATATCATCCAATATCTTAAGTGACATGTGGAAGAACATTTTGGAGAGAATTACTGTTTCATTAGCTGGATTTAAATTTAAATATGATGTTAGAAGTCTAATAACTTTCAGACACATAGATTCCTTTTTAGCAAGCACTGTAGACCTATTCTGAAACTGGAAGGATTCATTCCAGTATTCATTTTGACAAATTAACGATTAAATATAACTCTGTTTTGCTCAGCGTTATAACTCTTTTTCAATTCTCAGTAGTATGGCTTCCCTTCAAGGTAAGTTGAATGGCTGTGCTGTATTGTGCCAACTATGTGACTAATAAAATTACAACAGCAGGTTACAAAAAGTTCTTCAGAGGCCATAAACTAAACAGAAATGTTGACTGGAAACAAAAAAAAAGAAAGGAAAAATATCTGTGCCAAGTATGCTAGTATTACACAGAAAGTTGTGAATAAATTGATATTTATGCTAAGATCTGCCAGAGGCATAGTTTGGAAAGCCAGACATCTATGAATGAGAACTAGAAAATGCTCATACAAAAAAACCCCACATGAGTATGTGGTAAGTTCTATTGCATCATGCATAATAATACAGAAAATAGTTTACTTTGGGGTATTGTGCTTCATTTCTATTAAAGAAAATGAAATTTTCTTGGCATATGAAAAATATTATCAGAAATACTTTGATACACTTGGGTTGCAATGATGCGCTGACATACAGACAAAAAGAACAGAAATGGATGAGAAGTTGGGAAAGGCAGTTTCCATGCTGGAATCAGATTACTGCCAAGCAAGTGAAGATCTTCTCCGTGGACTTTTATTCCTTCCTTTTTAAGAGCACAGTATCAGAAGGCTATTACAGAAATTCTTGAATTCAGAAGCTAAGACATGTGGCCACCATCCTGAAATCATATTCAAGTAGTTTCTAATTGGCAGTACTTTGTAGTCCACTTGGAACAAGAGGGACAAGTGGGAATATGCAGTAGTCCTAAACTTCGTACATAGAAAGACCTTATTCTTTGTAATCCTTCCTTTCTGAACATTTCTTTTTGGAAGACCAGCAGCCCTAGTCTTTCATACCAGTCAATAAACAGAGAGAATATGTTTTATACTGTATTGCACAGGTTCTGTTGCAATTAGTGAAACACAGATGTAGAATCTTCCAGATGTATTTCCTGAGGCACAATCAGTCCTGATGGAGGAATGCACCGCTACACCCCTAACTGGTGTAAAGATGTACATTAGAAATATGATATACTTCACAGCATGATTTTATCTACTCAATCTGATAAAGGCTATTCTCTGTTTTTAAGATGAGACAACAGGACTGGTGAAAGACTGGCCAGTTAAATGAGGACTAAATGTGCAAACATCAGGAACAGATTTAATGAAGTGAATAATGGGGCTTTAGTCACCTGCCATGAAGCTGGCAGCTCATATTTACTGTGCCATTAACAGTCAAGATGGGATATGTGACACAGTTTGAGGCCTCAACAAACCTTGAGAAAAGAGCCTTTGCATTTCGGATACTAACATTTCTGAGTGCAAAACCCAGGCTATCTCAGGCCTTGCTGTTAATTCACAGAAGTTGTGGAGTTCACAGAAATCTGTCATGGTTGGACTGCTAAACAAAGGAAAGAGAATAAGTAGATTCTTGAAAATATAGAAGAAAGCATCTAGAATTTCAAAATTAAAGAATCCAAATGGAAAAGTATCTTCTGTCACTTTCTAAATTTAGTCAAGACTATTAAGTCCAGCAAGAAATCAAAGCAGGGAATGAAAGCAAGTATGATAGAGAAGAAGAGTGTAACTGAAGACAGCATAATTTGTTTTGTTAGCCATATACCAAAGGAAAATACCACTGGTCAGGAACGCAGCCAGAGAGTCAAGAAGCTAGAATGGGATTTAAAGGGGCATTCAGCTTGCAGATGACTCTGATGAACCTTCTCTGGGTACAGACTTTGCAAAATACACCTACGACAGCTGTGCAGCGTTCCTTCAGATCTGCTCAAGGGATCTGTCTATGAAAGTTTACTTAAACTCTAATACAGATAGGTAGTGAAATAGTTACAGATCTGAGACAACAGAGATGAGATTCACCAACAGCCCATAGTAATAGCAACATATACACAACTGTATTAGCTTTCCCAGAGATTTCCCATGAATATCAAAAAGATTGACTCAATATTGTATCTTCAACTTGGACAATAGCTGGAACTTGGCTAAGAGACACCAGGTAACACATACTTCAAATGTGATGCAATTTTCTGTTGTTTTTCTTTCTCCTCTTGTAAGACCACCAAGAGTTACAGAACAGCCATTTTTGTAATGAATATTGCATATGACTATTTTCTTACAAACGAAAGGAAGAATAAAACCTGCTGTTTCTTCATGGGACAAAATCTTTCCACTATGACCTCATGCTTTCTTTACCAGAGTGATTATATTACACTACCAGATCATCACACAATTCCAATTAAAGAGATGAACTGTTTTCTTCATCAGATGAATTTTAGAAGCAGAAGACCAGCAGCACGCAAGGCCTATTTTAACTGTGGAATGACTTAAATATTCTGAAGACAGCCTTACTCTGAAAAGGGATTCTTCAGCTATCCATATGCTAAAAACCTAGCCCTTCCCCACCTCGCCATTCCAAGATGCAGATTTTAACAAATAAATCATTATCTTTCTGTATTCTGCAGAAAACTAGTCTTTCTGCTCAGTCAGACACCTAGAAGAACACTAAATTAACATGGTCTGTCGGGAAGGATGCCGCAAGCCTCCAGGTTGACACATTTGGGTGCCATTTTCACCTTTACCAAGTTCGCTTCATTAAAGGCAAACATTTCATTTCTTCAAGTAATCCATTAGTTTGGGACAGGTCCAACGTAAATGAAGCAGAGTTCCTTTGGGGAGCCATTTCTTCAGCAGAAGTCAGACAGTGTGATTTATTGGGCTGCAAAAGAATCTTCCAAGAGAAGATTTGAAAGCCTGATAGCTGGGTCCACTTAAAAACAGACCTGACGGCACTCCAGAAAATACACTGGCCAACATGAAGGAAGATGAAGACTGGCTAAGTCTTTCCCTGCTCTAATTTCTGTGAGCTGGCCAAGCATATGTGATTGAACTGAAACTGAATTTAATACATTTCCATTTATAGTACAAAGGGTTTTGAAAACAAGACAGGGGTCAGACTATTCACAAGGTACTTATAAGAAAAGCGTAGCTGGGTATCTTCCTCAGAAAAAGTAATTGTGATAATTTTACAATATAATTTCATCCCCATGTCTGATCCTTAAAACCTAAGTATACGTTCAGCATGAAATAAATATTAAGATTACTGAATTAATCTTAAAGTTCAATATTAAATAAACCTCTGAATAAACCAGCAGAATAGAGTAAATTAAATAAAATCAACAAAATAAAAGACCCTTTTCTCCCCAAACCACTATTCAGTCAAATGGCCAATTTGCCACTATACTCATGAACCCCGCAGTGTATCTGAATGGCTAGCACCAGTGGCTCCATAGTAATTCATCCCATTACTGAATTCTAGCTTTCAGCAAGTTACTATGGAGTCACTCTTGTTAGCCATTTGTGTACATCACAGGGTTCGCAAAGATACCATATTGTTAATGATCAGACTTTGTTTTTTAAAATTCTGCAATGGAAGGATAACAATCTAGTAGAGAGAACTCAAATTTCTCACTCATTTGCTCTCCCTGCTTCCTACTAGTTTACTCGTTTGCAGCTCTTTGCCCCTTAGTTTGTCTCCTTTCTCTAAGTAAAAACTCTAAAAAATTTGCAGGCCATGGGAATATTTTGCCTAGTCAAATTACTTGACATTAGACTGGAATCATGCTTAATGCACTATGGTAATTACTCTCTAAAATTTGTGGCCAATTTGTTCTCCACTTAATTCTCTTTCAGTGTCAAGTAAACCTACATATGAGAGCAGAGTCAAGGTCTTAAGGTCTTGAGTTAAACCCAAACATTTAGAAAAGCAAATATTGCACGCCTGATGTTGCAGTGATGTGATGTGCATCCTCAGGCTCCTTAGATATTGGATCACTCAGTATATCACAGAATTTTCCCCGTTTTATGGATGGCAAACTGTTTTTTAGCCTAGATGAATTCTCAGACTTTGCCCCCAACAAACGCATAAACAGTTCTACCAGTTGAATTGGAAAGACGGCATGGGATGGAAATGAGCACATTTTTGTACTTTTTGTGAAGGTTCTTTGTATGTGCTAACTGAGTAACATTTGAAGTGTTTATAATTATTGTGGACAAGTCAACATGTTAAGTCTTCCAATTCCCAAAGCCATAACAATTATGTAGCTTTTATTTTAATCATTTCCATTTTTTGCAATTTGTTTTTTATTGGCTAAACACCAAGATTGTGTGTGACGTTCCAATACATGTTTCAACCAGCAGCATATCTTATTCCTTTGTTCACAAATAAAGACATACACTATTTTTTTGCCAGTTTTGCTTTCAGTGCTCATGTACAAACTGATTCCCTACTTTAAGAACAAGAATCCTTTCAAGATACTCTCCAACAAATATTTTCAGCTTCTGCTGGATTAAGCCAAAGCTGACACTGAAAGACACAGTCCTGCTGAGCCTTTAGTTCAGTGTTCTCTCTTCGCTCTTTCTATCACAAGAGTTCGTGTGAAAACATGGGAGATCAAACAAGGAAATCAATCCAGCTAAACAGCAATCTTTTCATGTTGGCTTTCAGCTTGATTAGTGCCCCAGTCTGGTAAATTCTGTACCCTCACTATTGCTTTCACTCATACAGCAGCAGATGAAGCCCACAGACCATGGCAACCTGCTGCACAAGAAAGGTTCACTTGTTAAGCGTACAAGTGGGCTGTATTGCAGTGTATAGTTCCTAGTTGTTTATGCTTGCTCTGCATTTCTTTCTTGTACATGCTTAACATTGTCTCTGGTTGCATTGCCATCAGTGTTTATTGCTCTGCAATATCATGACTGACGAATTCTAGTAGCATCCATTTTATACTCATTTCTATATTGCTAGCATAGTTCCTAAGAAACTCTACTAAAAGTGTAATTGACTGCTAGCTCTCTGTTTATGGTAATTTCTGAAATGAAGCAGCCAGACTAGAATCGGTTTGTCAGGTACTTTATTATTACCATACAAGGCCTTTTTTTTTTTTCATTCAGATATCATGTATTGATAAAACAGAAGCTTTATGAAGGTCAGAGTCTATCAATTCTATCAGATATCACTATCAAACTTGTAAGCTCCTCAAAACACTCAATCAGGCATTTGGAAATCATTGTATTCTTTATAGACTGGCTGTAATTATATTTTTATCTTTTAATGTCTTATTTAATTTTGCAATCAACAAGCATTGCTATCTTCTATAACTTCCTCCAATACCTGAATAAGACTTATTTCATTTATCTCCTCAAAATCAATTATCTATGTGATTTGGTAGGCTGCATCTCTAAAGCAACAAAGTAGTCTGCTTTAACACGCTGCTTTTCAGCACTTAGTAGGCAATTCTACAATTCTGGCCAATTTAGCCAGTCATTTATTCTATTGCATATTCATCACACGTTGCTGATGTGATTATTTCAGATTACTATTACAAAACATGTTAAAGAGAACCATTGACTTCACTGGGAATAGTCACACAAATATTCATATTCATACAATATTACACATATAAACTCAAGGAAACTGTGTCTTAGCTCAGGAAGTAAAATATTTCAATCGCCACTCAGCAATATTTTTTAAAATTCCTTTAGCTCTTTTCAAATTTTAAAAAATAGTTCAAAAATCTTTCATTACAAGTGAAGATCTTTGATTTTACTTTTTTTCTCTGTAGTTACTCTCACAAACTATATGTTATCACTAGACCAAAAAAATAGGCCTTAATAAAAAACCCACTAACTTCAAAAGCATTTTTACAATAGTTGCTGAATTTAACAATAAAGATATTTGCTGATTACAGTGATAGTTGCATTAGGCTATGGGTGATCTCTATTCAGGATGCTCAAGGAGAATAGCACCAGATGTTTGATTTTATGAATCCATTTCTTTCTTTAATGCTCATAGACTGCTTTCAACAGATATGCAGCATGTAACTGGAAATTCTATATAAAAAGCACATAAGTATATATATGCACATAGTCTTTATAATTATGATGAGGCTTATTTTTGTTTTGATCTACAAATGATTGCTTTCAACTGATGCTAGTGTTAAACATCTTTGATATAGTATAAATAAAATATCTGACAGCCAGACATTTAGCTAGTCATTCATTATGAAGGGAATGTAATCCTTGGCCTATTTTATTAATATTCTACATCCTTTAGAAACGTTGAATTACACTCTATTATGTGAGCAGTAGTCATTGCTAATAATTGAACACAAGTGTTCATTCTTCTTCATCCTAAATAGCTTTTGAATCTACACTCTGATCCTAATTAACTTCTGTGGACTCCAAGTCTTGTCCACATGCATTACAGTAAAGGACAGGAGTCATCATTGCCGTCAATGGTGGCCACAGCAAGAAAATAAATGCAATATTTCCAAGCCATGTTAACTCCTGCTTAGGAGTTGATATGAGTTCGGAGGTGACAATACTCCCAACCTAGTTAAAGCATTTTAAGGATTTAGATGTATTCCTCTTTAAGAAAGAGACCAAGGGATGATTTTAACAACCTGTTCCCACAAAGATCAGTTTGTTAGATTAACTACTCTTCAGTCTTATTTCAAAGTAGAAAAGTGCTAGCCTATTCAAACCTTTCAGATCTTCACAAAGGAAATAGATAAAGAATTGGAGTGATAAGTCACATAACAGCAAAGCCTGGGAGAGTTCCCAAGCAAACTTTCAGATTTCTTTGAAATTAAATAAAGAGGAAAAAAAATAATTGCTTTTGCTAACTTTTATGTTCTTTCCATAAAATATCAACAATATGTTTTCAGCCTGTTCCGGTTTGGGCATATAGTGCATGGAGATCCACACAGCCAGGCACACAGACAGAAGGTCCTAAAGGATCCTCACGAAGAGACCAGGCCCCAACCACTGCAATGTAGTGTAAAGGCCTCTGCCTGGGCGTAATTGAATTGACACATCTTGAAAGGTGCCTCTGATGCAATGGATGTGGGAGTCCCTTTGCACTAACTTCTGAGCCCTATGGACCTCAGTCACTTGATGACATAATTTTCAGTCAGATAGAATAAATAGTAATAACAAATAAAATTATCACGTATTTAGGAAAAGCTCTGTCTCAAAATTGGCTCAAAGCAGGCATTCAAGAACAATTCAGCAAGTTTTCAATTGTGATCGCTTGAGCAATCAGTGACAATAACCAGTCAGATCACACACAGTTGAATGCATACTAGCTGTCCAGAGCCAAGTTCAATTAAGACTATTTACGTTTTGCAAAATCTTTCCACTTTACACTCTTTAATACAAGCATTTAGAATGTGTACAACAATACATACAACTGCTGACCCTCAGAGGTCTAATCTGAGAATTATGTTGCCCTCGGTGAATTACTCAGTTTATGGCTGTGAGAACTCTACAGTGACAAATGGTTTCTGTAGATATTTTTCATATTTCTGGGAAAAATTCCAACTCTATTTTGTCTCTGTTGATATTTACATGCTATGAGTGGAGCTTGCTGAAATAATTTTGTGTGTATATGCATTTTCACACTGGACACAGCTCATTAGGATACATGGCATTTCTAGCAGAAGTTTACAATTGCAGAATATTCATAGCTCTCAGGTCTTTCAAATGTGGCATTTGATGGTACTCAGTGTCAGTGAAATCATAAACATATACAGGAAGAACAAATAGGTGCAATTAACAAATTAATTTTGCTATCACTTTTTAAGGAATTACAGTTTAACTTCATTGAGCATGCTGGTTATTCAACTACCAGTGTGATAGGTTCCTTCAAATGCTTGACATAAATGAGTGGATAGCAAAAATGAACACGCTCCTGCAGATCTCCTCCCTCTCATCTAGAGCAATGTATGCCATTTAGCTGTAAATGCTCCTTGGGTAACTTGTATCCAGCACAATGGCTAATGTGCAATAAATTTAGTAATACATGACTGATTACTCACCTCATCAACTTGAGGATCTTGAGCCTGAGCAGCATTGGGCACTGGGGAATCACAGTCTGGGCTATAGTGCTCACAATAGTCATATGCAGCTCTGGGGTCAGCTATAATCAACAGCTGCTGGATCTCACCCTGCAGGAAAGCATACGCAGATTAAATAACAAAACCAAAGGCTGTCTACAGTTCATCAGAAGTACAGAGTTTTCATTCAGAAAACAAAACTAGGCACATAATAGAATAGATATTATATTAACATTTGTGGTTATAAATAACATATCTATTTAATTTCTTCTACTATTCTGGAAAACATGTTAACTATTGTTCACACGGTGAAACAATGCAAATTAACACCGAATGGACTAGCTGGAAAATTGTGGCTTAAAAGGTCTGCCTTGGAAAGCAGAGGGTGGGAAGGTGTAACTCCCGCTTTGTCATTTTCATGCTGTTTGTTTACTTCTTCTCTGGGAACCAGCCTAAATTCCTAAGATTTAATTCAGGGCACTTCCTATTACCAGCATGCAGCTCAGCATGCAAGTGATCAACAGTATAATTCCGAGAGTTTGTATCACATCTGTACTTTCAAAAACGGGAGAAAATAAAATAAAAAAAAAGACTGTACCAGAGACACAGCTATTGGAATAATTAAGTAAGCATTGTGTAAATACACACTATAGAGTGTGTTGAAATAAAAAATTCTAACAGCTAACAAATGTTATTTTCATCTCTATTCCCATATATCATGCATAAAAACATCGCATGAAGAGACGCGTTATTCTGGACAGTAAAAATGGCCCTGCTGAGATCCCCTACAGAGACCTGGTATGTTTATGATTTTCCACAGAAAGCTGTCTGGTATGCAGTGTCCTCCTTAACAGAGTGGTACCATTTAAATAGCATTAGGTCAATTCCTGCCAATATTTCCACTATAAATTTCCTCATTCAGGAGCTTTTTATGCTGTCATAAAAATAAGGTGGTTGAAAATTGGCATATGTTCCTGGTCAAAACTCACTAACTTCGGTCTCTCACTGTTTCCTCAGAAGAGGGATTTTTACGCTTTTATATACTTCCAATGTAATTTTATTTTATTTTATTTTTACCAAAAATGGGGCAACGGAGTAACTGTTAGTGTAACTGTGCATATTTTTTGTTTTAAAGAGAAAATATAACTGATGGAAATGTAAAACTGGGAAAATTCACAACAATCTCAGTATTTCCAGAATTACTTTACATCTCTTAGAATTTAACAAATTAACAATATTGAACAATATTTTAAAATAGCAAAGAATAATTTGTAACACTCCTTCCTTTCAAAAAGAAAATTCACAGAAAGAAGCCAAAGTCCTTAAACTGAAAAAAACCCAAACAATCTTCTACAATTTTCCTAGTTCCTAGTACTTTTTTTACTAACTTAACTAATGTAAAATATGAAATACTAAATTTCTTAGCATATAATGGCTATACTTTACAAATCTGTTTTTTACAATACTCTCAACCTACTTCATAGATTCATGTGTGTCTCATTAATTTAGACTTGGAATACAGTTCTTTTTAAGTTTCCAGAATTACTACAAATACAGCGGTTTGTTCCCCTGCCAGTTATTCTGGACTGTCTCTTATTTTCCTTAGCTCACTAATGCTTCACGATTTGGACATCTTCCTACAAAACCTGCTATACATACAGAGAAATTCTCCCTTTGGTTTCTTACATGACTCCCTCATGAGTTTGAGTGCTTTGAGAGGTTTTGTACAGCCATTGTCAGCCTGGGCTATGCATTCCCCATCTCCAGTAAAGTGTTTCCAAAGTTTGCCTTCCTCTTTCACCAGGAAAATTAAAACTAAGTGAAGCAGATATATAAGGTAGAGAGAATTAGCAACTGAAAGACAAAAGAGGTAACTGTTTTGGAGCAACCATTAGAGATGGATGTGCAGAATCCTTGTCCTCAGCTTATTGTGCCTAGGTCATTGTCTTGCTATAAGTTCCTTAACATGGCTTTCTGAGGTGCCCATAGAGATCAGCAAGTGTACAAGTGTGCCAGCTAGTGCGAGCAATGCCGAAACTGCTGCTGAAACTACTGCTGTTCAGTATGATATGCTAAGAGAACCCAGGTTGGGGAATGTAGCCAGTATTCCGGAGCTTGCTTTGTGCTGATCTTGAATGCCATGGAATTTTGGCACTGGGTCTTGTCGGATTGTGTGTTTGCAAGAAGCACTCAGCATGCTGTTACCACTTGGCTTAGATGTCCCTAGATTGGTTAAAGCTGTTCTTTATCCATTGACTGTATTTCCCAGCCTTGCCTGTCTGCCTGTCATGGGTACGCATAGAGGGAGGCCCTCAGAAGTCTTGCACAGTATACATAAAGTACTTCTGGTTAGTCATGCATGAAAAGTTTACTGAAGAACGGATTGATTTATCATTTGGCATCTCAAACGTTGATTTTCCTCTTTTTCCTTCAAGATCTGCTATAAAAGTATTTCCAGTAAATTATTAGTTTTCTTTTTCTATTTTTTTGTTTGTTTTTATTTTTTCTGTCTTTGCTAATTAAATAGCTTCTTCGAGTATTTGTGTGCCATGTATTGGCAGTGCTGTTTCACTACTCAGTGAAGAATTTTCATTTCAGATCAGGTCAATCATCCGAATACATGAAATTCCACTTACATTATTGTGGGTTTCATTACTGTGATGTAGTTTTAATTCTAAGGTAATTGTTGGACAAATTTAAACTCTTTCTCCTTGAGAATTTTCAGTGAACGACTTCAGTCTTCACAAACACATTTGCTGATTTTAACTCCTTGACTTTGAGATGGAAATAGAATTTTATAAAGTTCTTTGCAAATAAACTACAAATATATAATCTGGCCATACTTCAAAAGCTGTAGTCATAAAGTAGGCACTTAATGATCTACCTGCAGAAGTACCAAGAACTTTAAGTGAAAATATGGATAAATGGGGTCATGTGGTATTAACAATTCTAAAAGTTGGTCTCAAAAACAACACTGAGGTATACAAACATATATGCACACATGCATAATGTCATTCTTATATGAAAATTGCCGGAAAAAAAGAAGTCTCACAGCATAGATTGATGAAAGAAAGAAGAGGAGAGCAAAGATGGGGAAGCAGACAGGAGAACAGAGTAAAAAATACAAATACACCTGAGCATCCTTGAAGTACTCGGAAAAGTACATAGAGGAAAAAAAAAGCTACAAAAGGCAGCTGTCTATACAGATTAGTTCTATTTCTTTCTCTTTGAAGTTGTCATGACCACATCTGTTGGGAAAAGCTGTTCAGGCAATTTCATAGATGATATATAGTACGTTACACAATTCAAATGTTTGATGTCTCTGCTGAGCCCATCTTCCACCATGATTTGATGTCAGACCTAAGTGGGAGGATGTTAGAAGGTAGAAGCAGAAAAATTGAGGTATCATATAGACACAGCCAGTTTTTCATCTTACTTCTTGTAACAATGCCCATGCTTAACTTGTCTCCAAAAATGCTAAAAATCTGCTGCCTTGTAACAGCCTTTTGTCCTGGATAACACTTAACATAATGTATTTTAAGCACTGCTTATGAGATATTTAACATTACTCCTATATTAGGGTTGAGAAAGCTGAGAGTTAGGTCTCTGCCTTAGTCGCCCAGAGATGAAAGGAAACATTCAAGGGAAACAATCATACCTAACATTAAGCATACAAGTACTGCTCGTAAATAAAACAGATCAATTTGGTGTCTTAATATTTAGTTTGGAACACAAATACTTTATTGAACTAGACACTAAGTTGTTGTCAAAGCCAACAAGTAACTCACACGTAAGTCTATGCATAGTTGAGTAATTCATCACAATATAAATATAAGAATAAAAATATGTCTATGAATGTTTTAATTCCTCTCTATTTTGGAAATGTGCTTATAATTCAAACCAGAGGCTTTTGAATTAGCCTCATGGTTACATAAAAAAAGCTGCCTGAGAATCATGACATATTTACTCACCAGTTACGCCTAACATGGAAACATGGTACAGAAGGATTATTTCTGTAGTCTTGTCCTAAAAAGTACTCTACCAAATAAGCTACTCTTTACAGAATCCTCCAAGACTATTGAAAGGAGTTAATTAGATCTGAAGAAACATTTGCTTTTTTGTGGCACGCCACAGTAAATGTGGAGAAGCAAACTACAGAGCTAGAAAGAGAATATGCTCAAATCAGTTGAATGCCTGCCTACTGGGACAGCTCCATGGGCATTCACTCAAATTATCTGTTTTACACAAGGAACAGCTCAGCTAAGAACGATGAGGTGTGTGGTGAATTCAGTCATTAAAAATCCCTCCGTGAATCTTACAGATATTCCACAGTGACATATTAAAATAAAGAAGTTTGTGTATGAACTCTTCCAGGATTTGTCGAAAAACACACCTCACAAACTAGTAATGCACATAGTGAGCTATCTGCACTGAAAATGTAGTTTCTTGATATAAAAACAGTTTGCAACACTGCAAAAATACAGCATTGGCTAACAAAAAAAAAGAAAATGGAGACACAATTTGCAGGAAAGCAGTAGACTACCAAGTTCTCTTTCCAATTTTACTGATTTTCTCTTGATGTAATTATTGGTTTATTTAGCCTCATGGTAGTAATTGCCATATTTGATTCTGTCTTTTTAGAATCTTTCTTAGATACCACAGCAGAAATCATAATAAGGAAAAGCTCCGGTTAGGTATGATGGCAGTTTTCCTTAATGATATAAATCACTGAGGACCTGAGAAGTATGGATGAGTTATCTTATCGTTACAAGTATTAAATGTTAATAACTGCTTACTATCTCAATTGTGATGTCATCAAAAGTCTTAGATGCTATCTCTCTTCTTGAAACATTCTCTTTGTCTTTTAACTATATAATTTTACTAATGTTTTTAAATATGGTGTATTAGTGAAGTATAATCATAAAGTAGTCCATTTATAGTCTATTTTTCAACCAGAAGTTTCTATTATTAATAAAAGACAGCTCTACCATCAACTGCCAGCACTGTTAAAGCAGCAGAAGTATGAATTCTAACAAGAATGTCAGGGCACTATACGAAGGGAGCAATGCTGAAATTATTTTTTTTCCCTCTAGTATTTAAAATCTTATGGTCTAGTCTCTAGTTCTACATGAAACTCACAGTTCAGCTGTAGAGAGAGATTTTTGGGATATCTCTTTCACAAGAATCTTAATAAAACAGTAACCCTGCCAGGTGAAAGTGACTTTTGTCCAGGAAATAGCAGGTGAGCATTATTTGAGAAGCTCTGCAGGACCCTCTCCACAGAACCAAACATCACAAATAATTCAAAACATTAAAAAAAAATATATTTCTAAGTAGAAGTGATCTTGATAGTTGCACACCTAGGATGCTATATAACAATGTGATTGGACAAGAGTCGAGAACTCAAATTGTAGTTCCTTACTGTAAAATAATGTGATATTCTATAATGATTTCATTAGGTGAAAGTTTATTTCTCTTTCTCCAACTTAAAAAAAAAAGTAATGCAGCAATTACTTACATTCTAATTTATACATTAGAGGTTCAGAAAGACTTCCCACACTAGAGTAGGGGGTGGGGATAGCATTAGGAAAAAATCATCTTTCTGATATTATATTCTGGGTAAAATGAGCATCTCATGATAAGGCTAGTTAGATTTTAAAGGTGACTACCTAACTGGTGATAAAAAGCATAACAAAAACAGTGCTAGGCACAATATCAACATCTTTTATTTTCATATGATGGCTAAAGCCTAAGAATTACAGAGCAAACTCTTTAGCAAATCAGCAGAAAATCTAACCTGTGAATATGCGGCAACTTTCTCTAATTAGTTATGTGACAGTACAACTATAGACTCCAAAGAACAAAAGTCTGCACAGCCTGGATATTATTACTATAGAATTTAGAAAAACCTCCTGTAGAATTCATTTAAACTTTCTGCAAAGATTTGAGGGATTGAAGAATTCCAGGGGCCTTCAATATAATATTCCATAAACCAGGCCCATTCCATAATATAGCTAGAGAAAGATATTTAGAGCTTGCCAGACTGAAGCACTGTAAAAGTAATAAATTGTGAACGCAGAATTCTGTACAGATCAAAGTTTCCATAGAAATCAATGTCTTCTTGATTCTTTGAAACTCTATTCTTATAGGAGTATATATTCAGCTTGGTTAAGAAACAGGTTGATATACCAATTATAATTTTTAACCTTCAAAACATAGCTGTTCACAGACCAGAGTCTTCTGCAATTCTCGTCTAAGATTAGATTTTATTACAATGCCTGCACATAGAGCACGTGTACTTAACACACACGTACACACACGTGACAAGGGATGTCCTATTTTCTTGATAAAAGACCTGCAAATCTGTTACATTCCCATTGATATTTGAAGGCTCACGTACAGCTGTTGTTTGAAACCTAAGTGTATTACACACAATATTAAATGAGGTAATAATAAATCCTATCTGTAAAATTTTCTGGAGTTGATCTAACAGGTAGAATTTTTTGAGCCCAGGTTGTTAGTTTTAAATGTAATTACAAATGGTTTAGTTAAATGATCGTTCCTTTGTTTCTTGGAGAATATGCCTTGAAAATGAAATTGAACTCCAAAGAATTACCAGAGCTTTGCTTTCTTTTCCTGCTTGCTTCCTGCTTTCAAAAATAAGGAAGGGAAACAAGAAAACCAGAATTATTTACTTCTGTTTGATGAGCATAAATTTGGAAATACTAGAACAAAATAACAAACACCAATAAACATTCTTTCAGATTAAAAAAAAAAAAAAAATCAAAACAAAACAAGTCAAATACAAAATCACAAAGCTTTTGTAAAATGTGCTGGTCTGTAATTAGGTGACTCTGAAATGGAAAAATTCCCATTTCCAAAAAAGAGCCTTGCTTTTACTTTTCATGGTTTGTTTTGGTTTTTTTTTCCTTTCAGTGCTGGAAGTTGCCCCGTTCTCTGGTCTTGATAGCTAGAAGGTTGCCTCTACATATTTTTGCCCAGAACTTAGGATATTTATTGCATTTTTTTGTCTTTCTGTCCCATTTGTGTTAAACATTATGACACTACATTTAGTGGGTCACTACCAATACTAAAGATGACGTATAATGGGAATCATTTTGGCTATGTCTACACTAGCTAGCGATGAGCTCAACAGGACAGCATGAAACAGAGGATACTGGTGGTATGTCATTCACAGTACATGCCTTTGGGGGAGTTTTACTTTGGGCTAGCTTCTCTATTCTACTTTAGCCATACAACAATTTTGGTCAGTAAGTAAAAATTCTACCCACTCTGCTACTGCTGCCTTTTTCAGGCAGTATGCACACAGATGAATGGTCTTTCTACACTTGCACGCTTGGACTTTCCATGCTTATGGATATGTGGGGATGGTAACCCATCTGAAGGGACCAGTAGGTCAAATCATACTGTTGTCAAGATACTATTGCTTTATCTTCAACTGCTCACTCACACTATTTAAAGGAATCCTGTGTTGTACATAAGTGTGTGAAGGCTTTTTTCATGAAAACAGGTTAATATCTAGTACCAAAATCTAACCCCTTTGTTAACAAGGATTACTTCAAGGATTTAATCTCATAAACTGTATACAGCTAGAGCTTTCATCAGTTTTAAATGAGAATCATATACATTAGGTTTTGTCTTGATATACTCATTTACAGCACAGTGCCTAAAAAATGATTGCATTGGTCTGATACGTGGGGACTTTCGAAGGAAAAAAATCCCTATAGGGAAATAATCATATAAAGAGTCTGCTACTTATTAACTTATTATAAAATACTTATTATAAAAAAATGTTGTATTGTTCACACCAACAGTACTAAATGAAGTGTGACAAATCCTTAAAGCTGGCAAAGAATAAAAAGATCCCTGCTATTTATCAAACATTTAAGCTACAAACATATTTCAACAGATGCAATTCAAAATTGTTTTACTTGGTATACCAGCATTTGAGTATTTTTTTTTTCTTCATTTTTGTATGCGATTGTAGGGATTATCTTCTCTGTAGCAAGCACTTACAAAACAGTCTTTCTTGCACTATGTATTTGAAAACATAAAAAAGATTAATTTCAAATGACACGTGAAAGTTTGAGGTATACTGTGTCAGTGTTTCATAAAAAAGCATTTACAAATTAATTCCACCTATATAAACAGATTCACTTCAGTGAGCAAATGCTTAATAATGCAAATGAAGGTCTCATAGTTTGACAGTAAGCAATAATATACTTTCTAGACAGCATAATTTTATTATGTTAAGACACATTTACAGTTTATAAGTTGCTTCTCAAGCAGGTGTATGCACCTGATGTTTAATGTTTGCTTGTATTCAATATCTTGTTTGTGACATCATATTGATTCCCATATTGATTAGCATGTGGATTCAGGAATGAGCAGCAAGCAACTTCAAAACAGAATTTCCTCAGATAAAACAACGAAGCACTCACCAAGATTTGGAAAATACTTAAGATTTTTTTTTCTCACTTTTAATGCTAAACCAGAAAATCTTTCTGAAAGCACTACTAAAAGGTACCTCTTAGCTTTAGCACAAGTAGGTAAACTTACCAAGGAATGTTATGTTTATTGAACATGCAAAACCAGCAAATTGAGTTGTCATTTATCATGCTGTTAGAACACTAATCAGCCCTTTCCTTCTTTCAGTGGTGATCAACCTGACCTCTGGACACGGTATGCTTACTTACTCAGAAATTTTTCATCATCAGCACAGGAAAGTTACATCAAAGCACTCATGGCAAACTGATTAAAACATATGCATTTAAAATTTCCCAGTGTACTATAACACATTGATATATTAGCAATAGTCAGACTGGCAGAAAGAGAACAAATATGTGAGAATTGCCTAGAAAACTGAAGTTAATATTGGAAACAGAAAATAGAAAAGGAAATAGCCAATAATATAATTTCATTAAATTTTGTTATTTTATAAATTTAAAATAACACAATTGGAAATAAATAAGAATATTTGATCCATTGTGATGTAACACTGTTTTAAAATAAGTGTGAAATATTCCTCTTAGGAGCAATATTTGTTGGGAGGATTCTGAATGAATGATCCATACAAATATGTTGGAGCAGTATGACTGAAGAAGTAATTCTTTTTTCCAGAGACACAATGAAGCAGTCAGGAGGTCAGGATAAAATCATGTAATAATATCTATTTCTGAAATATTTATACACAAGAATTCACAGAAGTTTAGATGTACTCTCTAAGGAAACAGGAACACATGAGGCATGTAATTGTTTACAGCACTGATTCTGACAGTGCTGAACTCTGCTTTCAATGGGAGAGAATTACCTTAATGATGCAACTGTATTTTGTGCAGTTGTGTTATGCTGAATGAATGAGTTCAAGACCAGAAGAAACCCTGGCATCTTCAACTAGTTGGTCACCAAAGCCTAAGATCTCATTATATTTATCTCTGGGTTAGTATTAATCCTTCTGACACTCTTGTGCTGTAAATTCCAACAGAATTCCAACTTCACTATTTCTTTTTATGTGCTTCCTACATGTAAGCTAATAAAGGCATCAAATGCCATATAGAAAGTCTGTCTTACACATTTCTAAGTCTTAAACACTTACATCTAATGTCATGGCTAAATAAGTTCATTTTTGGATATTCCTATACATGGAATAAGATGCAGTGAGTTACGTGTTTCTTCAAGGCCTGTTGTGGCCTCAAGATACAGTGGGGTTCACAACACAGAAATACAACCTAGAACAGCCATGGAATCACCAAACATCACTCTGTGCTACCATGAATGAGATAAACAGAGCATTTAAGACTCAACCGAGAGACTCTCCAAGCAGGAGGAACATTTCAGGGAACAGCCCCAAACTTTAGAAATTGTAGACGCAGCAGCTAAAGAATGGATAATGTCTCATTAAGGAAACAAAAGAACGCTATTGAGAGAGTAGAAAGAAAAATGTGACAAACGAGAAGAACTAGATTATGTTTTCTTGGCCAGACACTGAAGGATATATATCATTTCATCAATTAATCTGCTAATTCTGATTTTTAAGTACAAATTTCAATTTGCCAAGCACACCTTCATCCAACCTTACTGGCTCTTCCAATAGTTGCTAATCATAAAATAATCGCAGTCTACCATATCCCTTCCCATCTCTTACTCATCCATAGGGCTTGAAAGAGCAGAGGGAATTACACATACAACTGCAAAATGTGCAGATAGAGGAAACTATCCCTGAGGAGGATTGTTGGAGTAGGAATTATTTGGCCTTAAAATAGTTACTCTTTGTCAGGACTCAAAGCTTCACCTTTCTTTCTGAGTGGCTAATAACCTTTGTGACAGAAGAGTCACAGCAAGAAATTTTCAAAGCTTTCGTTTTATTTACCCTTTAAATAGCCTACGCTCCTTCTGTATTCCTATGGGAACAGTCTTAATCTCTGCTTAAAAAAAATCATTGTGGAGTTTTTAATATTTAAGATTATTTAAAATATAGAGTACAGGTATGATATTACAACAGACAGCAACTTCAGAGATAAAAGGCCCCTAAGCATGCTTCTCTTATTCAACATGTTACTTATTGTAAATGATTAAAACACCTATCTCCCTTTATGCACATATCATCAACCATTCTACTTATTTTCAAACAGCTATGTACAATTCTGTCAGCACCTCTGAAACTTCAGACAATTGCACTGAGTAAAACAAACCAATATTTATTTACTGTGCACTTTCCTCCTTGATAACTTTTTAAATGGTTAGAAACTTTGCAAGAACAAGCCAGGGCCTGTTGCCTTAGTTTCTATTAGAATCTAAAATCACTTGTAAAACACTAATAAAACATGAGTTTATCTACTTTTATTGCATTTTTTTCTGAATCCCTTTTACATCTCTATATTAACATTGCACATATTTTGAAAATTTATTGCCAAATACACATATTTTTGTCCCACCCCAGATAAGGCATCTGTGGAACTCATCTTCAAATAAAAAATCATGTCCCTCAAATGTGCAAAATGTATGGGGTACTACAGGTAAATTAGACTGTAATTCCAAATATGTCACATTGTCTGAACCATTATATCAGCCCATTCTCCATTCAAAAGCCTCATGTTTTGTCATGTCCATGGAAATGAAAGATAATGCCACAGTGTTACACTTAAAATTTGTATTTTCTCTCTTGGTACCTATGCAGTTTCGCAAGCGTATGCTCTGCTTAAAGCTAGTGTTAACAATTCTACACATTTATGGAGGACAGATATTCTGTAAACGAAGTTAACAACTGATGTGTATGTTCATATTTTTCAGTTTTAATTTACATTTGACAGTTTTGACTGTTGTATAATGATATTATAAAAGAAACTCAGTAGTGCAGATTTAAATAAGCTTCATTATTGGCCTGTAAAAATAATCATTGACATAAGGATTCTACCTAGAAAGGCCTCATGATTGGCAGTCACATACTTCCTTAGAGGCATTTCACCCTTCCTATATGTACTTCTTGGCCAGTAAATGATGGAAACATATATGTCCTTATTGCCAAAGTATGTTCTAGTTACTGGAAAGAGTAGTAAGTGGGATAAACAATATAACAGATTCATATTACACAGAAAATTTTCCAGGTCCTTCTGCCCCTCTCTCAAATATGGTTAGTATGCACAAATATTTGCAAGTGTTTAAGAGAGATAGAAATAAAATGATTCAGTATCATACTACTCAACTGTCTCAGATTAATTCTAAATAACTCGAGTATCTCAGTATTAGGCAGAAAGACAGAAAAAAAGCAAGACCCTTCCAGATACAACTTAATCCAAAGGGCAGATATATGCATTCATCATATCTTCCAACAAGAGAGACACTTCTCTGTTTTACTTCTTTTATTTCAGCCTATCCTAACAGGTTGTATAAATCAAAGTTTCTATATTATACCAGCTTTTGTCCTAATTTTTTTTCTCCTGATTTGCATTAAGCACTTCACTCAACACAAAATTATTCAATTACATTTGTTCAGTATTGATTTTTACCTCAAAAACTTCTTCATCCAGAATCCTGGTTCCAAAGACAGTGATGCCATTGGTGTCCACAACTGCTTTGTCACTTCTTGCAAGTGGTTTTGTAGTTTTTTTGTTACAGTCAACAATCATTGTAACACTTTTTTTCTCCACACTAATAGCTACTCGATGCCACCTATTGAAAGAAAAACACCATAATTTTACTGTAATTTATGTTTTTAAAACTAGGTCATCGTGTTCTTATCAAGATAGCTGATTGAAGATTGTGCACAAATCAAGTCAGATAAAATTTCAAATGTCTCCATTTATTTCCTTCTTTCATATGTACACAAATGTACATAATGTCTTGTCTGTTAACCACATAGTGTCTATCTCTTAGTACAAAGGAATCCGATCCATATCTCTTTGTATGTATCCTATATAAGATGAAGTTCCAGCTGACCTTCTCTGAAACTTTACCGAGAGAACATAAGTAAACTCGAGTTAGAAGAGAGTGCACTGTTTTCATTTTTTCAGATTGAATGATCTGACAACAGATTTTATTTTTATGAATGTGCTCGGCATTCCAAATTAGTTAAGGAATTACTTGTGCAGCTATATTTAATTCAGTAGCTTATTTTTAGTTATTTACATTTTACTCTTCTCTATGATCAATCACCAATATTTTATCATGTTCTTTTATTTACTTGAATGTGTTGCATAGCTACAGAGTTTTTTCAAAGATATACAACAGTTCTAACATAGATGCTTTTCCAGATACAAATACTTACAAATGCTTGCCAATGTTCCTGCAACAATAGCTTTGCCTACATAAACATTCACCAAAAAGTGAAGTGATTCAGAATACTGATAAATGATTTTATTTTAATGACAGTTGAGAGTAATGTTTTGTACAATTTGCCTAATTATACTACCTTCTTTATGAGATTTTATTATCATGAGAGACCACATTAATTTAGCAAGCCTCTTTGTTATGACAGCTTAAATATCTAAGAGCAAGAGCAGGCTACTCTGTAATCTAACATGGAGCAAAAAACATCAAAGCATCTTTGACAGACCAGGGCAAAAAGTGTCAAAGTATGGCATATTAGTGACTTGTAAGAGGAAGGCTGGAATCAAATTATTTTATTTGGCATTTGTGGCACTAAGGTTGTCTAAATCAGAGAGACAGCTTAGATCATTGTTACAAAGAGCTTCTGTATATCAAAAGGATCACCTCAAAGCTAATGGGATCTGACTGCTAAACAGTATCACTGAGCCAGAACTCTAATTCCATGTTTTCTCTGGAACACGGTTAAACATCATCATTATAAAAGCAAACCACCGATGCATCCTCAGGCACATTACACTGTTTACACTTTTTAAATATATCTCATTTTGAGACAAAGATTGTTGTCCTAGATCCTTCATAAAATAGCTGAGTCAGAAAAAAATTGTCAGTCTATCTTTTGAAAGCATGTAGAAGTTGAAAGCATGAAATCATAGCTCACTGTGGATAGGATTGACTCCAGTTGACTTAGAATCACAGAATTGTCACAGTTGAAAAGGACCCCTAAGATCACTGTGTCCAACCACCAACCCCCGCCCCCTCCCCAAAAAAAGAGAAACCCAAAAAACTCAACAACACCAACAAAAAAAAAACACAAAACACAAAAACCACCTCACCATCCCACTAGAGCATCTAGTGCCTCCTCTACACATTTTTTTTAATACCTCCAGGGATGGTGACTCCACCACCTTCCTGGACAGCCTGTTCCAGTGGCTGATTACTCTTTCAGTAGAGAAATTCTTTCTAATATCCATTCTAAATCTCCCCAGAAGCAACTTCAGGCCATTTCCTCTAGTCCTGTCATAATTTACTTGAGAGAAGAGGTCAGTGCCCACCTTACTACAATCTCCTTTCAGGTAGTTGTAGAGAGCACTAAAGTTTCACCTCAGCCTCCTCTTCTCCAAACTAAACCATCCCAATTCCTTCCTCATAGGACTTGTTCTCTAGACCCTTCACCAGCTTGGTTGCCCTTCTCTGAACTTGCTCCAGCAACTCAATGTCTTTCTTGCAGTGAGGGTCTCAAAACTGAACACAGTGCTTGAGATGTGGCCTCACCAGTTCCAACTACATGGGCGCAATCATTTTCCTTCTCCTGTTGGCCACACTGTTTTTGATACAGGCCACGACATGGTTGGCATTCTTGGCCACCTGGGCACACTGTTGGCTCATATTCAGCTGGGTATAAATCAGCATTCCCAGGTCCCTTTCCACCAGGCAGCTTTCCAGCCACTCTTCCCCAAGCCTGTAGCATTGCCTAGGGTTGTTATAACTGAAATACAGGACCCAGCACTTGGCCTTATTAAACCTCACACTATTGGCCTCGGCCCAATGATTCAACCTGTCCAGATTCCTCTGCAGAGCCTTCTTACCCTCAAGCAGATCAACAGTCCCACTCAATTTGGTGTGGTCTGCAAAATTGCTGAGGAAACACTCAATTCCCTCATCTAGATCATTGATAAAGATACTGAACAAGACTGGCCCCAAAATTGAGCCCTGTGGGACACTCCTGCTGACTGGCCACCAGATGGATTTAACTCCATTTACTACAACTCTCTGGGCCTGGCTGGCCAGACAACTTTTCACCCAGGGAAGAGTACACCTGTCTAAGTAGTATAGTCTCACTGCAGAAAATTGTACCAAACCAAGATCATTTTGATTTCTTCATTTTGTATGAAATTCTAAAATCCATGCCGAAGTTTTGTTATTTAAAGGAAGTCAATGAAAAACATAGTTTGGTGCTTTGTTGTATCACTCCTCCTGATAGGCAAATGCATCAGGTTTAGATTTCATGGTATAATTCCATTCTCTGATAATACAAGAGCTAGAAGACAATTACTTTTTTCTTTTTTTATCCTTTATTACTTTGCAAACATATTTTGTTACAGTTGATTTTTTGCCCTTCCTTCTCTAATGATTTGTTTTCTTTAGCTTCAATGATATTTCATTCTGTGTATCTCTGGAGACTGTGGGTACTCTTCCTGGACTGCAGCACGATAAATAAAAAGCTATTGAAAAAATGAATGTCCATTCACAAGCATTAGAATGACATTCCTAGAGAATGGTTGCTTGTCTACAAAGGGAAGTTAGGTGTAAAAAGTTACAACTGCACTAATAATGCAATAGGTGTTTGAGATTAATTGTTTTTACTGAGGGTAGAGCTTATGTCCTTGCAGCACTTCTGCTTATTTGTCCAGCTTATTCTTTGTTGATTTCCTTATATATAGACATATTAAACCATCTTATTTTTCTGTTGTTTTTGTTCAGGATAGGAGAAATTCTACGCTCCCTTGTCAGTTTATCTTCACTCTGCCTATCACCTTCAAATGGATAAGGTACCCCTTCTAGTGAGACTACTCTTAGAGTCTTTCTGAAAACAGTTTATTTCTATATTGCACAGGAAGCATCTTCATAGGTTTAGTTTTGGTGGGTTTAACTTCTATGACTATTTCTTCACTTTCGATTTATAGAAACAGCAAATAAGAAAGGTGGTTTGACTTTATTTGTAACTGTATACACTGGTTGAAGCTGGAACTTTATTCTCCTGCAGAGGTTCTCTGTACCACAGCAGTCCAACTAGATGGAAATTGTTTTACTGATATATTTAAATATCGAGGATAACTGTGAAGACCATAATCACCTAAACAAACAGTGGTCTGTGGTATTATTTTTCATCTTAAATTTTTACACTTACTTCCCATCAACAATGTTGACTGTTCTGAAAAGAGGATAGTCTTCTGGGGCAGGTTTTCCATTTTGGTCTTCAAACAGGAAGACAGGGGATCTACCAACTTCAACACCTACTTGCTGAATACCTTGCTCATTGTAGATAGACAGAAGGAAAGACTGGATACCCTTTTTAGGTTTTAATGTCATTAATATTGAAAAATCTTCTGGAAAATCCCCACCTGTAAACAAAGTGATATATAGAGTTACAAATTCAGAAAAGATGAAACTATTCTTTGGAGGTTTACATTTTTCTATAAACACAGAGGATCCTGCATACAAATTGTTGGGGTTTTTTAATTCTCCAAAGTGAACGCATTAAAAATTACACTAGGAAAATATTTTATCTTTTTTTTTTTCTTTCTGATCTTGTCTTAATTCCTGAAAAATATATCCTAATGGTTCTTAAAAATATGACTTGTAAATCTATTATGAATTTATGTAATAATACAATATATGCAAGAAACATGATAGTTTCACAGTCACTATTTTTTCTATTCATCTTCTTTTTAGCAATCTTCTAATTTAAAAGTGTGCACTACAATTTCACTCAACAGAATAAGCATCCATATTATGGCAAATATGTTCCCAGGCATTTCATCTCTCTTGATAAACATTTCTTTTAGTTTCTTTCTCACAATACATATTTGAGTCTTTCCAGAATATTGCACATAACATTGAAAAAATACATAGCTAGTTTTATTTCATAGGAGCTTTAGGCAAAATCAAAGAACATTTAATTTTTATTTATTCCCTGATGCTTTCTTTTTGAAGTAGAGATTATATATCAATCATTATTTCAACCTTTACAACTACAAAAATAAAAAATCAAAATTAAAAGTGGGTGTAACTGGTTTATACAGGAAGGACTGAGGTTTGTACTCAGGACTGCTCCTGCTGAATCTGGTGGTAAACCTACGCATCACTTGATGTGAAAGTCTATTAGGCTTAATGAAGTATAAAATTGAGATTCTAAAATTTGGAATGTACAGTGGATCCATGCAGCTTCAGCTGCAATTTGACATGCAAGAAATAGAGGAATTGTAATGCTGGCAACGAACGTAACTGCAGCTTTGTGTGCAGAAGAGTGGGTAAAATGTTCTCAAACATTTCAATGGTATAATACAATAAGTTTTGATAAAATAACATGTTACATTTTTGCAATGAATAAAACTATGCAAGACTTCAACATTGAAAGCTGATTTAGGAATTGCTTCTTCCAACACAGAAAATAGAAGATTGTCTCCAAGACAGGTCTTGTGGAAAAACTCTTTCAAGATTCTATAGAGTCTTACGCGAAGACAAGATATTGATAGCATTAACTCTTTAGTTACAATATGGAAAAAAAAATGCATAAAATCTCTGTTGCTCCTTAAATGACATGCTATCCTTCTAAAACAGAAAATCTCTAGTTTTACACTTATATTGTCTGCTGCGCTGTTTCTTTACATTCTTTCTATCATCTTTTAAATTTTTTATTGTAGAAGATTGTTGAAACACTGTGGTAATATAGACCAGTTTAGGGTTTGTTTTGACATCTTATTTTGAATGGATCAAACTTCAATAAATAGGAAGCATTTCATTTACTCTGGTGAGTCTTTGGTCAAGCTTTTTAATGACAAAGCAAAGCTGCCAGTTTACGGATTAAATTAAGCTGTACATTATACCTTTTAACATCAGAGTAAAGAGATGACAAAAAAAAAGTACAAGAAGAAGGAGGAAAGATGCCTGTCAAGAAAGGCCAAAGAAATTTTATGAAAAGCACTGAACACTGGCCCTGTTTGCACTGTTAATCTGAAAGATATGTTGAAATGCTTAAGGCAGGTAACACTAATTCAGCTAGTCTGGGCATGTGCTCTTCAAACAGATAACATTTTGCCAAAAAAAAAACCTGGGAGCTTTCTAAGAAAGGTGAGTTACATGCTTCGGTTCAGTAGTTTCTGTTATGACTACTATGACATAATATTCTCATATCTTGCATCTACATCATTTAATTATATGTAAATATGTTTAATTCTAAGTAAATTTTCTCCGAACACAGTTTTGATTGAAAAAGTAAAAAAATGAATGACATTTCAAAATGTAAAATATTATGTACTGCAATGTATATATACTTCTTGGACATAGATCTGGAATAATTATCAAAGTCTTCTTAACTGCTTTTAAATTTTCTTATTTTATTGTCATGGTTCTATTTGAACAATAACCAAAAACAATAAAAATAACAATGGGAGATAAAATCAATAGAAAAATCTTTGCATATATCTGGGTTGTCATTCCTATCATTCCTATATACTTTTGTGCATGATAAGTAAGACACCTAAACAAACAGTACAATAAAATTTCTTTACAATTATTGCAATATCTTTACCATTATAAATGTCTTTCCAGTCAGTTAAATCAATATCTACTATATTCTGGGAAGTTGGTAAATATTATTAGATCCATTTCAAAAAGACAGATATATTGGTGATCCCAGCTTTTGCCATTCACAGCTTCCTTTGAGCTACAGTAGCTAAAAGATGCCTACACTTCCTGATGAGTTATAGGAGTTAGATAAAGCAAGCATAGGATGCATTACAGCTTGTATTGGTTAGCTAAAATGATGTCTCACAACTTGGTGTTATCTTTGATACCTTCTGTAGTCTTTCCACTACTAGAGAGCACTAAGGAAAAGGGACATGATCACTGAAATATTTTTAAGAATAATCTCTGAAAAAGGATAATTTCTTGTGGTGGAAAAAGGTTGCCTGTTCTGCAAGATTCAAAAGGGAGTAATTATCATTCTCACCTCCAAACAATTGTTTCTAGGTTCTTTACTGAAGTAGAGGATAGCATGACATCTCTCTATATTAAGCAAAGTTTTGTGATGGCTTCTTTTTGTGCTGCAAGTGAGTAATGCTTTTTATTTGTCTCCTGCACACTGAAGTGCTGCAATAGATTGGTAAAATCAAGCAAACTCATGCCAGTTGTTAAGCAGAAACTGAGAGCATTAACAGGAGTACATAAATTGAGGCAGTCAACGGCTATAGAAATTTACATGCCAGCCAACAACATGAGGTACTTATTTGTTCTGGCATTCAAGAATCATATGAACAGTGATTACTGTAGCTGCCAGATCTCCTTTTTATGCTATGATTTGATTTATGAATAAGAGCAAGTCAACCCAAGCTCTCGGACTTCTAGCTCTAGACTCTTGGGCTTTGATTTAGCAGAAAGTGCTTCTACTGTTCTAAACTTTTAAAAATACCAGTGATTTCAAGTAGTTTAATCTTCTGTCCCGTTTTGTCTGAACGTTAAAGTCTTTTGTTGTACCATTTGACTTCAATGACACACATTGTAAAACTCAGAATATAAAGGTGCCAGCTTATTACACTGTGTAGCTTGAGAAGTTTTTCAATACAATGGATTGGTTTAGCATTTTTTGTAGAAAGAGCAGCCCATGTTCTCTTAACCTTACTTAGGTGAAGTAGTAATTAACTATATGCATATCATACTAATATCAGCAAGGCATTGTAGACTGTATAATGTGCCACTCAGAGAATGGTATATTCAGCTGGATAGCTCTATTAAATATATCAGCGTAGTTGAGAGGATATATTAAAACCTGAAGAACTGTGTTAAAAAATAATGTAAATATCTATAGTGAATTTTGCTTCGATCTTCTTCCATGAATAAAAAAAATAAACTGAAGAGTGAAGCAAATATGTAAATTATAATTGAATTGTGTATAGCTTTTTCCCATGTTACTCTGGGAAAGCATTATTACCACAAAATAATGTGTTTCCTCCTTTTATCGGTCTTGTATGATACGGGTGGTGAGACACGGCAATGGGTTGCCTAGAGAAGCTGTGTATGTCTCATCCCTGGAAGTGTTTAAAATCAGGTTGGATGAGGCTCTGAGCAACCTGATCTAGTGGGAAGTGTCCCTGTCCATGGCAGGGGGGTTGGAACAAGATGATCTTTAAGCTCCCTTCCAACTCAAGCCATTCTATGATATCTACATTTGATACTTTGAAAGACAAAAAAGAAAGTATTTTTCTTTGCCAACATCTGATCTGTATATTTATAGACAGACTTGTCCAAACTCTGTATTATGTAACAAAACGGAAAAAATATATATTCCATGACTTCGGTTTTTAATATTTTTTACTAGCATTTTCCACAACAGTTTGGGTCACATGACAAGTGACAGCAAAATAATGGAACAAAAGTCTCTCTTCAACATTCAAAGAATCTTTTCCAAAATGCAATTGTTTCATTTTTGAGAGACTCGAGAGAAGATAGAATCACATTACCTACTATCCACAACTAGCCTTGTTTAGTCCCCGAAATACCCAGATACTCTTAGGTAATTCTAAACAGATGGTACTTCTGGGAATGATTTTGCATTGGCCAATCGCAACTCATTTCTACCACTGCATCATTACCCTGGGAAATACTGTTTTTAAATGGACTACTGAAACTGAAGGAAATTTGCCAAAGCTACACAATAAGCTTTCCATCAGATACCATCATGAAAGAACAGGTAATATGACTTACAGGCCAATTCTGCCAGTGACACAGAATCTGATGAAGAGATTTATAACTGAAGCCAATAAGAACCAATTTATTCAGTGGATAAAGAGCACGTCCTGTCATTCTTATACAGGCTCAGCTCTAGGGATAGCAGAAGTGTTTGGGGGTACTGATGAGGTGCACATGCTGTGCTTTAGATACCATAAAAACACAGGTGGTAAGATAATTTACCAAAGTAACAGCTTTCTGATAATCTTACCTGGGTACAGCTGCTTTGTTGGGGCGCTCAGCTGTGCAGTTTTTGAAACTCTATAGGCAACATCTGATCCTTTTGAATCCCTTCTGTTTGTGCAAAATCCCGTTGTTCTTGATACTCCTTCTGGTGAATTGTGAAATTCTAATGCTTTTAGCACATCAACAGGTTCAGCTGACAAAGAAAACAAAAACCAACGAAAAGAATTATTAATCTCACAGCTCTACAGTATGCAGCCTCTAAAAAGGATATTAATTTTGTTGCAAAAGAGTATGTGTAATCATAGCAATAGCTGCATCCTACTTTGATTTACTGCAGACTACTCCTACACCAGAATATTACTTTAACAGCATTATTCATTTTTAAGTATAGAATAAAAGTTCATCCATTCCAATGTAATTGTTATGATGAGATTTTCAAACTATTTGACTACACACTGAAAATCACTGTTTCCCAAATGCAGAGAATCTTGGTGATTGAAACTTACGTTCTTTTAATGAGTGATTCCTAAACATGGAATTAATTTTAAAAGTTGGCACAAAAGCTTCAGAAGCATTCAGCTACTAAAAATCTGCTAACAGAAACTTGTCTGTTGCTGTCATTAAAATATATTCTGATTACATAGGACTGCTTCCTCACACACAAAGTGATAAGGAAGAAAGTAATCTCATTTCTCATACGGTTAGAGAAAGAAAAATGTACCTTTTTTGCCTGCAAGGAATGAATAAACTGAATTACAGTCTTTCATTATTTCCAAGTAAAAATTCAAATGGACTTGTTTTATACTGTAGAGCCCAAGTACAATCAGGTTGCATTTATGCTCAGTTTAACTATGTAAAGTTGAAATCCAGAGCTGCTACTGCACTGATATTGATACAAATCTGCTTATTTATTTGTTTACTTATTTATTTAGAGCCATCTTTTAATCCATAAAAGATCACCACGGCAAATCAGCTAAATACTGGATGGACATACACTTCAACAGAGGCAGTGAGAGAACATAGTTTGCCCACTGCGTATCTCTTATTATTTTTACAGTTCTAGGCAGTGTCACTATGTTTTTTTGTCACTGTAGTATCTCAGAATTCACCTTAGCTTATTCACTATCGGTAACAAATATGAACCAAGTTCAATTTAACTTGCTCATCCTTTGGCATTGCCAAATATGAAGAACTCAACTTTGTGGTTAAACCTATCTTTGAATAACACTGAAAGTACATTCTTAAAATCAAAGTCTGAGGTTTTATTCATCAGTCTAGAATGCACATAACTTCTTCTGTCTTAAAATATATTCACAGAAAAATGCTTGTGAGCTTCTTCAATTCTTATCACACCATGCAACTTCTCATTTCCTTTTTCAATCAGATCATGTTATCAAATAAAAACCAAATACCCAATGTTTGTTGTGGCATTTTGAATGAATGCTACAGTATACACCTGAATTTACTAAAAATCTATGTATCTTGCATATTCAAGATATTATTTGTAAACATTCTCAAAAGAAATGTTTCAACAGCATGCAAATTCTGAAACATGTATTACCTCTCAATTACTGACTAAACCATTTTAATGGGCATAATGTAGTTTCTAAAAGTATTCCACACAATTCTACAGTTACTATTACACTGATGGAGCTGCCACACTTTTTTTCTGGTAATTGATGGCTATTTTTGCAGTACCTATAATAATTTGAATAACTAAAGTAATGTAGAACCAGTCACTGGAAATATTAGTAAAAATTCTAAGTTGCTGTATGTCAACCACTGCTACATTACTTTTTCTTTTGCTCTTTTCTATAATTTGTACCAGATTCTTCATTGTTTTTCAGAATAATGGTGGTTCTTTGCCGGGCTGACTGGGAGAGTATTCACCCATAAACAAGATTATTCATTACTCCCTGCTAGTTCTGCTGCTAAAAAACTTCCAGACAAGAAACAGGATAATAATAGAAGAGAACAATCTTCAAACCGCAAAATCCAAATAGGAACAAACATTTTGTTAATAGTCCATAGATGACATCTATTTCTGCAGCTGTGATTCACAAAATTTAAATAGCAAAAACACTAGTCAGTTTACAAGGATTTCTAGAAATGCAACTTGACAGAGAAATGACAAGTTATATGAAGTAACTTACACAAAAAAGGCAATTAATGTATCTCCACAGATAACATGTCTCACTTACTAAATACTTGCAGATTAGAAGTGGCAGAAACTGCTTCCATAATTTATGTAAAAAATTTCAGATGGCCACTTCTACCAATAGTTAAAAAGTAAAGAAGTTCTTTAGAAGTCTTTAGGTAAAACAGGCAGGAATGTAGAAGATTTAATATGTTTTACAAAAAATTTATTTAGGTAGAAACCTGCATAACATTCAGTCTGTGAACTAAACAGACTGAGTTTATGCCTCTTCCTCATAAATGTTCTGGCGTTATTCCTGTGTGTGTCATTATTTAACCTGGGCTTGACTCTCATAAAATGCCCAGATTAGGATACAACTAATCCAGTATTTCAGCTGGGAGGTACCAGGCCTGGAAGTCTCCTCACAGCTGTAATTGCTGTAAAGCACTTCCCCCCTGCACTCCTGTGTCATACATATATGGGGGGTTCTGCAGGAACACCCTCTTTTTCCTAGTAGAAATTTTATCTTGGTGAATTTCAGGTTTGTTTTTTTTTTACATTTCCTGCAACTATGGCAACCTAGTTGGAGCAAGTGTCCAGTAGCCCTCATCAGGCTGTCAAGATGTGAGTCCCCAGATTCTTGATGAATTTACTGTGCACGTTCAGATGATCTGCTCCATATCTCTACAGAAAGCACTACCCACAGCTGTTCTCAATATGACTCAAAGCACACACATGTAGGAATCCAGTCAAAACCAAACAGCTCTTGAAAAACAGACGTCCTTAGATCCTGGATGGTTAGAGGTAACCTGTTTCAAGACTAAAGGATGATGAGAAGTCCTCATACAGCTAGAAGACTAGGGTAGAGAGAAAGGAAGACAACTCACAGAGTCAGGGAAGTGCACAGTCTGGAAGCTAGGAGCTGAAACTGCGGCTTCTCTCTCCCAGCTTATGAAGGTTCTGCAGTGCTCAGAGTTACTCTGTCCTGGCAAGCTCAATTCTACCTGGAAACTACTTCTCTAGCAGTCTGCTCTCACACGATTTCTGGGAATAGTTATGAAATATCTAGAGAAAGTACCAGTCCTAAGGTCATGCAGTTTGCCCATTTGCGTGGTCCACAAATAAGACTACAGCTTGTATTTATATGGGCCAACATTAATGTAAAATGTGAATTGGCAAATCTAGGGTCTCTCACAAGAACTTCTTTACAGTGCATAAAGCAGCTTGCCTAAATGATTCTACCTTCAAGTCTTTTTGCATCTTTCCAATTTGGTACTAAGATTTAAGATGACAAGGAAACAACCAACAAATAAGCATCGTGCAAAGAGTTCACCAGTTCTTGGGGTGCAATTAATTCTCTTTATGAAACTTAGACAACAGCCTTGAAAACTCAACTCCGTTTGCTGTAGCAAATTTGGCAAAACACAAGATCCAGACCCTGAAAGTGTGTCCCTTCATGCAAATGTTTATGGCCACACTGCACTGCTGCTTAAAGGCCATCTCCTGCAGACCAGCCAGACACAAGACAACCCTTTGGAGAGAAGCCTGTGTTCATCATTCACAAGTTACTTTTCCACTGATAGAGAACCAACTGCAGGGGATCATTCTTCTCACTAAATACTATAATGTAAAGTTAAACAGCATATGTCCTTGATTCAAAAAAGTTCAGAGAGACATGTGCAGCTTTCACTGTCACTAACAGACTATACAGTAGTAGTCAGAGAAGCGTGTAAAAGTGCTGGGATTTCTGGAATGGTAAAGGAGAATTCTTCAGAAATACCCTTTTAGAAGACAGAATTGTGTGAGATAGGAACCTGAGTGTCCCAGTATCTTTCAAGATACCAAACTGTTAATCATTTAGCTCCAGTATAGGTTCTTGGTTTTCAAAAATAAAGAATGTAAAGTACAAAACAAAAACAAACAAAAAACCAGTGGTACAACATCTCAAGACCTGAAATAACTTGTAACTTGGAATATTTAAAATTGTAGAGTCAAATTCCGGTCTTCATTAGTGTGGTATAACTGAAGTACATCCACTCACTCAGTAAGCTTCTCAGATTTATGGTGGTATGGATAAAAACATTTGATCCAGATCATTTCATATTAAATAGAACCCCAAGCATATTTAATTTTCTTTTGCTTTCCCTTTAGCTTTATTCCATAGGAACTAAATATGAATGAGGGGGTGGGTGGTGTGTGGAAAAAGACAGATTGTCAAAAATATAAAATCTTCTAAGCTACTTTAAATCGTACTATAAATACGTGTAAAAGCATGTTAACTAAAAAGAACAAAGAAAAAAAACTATCTCTGCTGAAAATTAAAATGCTTCAGTGGAGTTAAGTAGTTGTAAACTGTATGCTAGACCACACTTTTATACTGCCAGGTCAGAGCAGAATATCAGGAGTGAATTATGTGAGGGAAACTCCATATCTTTTCTGTTTGTTTGGAGAGGAGAAAAATACATACTAAAACTGACTTCCAACTTTAGTCAGCATTTTCAAGCCTAGACTTCCTATATATATAATGATACATTTATTTTAAAGGCTATGATAATGTGTTCTATTAAATAAATAACCACACCTCTGAAAAACATAATGCAATTATAGACTGAAAAAAAAGAACATCTGTAATAATTTAGACTACATTTTGATCATAAATTCGCAATTTAAAATACCACAGCTTTCATTTAATTCCAGTCTCTAAATTGAAATAAAATCTGTGATACATCACTCCCGTTAATACTGATATTGATACTAGACATATGGATGAACTCGTGGTGCCTTTATACTGCATTATACCTAACAACTACTGCCATTGTTCAAAGTGCCTTCTTCTGGAGTTAAACAGAAGCTGGTGAAACCAGCAGATTAATTTTTTTATATTTTATAATATTGTAAATATAAACAGAACTTACTATACAAGATCAGAAGACTTGCTTCCTTCGCTTTGACTTTGTGATACATTTGAGCTGGACTCTATTATGCAGGATGGCTCCCCCTTCTTTTTTTGGTGGAAGCTGTCCATGGAGGAGGTTCCCAGATACCATAATATAGGTCATGATATCACAGAAATGAAGGACTGAGAAACTGTACAACAATGCAGAAAGTAAGCCCTTTGGACACATAGTCTGTGTTGGTGACTTACTCAATATGTGACATTAAAACTCCTTGTCTTGAGGATGACCTCAATTTTCAATAGAAATGCTTAGGATTTCCACACTTCTATGGGAATGCTTCTTGTAGGTGATCACGTAGCACCAGACAAAAGGACGTACATTACGTGACAGGGACAAGTTGTGTCAGATGCAGTTTCATTTCACTGTGATGGATCATTTAAAGAGTAGAAGTTATTATAGCCTAGTAGGCTAAAATATGCATATTTGATGGGTACTAATGAAAAGACTCCTTACATTTGTGGACAAGACTTTCAAAACAGGCTACCTATGGTTAGATTTTTAGTTATATATTTAGGAAGATAAATAGAAAGTATTGGCTACTCCACAGTTTTTTGAAACTATGCTGCCTATTAAAGGCATAATGAGCTACAGTTATTTAGTTTATTTACTTTTCTAAAAATTTTGAGTCTTCTTAAACATAAGTGATCATTCTATGTACTCTCCATTTATTCTATAGGTGAGTAAAGATAAAAACGACTATGACAAAGGTTTCTAACTGACTTACTAGATTGTCCAAAGCTTAATGAACATAAGAGGTGAAAATATTTTCATGAACGAAAAGAACTCATATGAAGGGGTAATTAGTCTTCAGCTTCTGCTGTTGAACTCTCAACAGAGTGCTGTCAGGCTTGAAAAACAGGGAAAGGTTTTTCTTTTAAAAACAGTCTTAAATACAGATTGTGTCAAAGTTCTTCTACATCGGTTTATTTTAGCTACCATTTGTCAAGCTGTTTCAGCAGTTCTCCTACTGTGAAACCTGATAACTTTTCCTCTCCTTGCATTCCTTCTCCCAGATTATTAGTCCAGTTTCTGTTTCTATCAACAATTAGCAAGCAGTTTAGTTTACCAGCGAGACCTAAGTTTGCTAGAGCTGCCACTTTGCCGAATTGTCAATAAGGAAGTCTACCAGCAGTGTTAGAGTCTGCATTTGTTAAACTATTTTGTTGACTTTTAGGATACAATACAAGATCCATCTATTACTAGAAATCTGAGCTATTTCTAATGTAGTAGGAATATTTTTGTTATTTTTACCCTTATATACTTTTAGTTATTGTGGGCAGTTATGATGGATATCTTTTAAAAACAGAATTACATATAATTATTATTATTTGTACTTAAAAATTTACTATGTTCTTAATCTGTTGAGCATAAATACAAGAGTAAATATCCAAGAGCAGGAATTGAAAAACATGTTGTGCTGCACTGAGCTTCCCAGCTCTTAGAAAGGACTCAATTACCTTCTCACTGCAAGCACAGCCCTCTGTACCCCAAGCAATGAGTCCCGGCAGTTCTGCCGTAGGTAACTAAGCACCAGCAAAGCATCAGACACTCTTCTGTCCTTAGCATTTCCTACTGTCTAGCTCTGGGCAGAGCTGTGCTTTCTCACAGGCTTTTGGGATTGGCAGCCTGAGAATCACCTGCCTCCCAACTCTCTACTGAGAGCCCAGGCATGTAACAGAAGACTCTTCTGAGATCATGCATCAAAAGCATCGGTTCTGCAGTGTCCTTTGTGAAGGTTCCAATACTTTTCATAGAGGTTAACTGAAGGACTTAACTGCATAACATGAACGCTCTGGTTTCTGGGCTGCAAAAGTGAGTTACAGAGTATCTTCCAGGTACAAAAATGAAACCCTTTTAGTTGCCTAAAGTAATTACATAGTGCTTCTGAAAAATCAAGCCAGTTTGTGGTTTGGTTGGTTGGTTTTTTTTCTAGGTACCCAAATATAAATGTATGAGATCAACTGAATGTATATTGCCCCTGTATATAATTACAGAGACATACTTCAAGGCTGTTTTACCTGTTAAAGATTACCCTATTTGTTAGCTTTTAGATGAATTACATAATTGGGATCTTGGCTGGTTACATTTTTAGAAGGCAGCATTATTACAGTGCTTTCATATTGAATGATTACAAAACCTAGAGATTATCCAGATGTGTCCAGGAATGCTTTAAGTGGCCTATGATTGACTATTTCACCAACAGAGGGTTTGTGTGAAACTGCCCAGAAATGGCCACTTCTGTTTTCACACTAGTTATTTGGATTTTTTCCACTGACTTCTTAAGCTGCGAAAACTTGTAAATACAGAAGTATTTCAAAGAAAATAAAGACAGTTTATGCATATATGGGACATTTTTGATACAAACTACTAATTATATGTTTTGAAGACCAATCTCTAACACTCATGCAGTAAAAAAGAAAAAAAAAAAAAACCTACACAAAAAAACTCCATTTAAATCTCACATTGAAATCAATGGAAACCTTGCCTATATACAACTACACACTCAGATCTTCAATAAGCTTAGCTTGCAGGCTTATTTATTTGCTAGAAATATTCAGAAAAAAAATAAGAATAATTGTTTTGGGGTTTTATTACATCGTAAAATTCTGGAGTGTAACCTGGATTTTGAGACAGATATTTCATATCTGCTTTTCATATTACATCACAAAACCTGACTCTTTTAATACTTAAAACTTTCTTTGAGGTTTTACTAGATAGGTTATACTTTTACCAATTCCATAGCAACATTGGCTACAATCAAGCACTAATGACCTGATCGTGATTCATAAAACATTTCACTTGTTACCCACAAATGACTGCTCTAGTTCATGACCTGGTGCAGACCTGTATTGATCAACTATTGATTTGTACTATTTTAACATCTGTCTCAATACTTCTGTGGAGTTATTCCTATTTTAAACCATAGGAGGTTATATCAGAGCTGCAGTCCAAGTGTCTAACTATGTTGAGGTCTCTGTTAAAGATACAAAAAGGGTGGGGTTTTTTTTGTACAAACAGTGGAGACAATACTACCAGCTGTGAAAATCAACAAAATAAGTATTAAATTCTTGGTGAGTCCTGTTTCTATTACCATATTAAAAAAACCCCACACCATCCAAAAATGGTCATTGATACTGGAAGAGACAAGGTGTTCCTACAGCAATTAAACATGAAAGAAATTGAGCCCACTTAAAAGTTTTGTTGTTCTGGGTATTTATTCAGAGATAAACCCAATAGACTTCAAAAATATCTTCTAATAAATGAGAGTTTTCATATGTGGAACATTTGTACATTTTTTAAGCTATAGGCATAGAAAATAAAGCAAAATGTGGCTAAGGACAAGATATACGGATGGTGTCATTTAAAGTAACTCTGTTTAATTTAACAGAAAACAATGATTATTTTAAATCGTGCAACTAAAAACTTTCACCATACTTTCACTGATGCCCAAGGTATGATCTCCTTTGAGAGCAATGCAAGGAAATCAGACCCAATTCTGTGTCCTACCTATATGAGCAGTAGTTCCAATTAAGCAGACCTTGAATTCTATTTTTTTAAACTATGAATGTTTGATAACATGAGATCACTATGATAATTTTAGTAAATACACAGGTGAGGGATAGAGTAGGTAAAACTTACAACTTAACGATGTGACCATAAATGAACTCCTAAGTTAATTCATATTATAGACAAAGTTTAGCTGCCAGTGACATTATTCATAGCAGAATCAGGACCTTTGTTTTTCTAATTATGTTTTATAATACATTTTTCAATTTGCTTTGCAGCAAACACTTTGCTTCCATAATATCAGCTCTGCCAAGTAATGCCTATTTCACATACTGTGTGTATTAACACTCTGACATATACAATGAAGTCCCAGACCTAGAATTTACAAAGGTTTTTACAATCCCTTACGTGTCATACTGTACTAAAAACAATTTAAGTTCTGCCAGATTCTACTACTATTGTAATAGCAGGGTCAACAATTAATCCTTACATTTACAGTCTGTAAACTTGGTATTTAATACTGAGTAGTACAGTTTTAAGCCTTTGCAACAGGCATGTGTGTTCACCTAATTCTTTTTAAGCCACTGCTCTCTATTGTGTCCATCCAGAGGGCAAATCTTTATCACTGCATGAGACTTCACATTCTTAGAACATTAGAGATTTCTCCCAAGCTCTGCTTAATTTATTCTCCCCTATTATCAACAAATACTCAGAAGAATGATAAATTAACCAATGCTGGGAGGATTTCTTCTGAAAAGAAGTGGAGAGTTCTACTGAGAAAAGAAAAGCAACTTCTTAATCTTGCTGGCAGATGGAAACCCTACTGTTCACCACTGTACAAAACAAATCTGGGAGAGACATAATTACTCCAGTGTGTTTTAGGTATAACTTCACTTCAGTAGTAATGTCATGGCTCTTATGCTGCAACCTGGTTAGAATTAAAGGTCCTATTTGGAGAAGATCAAACAACTTTAGGTAAGACAACTGTAAAACTGAGTATGACAACTCCAATCCTCCCTTTCCTAGATTTTACAACTGCTACAGACACCAATCTTACAAAGTGTTGGGTTCTTTTATTAGTTTTTAGTAATCAGAAAACACCACAGCACTAGGTAAAAAGATTTTTTTTCTAGTGACATTCCAATAATATGTGCTAGGCACAGATACTATTTGAAGTGAAAACCACTGAATATTTGTTGGTATTTTATATGCAGTCATATACAGTTACATTTGTTAAGATATATACAAAACTTCTTTTTCTGCAGAGCTAGTAAAAAGTTTCCTGCAGCCTGAATAGTCCTTTCTGGAATCTTAGTGACATCTCCTTCTAAATTAAATGCAACGATTCACGCTCTAGAGAATCTGCAACACATACCAGTCATTTTTCTGTGACAGATGTCTACTGCTGACATTGAAATAACTATTTTACCTTAGAAACAATTTAAAAATCTAAGTTATATAGCAAACCAGACATATACATGCAGGTCTCTCCTGCACTATACTGGGAAGACTGGACCATTTCACCTGTTGATCCCTGGGACTCAGAAAAGCTTCAGCTGGGACTACTGTTTGAATGCAGTGAAATCGCCCTTTGATCTAATCAATTCTGCTCACTTTGTGAGTATTTAGCTGAGAAAACCCTGCACGTCCTCTGTCTCTGAAGGTGAACAACATTTTGTTAAAGTTAACACACAGGACTGTTTCACTGTAAAATCAAGGAATAATGAAGATGTTTATATTCTTTTTCAACCTTAAAAGTTAACACATCAGTTAAAATCAAAAGTGCTTTACATCACTAGCAGTTCTGAGCAGAGATTCACACTTTTCTAGTTTAAAATACTTCTTTTGTACAGGTTTAGACTAGCCAGATACATTAAACAGTTCTTATTCAGAAACAGATTTGTATCTTCCCAGTGTAACTTATTAACACTGTTACTTATTTGTAATTGCTGAAGTGTGCATCCACAAAGAAAACTGCTTTTGCCCTCTCTACTAGTGGGCCCAGTTCTGCATTCCTTCTGCACCTAGAACTCCCACTAGCTTCCAAGCCTGTGGGATGAAGCACAAGGAACCTTTGTATTTCTTAAGACGACTGTAAAAAGTATCTATTCTATATTCGAAACAAATCTGCTTGTCACTATACAGAACGTCCAAAGTATATTCTCTATATATAGCTTCATAGCCTTGTTTTCAGTAAGGATTCTTAAATCTTTTTTGCACTCAGATTAAGATCTGGATTTCAATTTCCTTGAAAAATCTTATAAATAATAAAAAGACTGATTTTTCATTTCTTGCCCATGAAATTTAAATCAGCATCACAATAGTGCATTGATGCCAAGTCCTTACAAAAAATTTATAGTGTTGAAGTCATGCCATTTCAACTAAATGAGTTTATTCATTCCAAACACATTACCAACAGATTTAGTATTAAAGGTGAGGAAGAGGAAAGGAAATCAAAGGATGTCTTTTAAAATACTGAATTTCGTTTACTTTAGCCAAGTAATAAAGCAAAAATATTTTTTAAAAAGAGCTGCTTAAGAGCTGGTGGGCACTGAGCTGACCAAATATGAGTCACTAGTTTTCCCATTCAGTTTTGTAACTTTTTCTGTCTAAAGAAGAAATAACTCAAAAGCCCAATCAGATCTTCACATCCCCTTTCTTGGTACCATGAAAGACACCTCATACTTTTCTTTCTTTTTAATGTTAAAGAAAGCAACTTGAAAAAAAGCCAAGAATTTTAGGAATCTTTTGAGGTTTCTCTACATGGAATGGATATTGTTTTCCTAAAAAAAAGTCACTGCTATATGATTAACACTTTGTATGAATACACCATATAATCTTTACATAGGGGTAGTTTATGAAAAGACCATTGAAGAATGTAGTATTAAATTTAGCAGTTTGATAAAGTCAGTGGTTCGTATTTTACCCAGCATTCTAATTTAGTCATATTGTTTACCTTCTGTAGTACATTATTTTATTTTATTCCTTGGTATTTTCCCTCTCCTGCTTTCAAATATGAATCATTATGTCCTATTTTATCTTTTAACTACTTTAAACAAGATTAGAATGCATAAAAGATGATTCAGAAATATCTCTCTTGTACTCCATTAGAGAAATTAGGTCAAATTCTACTCCCTCTGTAGTCAATGGAAAAACTCTTACTGATTTCAATAACAGATCAAGACCTAAACACACAGCTCCCTGCAGTTTCTAAGCAAAAGGCATACTGTATTTCAGAAAAGTTCAAGAAGTACTTTTTTTTTTTAGAATGCTTCTATAAACATGAGAAGCCTGTAGTTTTATGGTTTTGAAGTGTCCTTTATACAGAAGACTAAAGGAAAAGATTGTTAATAAAGCTTTTTAATTTTTAATAGTTACCGAAACCAAATTAGTCTGCCTAATGTTCCTAAATATATTTCAGTAAGTACCAGATAACTTCTGCTGACTTTTTCTGGGCTGCTTGGGTTTACATTATCTTTTAGCTCGTCATTTGCATTCAACCCATTAAGTAAAATTAATCGACATAAAACCTACTTAATTAAGTCTGTTCTGCTGTGAATGGTCACATGAGAAGTGGTGTAGTAAGTCTACCATGCCTTTGCAGACAGCATTGCTTCTTGAAGAAATATAGTTTCGACACAGTAATGAGGAGCCGAATCCTTGCATTTCTGCGAGGGTAACTCACTCACCCTGGGCGTAAACTCCGCGGGAGCCCACGGAACGTCAACGGGGATGAGCCCAGAGCCCTGCCGCGCCCTGCCAGGGCCGGGACCGGCAGGGGGCAGAGCCCCTGACTGATTTGAGACGGCCAAGGCTGTGCCCAGGTGTAAATACGGGCTTGAATGGAAACTGAGCACCTTACTGTGCTCCTTCTGGGGAGGGAGAGGGAGAGAAGGAAGGAGGGAGGGAGGGAGGGAGAGAGAGAAAGAA
>VWZK01021142.1:0-116654 GCA_013396935.1 Baryphthengus martii | reverse complement strand
AAGAAACAGAAAAACCGGAGAATTGAGAAATCTAGAGCGAAGAGCCTCCACCCTAAAACTTTTTCCTCAGCCCCCGCCCCCCGAGGAGAAGGCAGATACTTGACGCTCCATTGCAGCCACAACTTGCTGAACTTGAGCAAAGTAACGACTCTGTAATTTCATCAAAACTGAAAATCATACGCACACTGCACAAAACCGAGTTTAGAGCTGAAAGAGGAGAAGTCACTGCTCAACAAGTATTTCTTTCATCTTCCGACCCCATCAGTGCATCCCCTTTACTGCATTACAACCACGTCCAAAGTTTAACGCTGAGGCTGAACGGGAGCCATCCCTCCGCGGCACCTGGGAGAGACGTCCCCTGCCCGTGTTGCCGGGGGCTCCTGGCGGATCTCCGTGCCCCCGACACGGCCCAAAGTGCCTTCGTCCTCTCTCACCTCCCCAGTACCGGGAGCCGCTCTGACAGGTTTCCTCTGAAAAGCGGTCGCAGCAGTGCCCTGAGTCTTTCTCCCGGGGTGGGGGAAACACACGACAGAGGCGACAGGACTCCCCAGCTCCTATTTGCTTTCTTACCTCCTCTGACCTCTGCAGCCCGGAGAAGGATAGCGAAGGTGATCAGCAGGGTTATAGCCGAGTCCCGGGGCCACCTTTTCGTTTTCCACCTTGTGGACCATCTCTGCATCTCCATGCTGGGCACTCACAAGTATGAATTAAACCCGGGTGCCTTCAGTTTATACCAGCTCCGTCCTTTCCTCTATATTCCCAGAGATGATTTCTCCTATAGAGCCATACGTGATACACCAAGAGGGGCTTTCTTTCTCTCAACCCCTCCTTCCCTCCCTCTGGCCGGCCTTGCGCAGGCCCCTGCGACCCGTCCTGCCTGGTGCCCTGACTTCAGACTGAAGGGAGATGAGGGGCTTTAATCAAAATGCAAAGAGCGCCGCATCCCCCTAAAGGCTTCATCCCGTCAGAGGGCTGGGCGAGAGGCTCCCAGGGCCACCCCTGGAGCCCAACTGACAAGCCAGCGGCCGGGCGGAGNGGATGGTTAAGGGGGCGACGCTGGGGACGAGTGGAAAGCAGGGGGAGGGGGTCGCCGGGTGGGAAGGGAGCGAGGGCAGCATATCTGAGGGCGTGAAAGCAGCCGGGGCTCAGAGATGCAGGCCTGCTGCGGGGTGGCCCTTCGGGCACCCCGAAACTCTGCCTGCTGGCGTGGTGCGGAGGCAAGTCCGGCCCCGGTGGCCCGTGCCCGCTCACACTCGCTCCCAGGCGCAACATGTTCTCACACACCCTTGGGGGACCTCCGGGGACGCTGCAAGAAAGGAGGGAGCGAGGTGATGAAGGGAAAGCCCGCCATCCATGAGCCGTCCCTATTCCCCGCCTCACCACATCCTGGAAATCCAGGAGCAAGGTTTCACAACTTCTCCCCCCTTCCCAGTCGTGTCCTGCTGCCCCACTTGTGCAGCAATCGGTGAGGGGGACCCACCTGCGGGTAGGTAGTGGAAACCTCTGGCAGAGCAGAGTCGTGCAGCAGGTCCGGTCGAAATCTGGTTTTGCCCCGGCGCTTCTGGGAAATGAGAGAAAGCTATGGTCACATTTTAGAAGACTTGTATATCAAATACTTAAAATTCTACTTCTTTGTCATCTTTCTACTTTAACTCATTACAGCAATTAATATATGGTTTATCCACCAAATACATGTTGCTTTTATAAGTCAAATTAAATTTCAGAAGTGCATTATTCTTTCCTACCGTACCTTATATTTTAATGAATAAATCTGGCAATTTTGTCCTTGATTTTCTGAAATAGTTGGTGTCATTGTGATTAGATTTACAAATGAGGGGACTGAGGTGCATAGCACAGTTACATCTAGGCTCCCTTAAATGCTCTGCACTGGGTGCTATTCTGTGAAGGGATGCACAAGGTTATTCTGGTGCTTCTAGTAGTTAGCCACCATACAGCTGTGGAGCACCAAAATGCTGTATCTGTCCCACTTTTCTGTATCAAAGCTTATTCCTTCAGAACTGGTCTTAACATTGTCTGTCTTAAACCCTGACCACATACAGGTCCTCGAAAGTCAGGAACTGATTATTAGTACGAGTATTGTTACCCTACCCATCTGTGTTCTCATTTGTTTACTGTATTTTTCCTAGAACAGATCAAGTTATTTCCTTGATGTTCCATTCTCTTTCATTACAATGTCACTAGGTAGTCCCAATGGCAGTTTGTTCTTTTTACTTAATACTTTGACATTGAAAAATCTTTTATGCTATGATGTTTCCAGTTTCCTCTTGATGCTTATAAATTAAATGTCTTTCCGTCACCAGCATTGTTGCTGCTTCCATTCTCTTATCACACGTTATCTCTCTCATTTTTTTTTGAGCCTTCCTGTTAGCACAAATGAATACAGCTAAACTGTATCCTAATAAAAAGAAAAATTTCTGTCTCCACCCAGGAGAGGAAATGGAAGCATTTCAGATAGGTGGTGAAAAAGAACAGGTATTCTCACAGTGCAGAGAATGCTACTTTAACACAGTGCCTTTACAGTTACTTAAGTTTTAGGAGATATAGTTCAGCCCCCAGAGTGTCAGTGGAAAGATATCCACTGATTTTTCTGGTACTGTATCAATCTGAAGCAGAACAAATAAGACAAAATGCTGAGTATTTCATGGAATTTTAGATCCCCGCAAATCATTAGAAGGAAAGTGTATTAATTCAGGTGAGGTAGCATAGTATATATTTGTAATATATTATAATATAATAGCATATCAATATACAATTCTGTATAATTCTATATTCATTCTAGTACCAGAACCATTTTTTTCCTTTCTTTCTTTTTTTTTTTCTTTTTACTCAGACATGTAATAAATACCGTCAGATCCTGCAGTTACAAGAGAAAAGTTACATGTTGTTTAGGTGAAGATCCACATCTTGCAGCCTGTCAAATTCAGCATCTAAGGACTATTGATTTTCATTTAACTGATCTTCTTAGTTATTGTTTGTAATCTTCTTAATTGCCATGATGGTGTTCCAGGATGAAGTAATTACAGTCTAGGTGCAAGGAAAATGTGTCAAAGAATAGATAATGATTTAGAGTATAGAGAAGCTTTATCAGTGTCATAAAATTACTCTTAAAAGATTTTTGACATGAAAATTTCAGCCCTTAGATGTAATTTCAGGAGAAATATGGTCTTTCTTGAATCTGAACGAGGGTTAAAACACAAAAATGTTTTCAGAGAAAAACAGAAGAGATGTGAATAATGTTATTTTTTAAATCAACTGTGATCCACAGTGGTTTGTTCTTTCCGTCGGCTTTCTTGTTCCTCATTACTCTTCAAGACAGTCTTAGTGAAAAGAAAGACTAAGCACTGTGACATTCATTATGTTCTGTCCTTGATACATCAATGTTGGCAGATTAGTCCATGTTTAAATATTAGGAATTACTCTCTTGTATGTGCACAGATGGGTCATTGTTGTATTTGGGGGCAGAGAGGGGGAGGGGTTAGGAACTATGGACAAGAGAATAGGTTTTCTTGGACCACTATAGCTTACAGGAAACTCATAGCAGCAGCACTTTCACATTCTTCAGACTACAAGCACCATAATGAAATGTAACTGTAAATGTGACGTTCTTTGGCTGTCTTGCAGTCATACTGTGTTATTTCTAACATATTGCTTGACATCACCAAAAGCAGGAGACTTCTCTTTTTGTATAGGAAAGGTCATTTTACTGAGAAAAACTAATGTATTGTAAGGAGGAGTATGCTTTTGTTGTTTCCCATGTATTTCAGGGGCATTAACTTGTCTTAATCTACTTTGTTTCTATCTTCACACAGATGTTGATGTCTTCTAAAATTTGAACTTCTTTCTCCAGTTCTGTTCACAGCACAGAAGTTATTTTTATTGCAAAAATAAATGCCTGTCTTAAAAGTCATTACCCATAGCCTTCTCTATGACTTTTAATTCTTTTGATTTCTGTAAGTGGACATTTCATCCTTATCTCATTTCTGGTGCAGATCTGTGTTTTCTATGAGTTTTCTGTTGTGTGATTAGTACTGGGAAGAAAAGTGAGTTATACTGCTTCTGTAAAGCGAATCCTGGTAAAAAGAGATGTCCTACGAATGGAGATTAGCAGAATGATCTCTGCTAGGTGAAATGCTAATAGGCTTTTTTTGTTGTTTTTATAGTTTTAAAGGGAGAGAAATACATGAATGCCTGCATGTAGACAAAATAAACAACAGTATTTCTTTCCATGATTCTGTCTTCAAGAAGTGTAGTATACCACTTACTACTACCAGCAGTTGCTTACTTTACACCGAACTCCCCCAGTTCCATGATTTAAGGTTTTGAAGGTTGAAGCCAAGGCTTTCTCTGTGCCTCGCCTAACTCTTTGGGCTAGGCAATGGCTCAGTGTCCACTGGTTCTTTATTTCTGATTCCCAAGAATTAAGGAGGACATGATAGTGAAAGAAATTTGATATAAACCAGCATAGTTCAGTAGTCATTAGCTCAGATACCGAAAGACTATAGAAACATTAGCGTTACTCATTTAATTTTTTTCTTTCTATTGAGAATGTAAAGAAGCCTCTTCAGTTGACATAGGCAAAGCTGACCTGGCTGGATGCACACTTACACAGCTCCAAAAGCAGGGCTGTGATGTTGCTGCAAATTGAGTGCATATTGGTTGCTACATGCATATTGAAGGTTGAATTAGTACAGTTTATGGCAAAAAATTCCTTACATTTTTGAAATGGAATGTGCACTAATTGGAGTTGCTACCAGAAACACCAATATGAGAGATTAAAACTTCTAGGTCTGTCTAAGGAATAAATATTGAGTTTAGGTTAGAGTTAGAGATATAAAGGATTAAATAGCATGACTGCTGTTTGAAATGGAAGGTCTGCTGATTTGGGAAGGGAGGTGTAGTTGGTAGAAGCTTATACGTCTCTTTTGCTGCAAGGGTTTATTCAATTTTTTTGTCAATATGGTTGATGTTGAGAGTTAAAAATGTAAACCATCAAAGCTGCATCCTGTTCTTCAGAATCATGAAGAACAAGCTTGGATAACAGCAAGATAAAAACCTGTGTGGTCTTTTACTTTAATGATGATCCTTCTGACAGAAGTTGGTTGTTGGAAACAAGGGGTATTTTTGTATTTAAAGGAGTTAAATAGAAAGGCTTAAGCCCTCACCTAGAAAAGTAGGAAATTAAACTTCTTTTGTGCTCTGAAAGTGAATTGCAGATAGATACAAAGAAGATAAACAGAATAATATGTGATACAATATTCTAACTATAACCTTTTCACAATGTTCTCCAGTGGGGCAAATTCTAGGCCAGTTGATGCTTCCTCCTTTTGCAGTAACATGTAATTTACAATGTAGGATTATCAAATCTTTCTGGATATCAAGGCCAGATTCAAGCTGCTACTGGTTCAGTTTGGAGCTTCCTCTTTTCTGGGATCTGCTTTTCTCTCTGTTTCCAGGAGCCATTCCTTCCTTTCCTGTCGTCTTCTCCTATGTGCTCCTCCTTTTCTACTTGCATCACTTCCTGCTACCCTCTAGATGTCTCTGGGAAAAAAAAAAGGCAACCATAAAGGTGTATGGTGGTTTTCTTTAGTTTTATGGAAACAGACTCTGCTGCCAGGTTTCATAAAATTGGGTTATGATAAGGTTAAGTTTTGAAACAAAACAGTCCCCCCAAAAGCTTGAAGGGGCCTGGGTCAGGAATTCAATTACTCCTTACAGTTTTATACTACAGTGATTAGCCCTTGTCTTTCCATATTTCATATATGCGAAGTTATGTATGAGTTTTGGTCACAGTCTGGGAAATTTTCTTTTGTTTTTAAACTTGGATTTGTAGACTCTGCAGAGATTGCTGTTGATAGAAACCAATACCCGATGAAGTCTCTCCCAGTAGGCATTCCTGTCACTACTAACAATAAGAAAAAGGAAAAGATTTGGCACAGCGTTAAGGACGAGGATTTTGAAGCCTTAAGAAACCAGATTACACCTGAACTCTGCTGATTCTTGGAGATAGTAATTGTGTTGAATGAAAGCTGTGCCTTGAGCTGTATAGGAACTAGTAGACTGTCTGTTTAGGAGGTAGATACAACAGGTTTAGGCTGAAGTGTCCTGGTTTGAGTTAGAATAGAACAGTTCTGTTCAGTGATTTTTCCTTTTCAGCTCAGTTCCTTTAACTAACTGCACTTTCTGAAATTAGCAGCATGTTTTCACAGACAGTGCCTGCTTCTAGCACTGATAACACCCGATGTTTAGAGTTAGTTCCAGGGACTGGTGTGCGGACCAAGGCCACTGCTAGATCCTGTGTACCTCATTGGGGAGTGCAGAAGGTAAAAGCCCGACGAGCAGGGAGGAGTGGACAGATGGGTGCCCTTAAAGTGACCCACAGGGTGTTCCATCCCATAGACGCCATATTTGGCTGCTGGGGGCCCTTGCTCAGTTGCTCTCGACTCAGGGGCTCTTGTTCTGAGTCCTTGCTCAGATTTTTCCTCTTTGTTTCCATGGCTGGAATCCAAGGAGGACTCTTCATTCTGCCTTCGATCCTGATTAGAGTGTTCCTGAATCCAGTACCAGAATCCAGCTCCTGAATAAGGTTCCCATCTGCTGCTGGGCCCTGTCTGGGACTTTCCCGGTGCCTGCTCCACAATATCAGTGGTGACGGCGATATACTTGCCATCAGGGGGGTTTGGGTTCGATACTGGGTATGTATTTGTATATATTCCATTTTTTATTATTATTATTATTTTCCATTTTCATTAGAGCTGTTCCAGTTTCCTTTTCTAATCGTTAAGTCTCTCTTCCATCTTCCTTTTCTCTTCCCCTGTGGGGAAGGGGGGCGGTTAGCAGAGAGCATCTGTTAGGTTCTGGGGCTGCCCTGACCCTAAACCGCAACATTCATATGTAAAAAAATTACGGATTTTGGTCACAGTCTGGGAAGTTTTCTTTTGTTTTTAAACTTGGATTTGTAGACTCTGCAGAGATTGCTGTTGATAGAAACCAATACCCGATGAAATCTCTCCCTGTAGGCATTCCTGTCACTACTAACAATAAGAAAAAGGAAAAGATTTGGCACAGCGTTAAGGACGAGGATTTTGAAGCCTTAAGAAACCAGATTACACCTGAACTCTGCTGATTCTTGGAGATAGTAATTGTGTTGAATGAAAGCTGTGCCTTGAGCTGTATAGGAACTAGTAGACTGTCTGTTTAGGAGGTAGATACAACAGGTTTAGGCTGAAGGTTTTAGCAAAGGCCTCGGGTATGATACCTTTCTACTAGTTCCACCAAAGTTAAGTGTGTTGGCAGAAATCATTGGCTAATGTTGTCTTTAACTAAGTGGTAATTAGTGTTCGAGTAATAGTTAGTGTTTGAGTAATAGCGTTAGGCTTTGAGAATCATGACTGTCCTAAACCCTGAGTTATGCTCAACTGTGCAAGACTGCCAAAAATGAGTAACAGGGAGGTATTAATAGAATCCAGTGTACTGTGTTGCAGTTTTCTGTAGAAACTGGTGCCCTTCCTAAAAAGAAAACTACTATTAGAAATGGGTTTAATGCTGATACTTGCATTCTAAATCATCACAGTTTCCACTTGCATTTTGATCCTATGAGACACAAGGAGATAATAAGGAGGTAGGTATTAAAAGAAGCCAGTGCCTTATAGCAACTGACAGAAACCAATGCCTCAGTCTCCTGTAGGCTGAGAGTGAGTCTAGTGTTAGGCTTAGGAAAATAAAGCATCAACAGGTAAATTAATTTTTCATTTATCTGCAAAAGTCTTGGCAGCAAGCGTTGTGCTAATGTAATTAACAGCCAAAGCCTTTCATGGTTTCTTTGTCAAGGTAAAATAACATTTCCAGACCAGATGGAGAAATAAGCTAAGGGTCTATATTTTGGTTTACAGTTGGAATTCATTCTTTAGATCTGAACAAAGCTTTTGTTACATTTGAGGTTAGTTATTTTCAATGTAATGTGTCTACATCCCTGAGTAATGTTTTATTCTATGGAGTCCCCTGCACGTAAGCATAGAAATGGTACAAATGAAAGCCAGAGGTTGATACTGTCTTCTAATACATCAGTAGTTTCCTATGTATAAATTACAAATTAGTGTTCCGCTCTGTAGAGGCTATAGAGGTGACAATTGGGTGGATCCTGGTAGAAGCCTCATATTGCCATTGACTGAGGTGTTTGGTATTCTGCGTAGGGTTGAGGTTAGATTTACTATCTAGAAGCCAATTTATTGCTGGTCTCTGGAAGGTTCTTGAGGGCAGGAAAGAGACCAGTGATGCTACTGGCTAATGACACTTGTTCTCTTTCAATAATGATTTACTGTCTTTCAAGACCCCAGTTCGCCATCAGTTTTTACAGATCTGAAGAGTTAGGAAGGTTGCTGTCAACAGGAGAGGTTTAGGTGAGGACTCAGCAACATAATTCATAGACAACCCAGTTGATTGGATATAGACCACAAAGTGGTCTGCTATCATCAAGATCCAGTATCTTATTTTCAGTTTGCTGTCTTTTTCATCTACCAAGCCTTTATACAGTTGTCATTAAGGTTACACTACAAAAGATGACTTCAGGAGACTGGATTATTGGTGGGGAATACGAACCAGTTTACTGCTATCAGTGGCCAATGCCTTGTTTTCTGGACAGGATATAGTGAATGTCAGGGATAAAATCATCTTGAAGATTAGGGTAGAAAAAGAATGTTTTCAAGACTCACACTTATAGCTAGATTCTGCAAAGCTTGCAGAAATAGAACATATAGAATCATGATCTTATATTCTTTTATACAACCATGTGTATGTATATAAAATTAAGGGTTGGGGTGGAGGTAGGAGGTATCATTTGGGAAATGAAAATTTGAGGATGCTGGATGATCGTTGGATTCTGCACAGCTCATTGAGACAAGAACAGCTCTGATGTTTTCGTGGGTTTTTGTCTTAGTTCAACTATGTTGTGTTGCCAGACTACACCTAAGGTTACAGCTTAGCACACTTTGTGCAGATCCATGCTGCAATGGAAGTAAGGTGTATGATTGGAGTTATGGTTAGTGCTTAAGGCAATAAAAATTCAAGAATCTTGCTTTTCCCAGATACTGTAGGGCTTTCTAGAGTTATGAGAATGTGTCGTCTTTTGTTTTGTTATGAGCGCTGGTTACCTAGCTAGGTATTATAGTTAGGCTTGAATTCTCTGAAAAAGAATGATAAAGAACCCTCTGCATGTGGCTTCTCTGTGCCTCATAGGGAGAAGAAAGAAACTAGTGCTACTGGAATTTAATATGTTATTTTCCTTTTTTTTTGTTAGTTTTGTTTACTTAGCCATAATGGAGAACAGGATTGTTTGGAAAAAAAAAGTAGTTTATTGCTTGCTTGTGATCTGTCTGTGCAGACAAGATATGGGTATGTGTTTTTACCTTGAGCCTACTACTTTGATGCACACCTCCATGTCACAAAGCTATTTTCCTTCAGGTGTTCTTCTCCTCAACCCTCTTCTTTATCAGTGTGCATCTATACTGTTATATACGAGGCAAAGTAACTGCCTCATTTGCATAAATTTTGCCACAATTAAGGAGCACAATGTTTTTCATTAATTTTGTTCTTTTTATTGATAGCTGTATCATAGAATCATAGAATGCCAGAATCATAGAATGCCAGGTTGAAAGGGACCTCAAGGATCATCTGGTCCAACCTTTCAAGTAGAATAAATAAATAAATAAATAAATAAATAAATAAAATTAAGTGAGATGGCCCAGCACCGTGTTGAGTGGAGTCTTAAAAGTGCCCAATGTAGGGGAGTCCACCACTTCCCTTGAGAGACTATTCCAATGTTTAATTGTTCTCATTGTAAAGAATTTTTTTCTGGACTCCAACAGGAATCTCCCCTGGAGCAACTTCCAACCATTCCCTCTTGTTTTCTCCATGTGACTCCGTGTAAAAAGGGAGTCTCTTTCCTCTTGACAGCCACCCTTCAAATACTGGTACATGTTAATAAGGTCTCCCCTAAGCCTTCTCAGTGCTGAACAAGCCCAGATTTCTCAACGTGTCTTCATACAGAAGGTCTTCCAGTCCCCTGATCATCCTTATTGCCCTTCTCTGGACCCTCTCCAGCCTATCTACATCTTTTATTCTATAGCAGAGACCAAAACTGAACACAGGACTTGAGGTGTGGCCTGACCAGCGCCAAGTAGAGCGGGACAATGACTTCTTTGTCCCACTGTAGTCTGACAAATGTGTAGTTCTCCATGAAGTTCCTTCTTTCTTGCTTTATGTAGACTTAATATAAGCAAAAGTAAGCACTGTTCTCATGCCGATACAGATGGTGTGTGTGAGGAGCTACAGCATATAGTATGACTGGGATGTTAGTTCCTCTGTGGATTGTGGATCCATAGGACCAGACATTTGTGAATGGAAGATTTTCTTACTGGAATTATTCTGGGAATGTGCTATGTGTTTTTGTCTCACGTTAAGAGACAATGTCGACCTATGAAGTTCATTGAAGAAAATCAGCAATCACTATCTTTCCTGGTCACATTGACTTTGTTGGATCTTAATCACGACTGTCTTGTTGAATAGTCTGATCTTCCTGCATCTCCTTCGGTAGAGAGAAAAATATTGCTGAAATAGCATTTTACAGCGTATAAACAGCATATTTCCATCCCGTTCAGCAAGGAGCAGGAAGTATCAAGTAACATACAGCATTGCCAGCTCAGCTTGGTAATTCGGCTGAAGTTTTTTGGGGCTTATTTCAGCCAAAATCCCTAATCTTTCAAGGTTCACCTACTGACACTTTATAGCACAGCACAGTGTAATTAATACAGCAACCCACCATTTCTTTTTAAATTGCATGAATTTGTTCTTGGGATCATAACCTGTTGTAATCATAATTATATTTAATTCATGAGAAAAAAAAAAAGGCACAATTAGTGTATTGTGTAATATGCGTCCTAAAACATGACTTATTAAGGATACCAGAATTTTCCTCATTTGAGACAACTGAAAATGAGACATGTGTATTTGATGTAGGGATTAATTTCTCAGTTTCTGTCTAGTTTTTAGTTATTGCCATTTTACACACCAGAACTGTCAAAAAGCCTATATTTTGATTACTGTTTCTAAATTTAGACCACAGCCAACTAAAATGTACCTTTAATTGTAAGTCTGTTGTGATTTTGCAACAAAACACTTTCAAATATTTGCCTTTAATTGCTGATATCTAATTGTTTCCTTCATTCATCTGTTTTTATGATTTATCTGAGACTTCCTTTTGCTGCAAACCAGTTGAAACAGATACGTGGGCTGGGGGAACTAACAGGGGACAGTTTGGACAGGCTTGGTTATTCTCATTGCCAACTGCTTATCTTGTTATCAGGCTCAGTCTCCCTGATCAGTTCTGCTTTCATAAATTCTGTTCTTGAAGCAGTAGGCTGTACACAGTCCATTTTTAATAATGACTTGTCATAAATTAAGAACGCAGATGTTCAAATATAAAAGGCCTGTTACAGTTCCTGCATTGTTTTGTGGCATTATTTTTTATTGGGGGAGTACTGAGGGCCTATCTAATACACAAGGAGGCAGTGCAGGCACAGACTAATGGTCTGCATCTGTCACACACTTGTAGCCTGTTTATTAGTTTCTGGCAACACTAATGCTATCACCCTCACAGTTCCTTTTAACTGAGGGAAATTAAGATAGGGAGAGAACTAAGAAGGTGCAGAGCTAACAGCAGGTTAGTTTATGTCTAGTCATGACAGTCCTATACTTCTACTTCCTATGCATAGGCACCTTGCAACTGAATCATTTGTTAAAGTACTTTGGAGTAAATTAAAACTTTATCCTGTTCTATAAGAAAGAGTACTGAGAAAACATTCCAAGGAAGCCACCTGCCTCAGGTAACTTCCTGTCTCATGCCTGCCCTCTCACTTTCTGAAGTTTGAGAAGAGGGAGACCAGAATATAATGTGCATATAAATAAATAACAAAAAAAGAAAAAAAATATTAGTAGTTTATCATTCAATAAACATTTAAGACACATAATATTTAACCCATGTTCCTCCAAAGCAGCACATCCTCTCAAAGGGTTTGTCAAATGACAACTGCCTTGGAATATGAGAGTGCTGTTGGACTTGTTCAAATATCCCACTTCATAAAATAATGGCTATTTTAATAATACCAGCTGATGAAAACTAAATCAAATGTATTGTCATCCCATGCAGTAGTGCAGGTAGACATAATTCTATATTTATCACAGAAAGAAAAAAAAAAAGAAACCAACCGCTTTGAGGAAAGGGGTTGAGTTATGTGTAGTAGCCTTAAAATTAAGATGTGGCAAACCTTTTGATTTGGTACCTTTTAATTGATTAAGATTTGAAAACTCTCTTTAGAGCTGACCATGCCCTTTTGAAATGTGAGGTAACCTTCAGTACAGAAGCCCTCTCAAAGTCTTAGCGACCAGTCCCAGGAGGCCAGTGGGCTGTGTGTGTTAACAGCAGTTCCCAGAAGGCATTGAGTAGTTCACATGACACGGAATAATGAAACAAGAATTTCACTAAAACTGCCAAATTGCCCCGAGCTTCCTGTCCATGGGTATGGATTTCTGCAGAGCACATAATTACTCTCTCAATGGCAATGTATTTACGTGTTGTCTGTGATTAGTATGGATGTGAAAAGGCAGATCTCTTGAAAACATTATTTTAATCATTGTTTAATATAATAAAATGTGAACATTGTGCATCTGCTATTAGGCCAAGCAGAGGAGAATATAGCATCTCTGTGAGAATCACATGAGAATAAGTAAAGGCAGGACCAGGAGAGCATCTCTGAGTACACTTTGTCCTATTTGATGCTTTCTTGAAATTGTGATTTGCCTTTTTTGTCTGTTATGTGTGTTATACTGAATGATCAATATGTAGGTTGCTACTTCACTCACTGTCATTGATATTCATCTCCCCTTAATGGTTTAAAAAACATATGAAACAGGTGCTAACAATGTTTCGTCTAGTTCAGTTTGTTAATTTCATGAGATACTATAAAATAGACGATAAAAAGATAGGAATATGAAAGTTCATCTTTAGATATTTAGGTAAAGAAATGTAAGTTCCATTACATTGCTCTTCCACTGCTATATTATTTTATCAGTTATGTGATCTGGACACTCAAGATAAAAGTACTAGCCTACTGATTATTAAGTTATCATAATAATACGTAAATTTTATACTAGATAACAATCTTAAGTGGATGCTAGTGAGTCCAGAATTCAATTATTTCAGTATTAAATTTGTTCTGGGAATTTTCACATAGATTATCAGAAGCTAAATATTTTGCTTATTTATGTAGTGAAAGTTCTATATGGATAATAATAATAATAATAATAAAGATTCAGAAATGGAGAATTGACTCCAGATATTGATTATTTAGCTACCTTGCTATCATCCCTAGATTGCTCAGAATCCTTCAGTCTTCCTAGAGATAAAGCATAAGTATCACCACATTTGCAGACAACAGCCTTTTCAAAATTGGGCCTTGTTATGCCAATAGAATTTTACACATCTGTTTTTATTTTTAGGTATTTAAAAGGCTCAAAATTAATTCCAGATGATCTATTTCAATCTTGTCTTTTACTTTCCAGTAGGTAAGAACATCCAACCTATCTTAACTGTGAATACCGTTTCTATTCTTTATTTATTCCCACATTTGCAAGCCAGTTATAACTCTGATCCTTCTAGTAGTTTGGTACATGCTTAATTTTTAAGTATGTATCTGTGTAGGATATATTTATATATACACACATATACCTTTTTCTCCCTGGGACTAGTTCCAACTACTACAAGGTAGCTAAACATTTCTAAAATCACTGTATGTAAGTGGTGTTTTCTATAAATGAAAAGTAGAATCAATGTATGTTTTCTTGGGCATCTGCATGGTGGCTAATAAAATGGTAAGCTGGAATGATGTTACTACTATTTTGATTTGGAGGAGAGTTCAAGTGAACGAAAAACAATAAAAAAAAAAAAAAAGCCTTATTAGTTCTCTGTAAATACTCTTCTGTTAGACTCTAAATGATTATGGTATTGAAAAACCTGGAAAGATCTATAGGAAGAGTGGAGTGAGGCTTATTTGCAGTGCACTGCTTTGAGGAAGAGAAGAACCACTAAATAAAAATGGACATTCAGTCTCCACCATTCAGTGATGTCTGTGCTGCCAAAGCCCAATGAAAGAAATTGATGAAATATTGATGCTAAAACCCGGTAGAACAATCTCAGATAATATCTAAGTTAAGCTCCAACCTTGCAGTTTTAACTTTTGAAATAATTCCTTAAATTCCTACAAACCCATGATAAATTGCACCCAATTGAATAGGATCATGATTTCCTACATTTTAAGATATGGAGACAAATTTCTTCATGAATATGAGCAAGCATGACTATTGATTTCAGTGGACTCATGTCAGATTACTGGAGCTCTGAATTTGGCCTCTTTGCCTTTGGAGCCTAAATTGAATGTTTTGTGAATGACAGTGTTGCAAGAAAGATGCATTTTGACAGGACTCAGAATAATGAACAGGCAGCTGGAAATACCTGAGCATGTTATGCTTCTTGGCAGACTTCACAAGCAGTAGATCTGCTGACTTAGGAGTTGCCTGTGGGTCTGTCACTTTGTTCATCACTGTCAGGGTTGATTTTTCAGAACTACTTTGTCTCCAAGGTATCATTTCCCCAATGGCTTACCTTGACCTGTAATGAATTTACATGTTATTATCTGCTTTGAATATGTCTTAAATTCCCAAGAAAACTCTGGAGCTGCTTCTTTTTATAAAAAGCAATAGGAAAGAAATTGGCAGATAGTTATCCCATTATTTGTTTAGAAATATCATTTATGAGAGCATATCTTTATGACGTGTTTCTGTAACTCACTGGATTTACTTCTTTAGAGAAAAAGTAATTTAGAAAGACCCATAAAATTGCCCTTTAAGATGAAGCTGCTAATTCATTTAATATTAGTTGCCTTTACACTGCTAGTCACATTGTGAAATTTAATACTGCATTGAGATAGAGGAATACAAATGATGTTCTAAAAATTATGATGGTTGAGAGAGTAATAGTACACTATCACAGCAGATAGTCATAAAATTTACACCTACATCGATCAAACAATAAAAGAGAATGAAATAATATATAGTTTGATTTCAAGCATGTCAAGCTATTACAATCTACTGACTTTGAAAACTGACCACAAATTTGTATTACCCACTTTTTTTCTGTTTAATTTCCAGCTGTGGGAGCCACAGGAATGGGCTGCAGGCATGGGAATGCTGCTGCTGTCCCTTCAACAGGGAGTTTCCCTATTCCTGACTTCCCCTCCCAAAGGCAAAATGGTCTGGCTTGTAAAACAGGGACTTCTTTCTATGCGGAGGATAACAGGAAGAAATACGCAAATTATTTTGTTTCTGAAAAATTCCCCTTAAAATTAGATTTTAGATTTGCTTCCTCTATCACTTGTTAGGTCTCTCACTTTAAAAATGTGTTCATCCTCGTTTCTTTAAAAATTGTTGCTTTTTAAAAATCAGATTAAGACTGTGTATTCTGAGGGTCATAATTTGGTAGATAACTCAGATCCAAGGTTTTCAATAATTTGTTTGGAGAGAAGTTGTTATATGTATCAAGAGTTGATAAAAATTAAAGCCCATGCCAACCTTCCATAAGTCTATATTAAACCTATGTTCAGGAAGTTTTTAAAAAAAGCCACAACAAAACCCAACCAAAAAACCGCAGCAAATTGTCTTAATATTGGTAAAGGCCGTTTCATAGGAAATGATGACCTGTCTCAAAAAAGAAACTTTGCCCTGCTGTTCCTTCTCCATTAAACCATTGTTGCCTGCAACAGAAATATGCTCTTATATCCATCCAGCAAATATTTGAGTGTGAAATGAAAAAGTCTCAAGTGAAAAGAACAGAGATCAGTGGGCTTTGCTTGATTAAACACATTTTGAAGAAAAACGTTGTAGAGCTCCACATATGAGAACTTCTAAGGATTCTCCACTGTTGTGGTACTGCCAGGAAGCACACCCAGGGAGAGCCAAGTTGCACAGAACATCCTGCTGCATTGTGAGAGTAAGCAAGCTAAATTCAGCAGTCACATGATTTTAAAGTTAACAATTGACAGTTCAGCCCCGTCTTTTATCCATGGCATGAGGAAAGGCATGTTGTGTCACTTGTTTGATCACAGCTTATTGTGTACTACACTTTATAAAAAGGTGAAAATAGACCTGAGGAGTGATTTATTTAGTTCAGCTGAACTTTTCCAAAAGGAAGGGATGATGGGACTTCCCTGCAATTATTTCCTGTGTGTTACTGGCCATGCTCAGCTGGCAGAGCTTCTGTTGCTCAGTGGAAGCAGCTGGGAAGTTTGCAGAGGACCTATGAAATTTTTATAAGGGAGAGGGAGCAGTCCTGTGCTTATGCAGGAAGAGACAAGGAAAGTCTTCTTAGGCTTTGAAAAAAAGAATGCTGAGTCTGTAGCAATCCGAGAATTGAAACTGCTGCACCCGGGAGAATGATTTGGAGGTACAGGCATCAAGGATAGGTAAATTGTTTTGAAATGTTATATTTGAATCTGCCTCTTTCAACAAATTTGTGTGTTGTCTATTTGAAAAGCTATCTTGTTCCAGATTAAGTTCTACTGAAACCTAGTTTAGGAATTGAAAACCCTTAATTACTTTTGAAGTGCTAATTCTAAAGAAGGTGCAGACAGTTTTACCTTAAAGTCCTGGCCTGCTTACTGCCCTGTCACACAGTGTTATAAAAGCAGTCTTCTCTAAGGCAAGTATGTTGATTCGTGTGGTGAAGCTAAGCTGGAAATGTCTCTTGGCCTACTTGTTAGCATATGGCTATTGGAATCCCTATGATGAATTATGTAGTTGTGTGATAAACTTTAATTATCATCTCTTTGATGATTTCACCTGCATTTGCCTCTTCAGTCAGCCTCCCACAACATGTCTGTAACATTCCAAACCTTTGAGCAATTTGTCAGCTGATTTTTTTTTTTTTTTCTTTCTTTAAATAAACTGCAACAAAAACGTGGCGTTCTCATCTTCCCTGTGCCAGCTATGGAGTTTCATCTTGCAGTTATGCTAATTTGAAGCCTGGAAGGACAATATTCTGTTTTTGACCAATGTCGAATTGCTTTGAGACAGTGTTTTAAAGCAAGAAACAAGCAATGAGAGCTAGAACTAGGAGACTGATACCACTAAAAAGGGGAAATTACACTGAGTTAGAATGTAAAGCCTAACTTTCCTATGTAAAATAAAACAAATTTGGTTGCTTTTAAAAGTAAGCAATAAATACATAATAAAATCATAATGTTTTCCTCATACCAGTTTTACATGGTGTGTTAAATACTCAAGTCCATAGAAGTCATCAGTAAGTGGTATCAGAAACACACAATTTGGTGTTTGTCAACTGAGGTTACGCTATTCATTTTCTTGTTGTAAGTCTAAGATAATCAATGCATAAGAAGTATAGATTTTTTTAAATTTTTTTTGGCCAATGTCCTCATTAGGATAGATTATTATAAAAATATTCTGAAACTGTGTTCCTTTCCAATATGTTACTAGGAGTCCTTTGCCTATTTTTTTTGTTTGTTTTTTTTGACAGGAGCAAAAATATGTCCCTGTTTATTCCTTCAATAGAGTATTATTCAGCAACAGTCTTAAGTGGTAAGTTAATTTTGTATATTTATATTCTATATTTTCTGTTACATTTTCTTAAATTTACTATTTTGTAATTCCATTTGCTCACTGACATTTTACGTTGGTCAGGGTAGTGGCAAGAGGCAGGCAAACTCTTCTCTTTATAATTTTCTAGCATTTCAATTTCACTTTGGTACAGAGAGGAAATAAGCAAAAATACTAAAGACATATAAAGTTTATCACTTTTTTTTTCAAAATTATGAAGGAAAAAAAAGTTTGGTAAGAAAATGGAAGTTGTTCATGGGCTCTCTTCTAGTTTTGGTTGTGTTGTTTTTCCTCTTTCTCACTTGAAAGATGGTTTGTGGTGGAGGAAAGGAAAAGGGAAACAAGCGGGGGGGGAAAAAATATGCCTAAATAATATTTAGGTGAAGATGGTATTTCTATTCCAAAACATTGTCAGTGTAGAACATCCATTTAGATTTACTAGTATCTATTTCCCTCTTTTCTAGTGTTCTTCAGTTACTAACAGTGGAGTGCTTGTTAAATGTGCATTTTTTAATTTATCTGTATAATGACAAGGGGAAAATGGGTTCAGATTTATTGAAGGTGCAAGTTAAATTGAAAAAACTTACTTTTAGAAAATGCTTTCATTCAGGATTACACTGCATGCATAACTAATGTGTTTTAGAAGGAAAGTGAGTTAAATTACACCTAATTATGGAGAATAATTCTGAATAAATTTGTCTACTCAACCTTTTGATGTATTTGTGATCCGATTTTTAAAATTTAGTTTGGATTGTTTTCTCAAGTGACTCTGTAAAGGTTGACTTAGATGTAGTCCTTCACTATTTTACTTCTATCACTTGGGTGGTATAGAAAATTGATATTCTCTGTGAACTATCAAGTAGGCAGTGTTTTTTTTATTTTGCAAAGAAAAGTTTCAATATCTTTTCTAAATATAACTAAGACAGCGGTGTCAACAATCCTATATAATACAAGATTGTTAAAGAATTTGAAACATTAAGAAAATAATCTCACAGTGACAAATGTACAATTTAATGATATTAGCTAGTAGTATGTGTTTGATGAACAATCAGCAAAAGGATCATCACCACAAGTTTCTCAGTAATGTTATAACATCAGAAAAGAAGTAAGCAAATGCTTGCTGTAGCAGTAGTAAATTGTTATTTTATATATTTTCATGGGTGATTAGAACTAATCTAGCAGCACTTTCCAAGTATTTTAGAACTTTAAGTTCTTACTTTCATATTTGTTAAAGAGTGGGCAAATCTGCAAAGAGATTTGAAATTTATAGATGAAGAAAGCATAGCAAAGCATCTAGCTTTAGGCCATCATGATGAATGTTTTCTAAACTAGGATAGTAGTCTGCATTTGATAAATTATTTCCTATAGGTGTTTACGTTAATATCATAGAATATTTTGAATTGGAAGGGACCTTAAAGGTCACATTGCCCAGCGTCTCTACTAGAGAGACATTGGGTGTAGAGTCTTGCCTTGTTCAGTAGAGGTGAATGTAAGAGAGACTGGGTAGTGAAGCTCACCAGACTTTGATTCAAAGCAATAAAGTGAGAGTCATAAACTTGTATTTTGGTAAAGTGCCAAATAATTTATAAATTGATGAAATCAGTATTACGGGTTGTTGGAAAACCTGACTGAAAAGCTGGACAAATTATTTACTCACTTTTCTAAATCTTAACTGGATTTCCTTCTTGGGGCTGAAGAATATTTCAGCAGCCATTCTGCATATAAATCAAGTCAGGATTTGCACTTCTTTGTGGTTTCGTGCCTTGTCTTTCAATTCACCTGTGCAGGATCTGAAGACTGACTGGTACTGTGATTCTCTAGAAAGCAGAGCACATATTTCCAGTGGTCATGTATAAAATATGTCATAATTCTGTCTGTCAGTAAAAATAAAGTTTTACTTGCTGTCAGACAGGCATCCATCTAACCATATTTTTAAACCCCAGTTACAATTGTCAGTGTACCTAGGTAAAGCTTCCCAGCCCATCCTGGTATTGTGAAGAACATGAAGTCACAGCTGATTTAAAAGCATTTAAAGTAAAATAGATAGAGCTTGCTGCTTTCCAACTTTCTTCTTCTGTTCCTGAGCAATGTTCTTAAGTTATTGTAAATCATGAATTGAGGCTGTAAGGCTGAATTAGTTGCATGCTTCAAGCATTGTGCTATTTCATCTCCAAGGTAATGATTTCACAAATGTTATTTTTGTGAAACACAATGGCTGAAATTTGAATATACAAAGGTATGTTTCTATATTCTTTCTTCACACTGACTTACACTTTCATGTTCCACTAGTTGTATTTATGCCCAGGATTAGAGCATATATTAAGTTGGAAATTGCCCTAAAATAATAGTAATAACATGAAATGGGAAGCTTGGATTTTATAGTTCAGTTTATGGAAGAAAATTAAATTGGTGATGGGAGAAGGCAAATGTTTGTAACTGAAATATGAAATTAAGAATTGATCATAGAGAGTATGACCCACTTACCCACAAAGGAGGACAACCCATGATGCATTGCTTTAGAATAGAGTAGACCAGCCATTTTGTGAGAACTAGTATGATAGTTGATCTGTCTTCTGGTTGTCTAGAAGTGTATTTTGTATGGCACAATTGCTTTTTAGATATTTTAAAGGAAAGGCTTTGGTTTATTTTAGCTTATAGGGTAGGGTAGTATACAGACAACCACACTGTAGTGTATAAGGTACGTGGGCAAAGCAATACACATCTGGAAGCCTTGGTAAACACGCTAGCAAATCTACACATACTTGATTCACTCAAGAAATTGTTATTGGGTTAAACAGAGGGTCTCCATCTTCTGAAACAAAAGCTCTGTTATGAAGCAGAAGAAACAGCTCCTGGAGCTCAAGCCAGCTGAGTTTGTTATATTCAGTCCAGACTGCTTTACAACCAATAATTCTTCTAGTTTATATACAGTACCCTGCTATTTCCAGAGGAATGGTTTTATTCGACTATTCATTCACCTAGGATACAAGTTTAACTTAAGCTTGATGGTGCCAAGTATGGCAAGTTGGTCTTATACCACTTTGATATCTCACTTTGCAAAGCCAAAACAAGCATTACCAAGCTCTACAATTGTGGCTTACCAGTAAATGCAGCATTTTAAAACTTACGGTGGCATATCAAAGGAATGTGATCACTGAGATACACAAGACCAAAATTACAGTGCCAGAATCATATCATCATGTACCGTTTCCTGCATTTTCTTTACACTGTCATGAAACAACATGGATGCTAGAAAACATAGATTAACTGAGAAAACCATTAAAACATTAGAAAAGCGTTCCTGAGCTTGAAAGGTTATGAAATTTGTTAAACCTCAGGAAAATTTCAAGTTTCATAGATATTTTTAACTTTATTTCTCTTTAAAATGCTAATTTCTATTTGTGAAACGAGAATTAAGCAAGCTTAATCTATATCAAATTAAATATATGTAGTGCCTGGTATGAAAGAAAAGCAACTTTACACAAGAGTTGTGCCTAAGTTAGGTTGCTGATTCCCTGTATTTCCCATTCTAGCTGAGGATGCAGGAGCAGATGACACTACAGTGCTAGCAGAAGGGCTCCGATACTCTCCCACACTGGCATGTCTTCTTAATTACACAATAGGGCCATTTTCCGTTTCTCCATCCTTTTATGTCTTTTGGTATAGCTCTATCCCACAAAAGTGTAATGTGGGAGAAAGAGTATGGCTGCTATCCACAAAGACTCCAACAGAGCAACTTTTCCTTGTTGAAGGAACCCAATGAGAGGCAGTGTGGTTTTCACTGACTGTTTGGAGCTGCTGTCACACAAGGGAATCTGGTGTGTGGAAACATGATGGGGCCAAAATTACTTCATCTCTCCTCACTGTCTGAAAGGATCTAATTGTGACAAATTGTCAAATCTGGGATAGCAGTCAACAACTACAGAATTGCCCTCTTACTGTCCTGTTTTTGGAGAGAACTGTTTCCTCCAGCTGCTATAGGCATCTCACTTGTATTTTGAGGTGTAAAGGATTGTTGGCATATAAGTGTACAGTTAGTTTATAAAGTGCCTTTTTTCTTCGTTCTTAAAAAAATACAGGCAATTATTATCTAGCTCCTGTACAATCAAGTCCTTTGCTCTAAGTACCACCACTTTCAAAGAGCAAGCTGAATATTTGAATGCATACGGATCAGGATAATGTGAAATTAAAGACACAGGATTACAAGGGACTTCCCAAATTCTACTTCTCTGGTATTTCAGGTAGCTCTTAAAATGCAGTCTCTTTTGTCAATTTATCAAGCCTCATGTCAAACTAATTCAGTTGTTTCTGTAACTGAAAGTTCGTTCCAGAAGTCCATCCTCAGATGTGATTTGCCGTCTACATTTATTTATGGGTAATTTATACCTATTTTTTTATACAAATGCATGATTACTCTTCTTACCTTCAGCCACTCATTCAACTGGTATATGGATAGAAAGTTATATTCTCTGTTAGCATTAGCTTTGATAGACTGAATCAGATTGTATTTTTAATCACCTGTTGTAAAAAGAACTCTCCTTTTCCCTGATATTCTTTGCATCCATCTCATTTTGAATACATCTTTTAAAAGAAATGCTTAGGATCTTTAGGCAGTACTTGTGCCTTATCGATCATTTAATAATATATATTGCTTGTGTGTTTTTCTTATTTTTATGTGTAGCTTTTGTTATGAAATGTCCTTCAGAAGGCATTGAAAAATTCACAGCTTACTTATCTGGTTTCAAAGGAAATGAATTGTCTTAACCCACATTTCCTGGTGCAATGCAAGTCTCAGATACTTTTGCTGCCCTCAACAGATTTTTTTATTTTTTTTTTTTTTTTTTGTGGGTTGACAAAGCATACTGGAATCCATCATTTGGTCCAATGTATCCCACTCTTCTGAACCTTTCAGGTGTGAAGGAGGAAGCTGTACAACCCGTTCCCAAAATATGTATTATTCCATATTTACTAAGATTTGCTCTCAATTTGCATTATACTTTGCAAACATGTAGATGATAAAACTTTAATCCTATTGAGTTTACCTTCCAACTTAATGAAAATGCAGAAATTAATTAAAATGTGAAGAAAAAGAAATGCAAAAATTTGAACCAAGCTTCCAAAAGCCCCACATATCTCTGGATATAATAATAAACTAGCTCTAAAGACCTTGCTTTAACCTTAATTCACATTAATTCCTTTCACTATTCACTGTTCTTCAACATTTATTTTGGTAAAATGAATAATGAGGGAGGATGAACTATGTAGTGCACATATTACCGTGGTATTTCAAGAAGAAACATTTTTGATTTATCAAAATATATGTAAGTTTAAAAAGTATCTTATTGCCTCTTTTGCTATGTTGACTCCTCTTAGTCAAATATCATGACAGGCTATCTTTAAAGTGTCACTTGAATTTAAAATAAATGGCATATGGATTTGAAGAATCTGCAAGAGCAATTTCTATGAGAAGAAATTATTAAGTATGTGTTTTGTATTACATAAGAGAAGCAGATACTACAGAAAAACAAGGGAGAGAAAATAAATTTATAGAAGTAAAATTCATAGAATAGATGGTTTTGTGGGGAATAAAAAAGCGCCAGATGATAGATACAGAACAAGAAATGAGTCATTTTGGACATTCTTTCATTGCCGTCTTTTCCTTATCAGGGTGCTAAAAAGATGTTAGATAGAACACTTTGCTTACTGATCAGTGTCAGTACTGATGCAAGGTAAATAACCTGTGGTGCCTTTCAAGGGGTGAAGGAGATACTTGCCTTATGTAGCTAGTCTTTTCCAACAGAGAAGATTCTAGCTTGTCAATTGTTTCTGAGCCAACTGGTGATTAGACAATAGTAATGTCGCATAACTACTGCATCGTTAGTGTTTAACTTAGTACTTCATAATGTTCATGAGCATTTCTGCAAGGTTTTGAAAGTTGATTTAGAAACTACTAATACTATTTTATTCAATATTTCTTCAGGATTTTTCTGTGAATAGCTAGAGCTTCTTTAGACTTTGTACCAGCTTCTCTTGAATTGCTGAATTCTCTTAATATAAATCAAGGATTTTTCACCTCAACAGGGCAATTTTTCTTAGCCTAAAAAATCTGAAATCACAGCAGATGTGTAGATCCTGTAGATACTAACTTGTTATTAATACTTCCTTTGTCCTTGAACAATTGGACTATGGCTAGAACCATAGCTGGCTAGAACTGAGATGGACAGATGACAAGTCACTTCACATACTCCCAATATCAAAATAATTTATTTCTATTAATAATCTAATTTCATGTACTTCTGTATTAAAAGCTGACTGAATTATTTTAACCCACTGATTTTTCTGGTATAGATTTAATCTCATTGTGCAAACAAATATTTCTGTTGCTTTCATATATGGTAGAACGTCAGTAAACAGGACATGTAAAACACTGTATTGCCTTTTTGTTTATTTAATATATTGCTTTATTCATTAGTACTATTTGTTTAAAGCTGTGACTTCATCCTTTAGAAAGCATTTTAACTGATACCTGCCTTTCATACTTGGTTGCCATGCATGTATATATACTCTATACATGTGTTTTTTCTGTGGTTTCTGTTACTACTGTATTTGCGTCACCTAATTTAAAACAGACCTTCTGCTGTTTTAAGCTATAATGAGTTTGTGGCTTAGTATGTGAAATAGAAATGACTGCACAAAATGTGAAATTCTGATGCTAGACATTCCGGCTAGGTCTTTACAGACAGGAATGTGCATTTGTCTGGGCAAGCATTATAGTCCTAGGGGTGCTTTCCTCTTTTAGTGACAGCCTAAATATGTCGAAATCTTTTAATTTAACAAAAAAATCCCACAAAAAGCAAAACAAAAAAAAAAACCAAAAAACTAAAACAAAGATAGAAATATTAATTTTAAGGAAAAGAATAAACTGCCTCGGCACAGCTTCAGCATTTTCAGTGTAAATCTCAAAATATAAACTCCGGAAAACATTGAAAGGAAAATGAAATATCCTAAGCATATAAAGCCCTGAATACTAAGTAAGCTGTACAATTTAAGAGAAATGCTTATTAGCTGGAGTGCATACTTCTAAAAGAATCTCCGAAGCATAGGTGGCTCCTAACCATCATCTACTTTTGATATTTAACTGTATCTGCAAAGGAATGCAAACACATCAAATACACAAATCCTCTAAAGGGCTTTTTAAATTTTAAAGCATGAGATGGCTTATCCCATTTTCCAGTCCCACCTCCAGTTTTTGGAGAAAGCAGATACTTCATGTTGCTCTGTCACATGAATAGCCACAAGAAACTCAGACAGAGCACAAGCTGTTAAGCTGGAATTGTCCCTGTGAGGAAGGGATAATCTCTCCACACGAGCTTAGAAGAGAAAGAAGAATGAGGGAGGAGAAACTCCCACTCCTAGGAGAGAGATGAGAAGGAGGAATTTGAGCTCCTCTCTAACAGAAACTTCTCAGAGTGGACTGATGAGAGTAACGACTACTTAAAGTCTGAGTCTTTTTTTTTTTTAAATTCAAGTGTCAGAATACAGAAAATATCTTCCTTTTAGACAGCTGGTAAGAACCACCTCCTTCCTCTGCCTGTACCAATTATAATATGTCCTGTTATGACTTTTCATTCTAGAGCTACCTGTAAAATCTTCAGTCCTCATTCTCAGGGACAGGAGTAATTGGTCAAAACCCATCTGATGGACACACAGACACTTAGCATGACCATGTAGTCCTTTCAAAGGAAATCAGCTGAAAAGTATTGCATTCCTCATTCCTGGCCCAGGCAGTGCCAGAGACCTTATACTGCCAACTCCTCTTCTATTCTCCAGTGGCCTGTCTATCTGAATCAGTATGACTCCTCTTAGCAGCACCCAAGTTCCAAGCCACTAGCAGGATTTTTTTAGGGAGTCTCTGCAGCTATGCTAATGGCTCTGGTTTTCCCCTGGAGCAGCAGACACAGTGTGAGACATGGGAGAGAACAGCCCATGGACTGAAGCTCCAGTTTAGAAACAACAAATTCCATCAGTTTTGCAATGTCAATTATACACTTTGAACTCTGTGTTTAAAATAGTGATGGGCTATTCATTTTACTAGTTCATTTAAATAATAGCATATAATTTAAGAATAGCACATGGATTTTATCCATTTTTATCACTGGCATAAAACTCATTTCCTAAGCAATGTATTAACTTCATTTTGAGTGGTGGGGTTTTTTGTGTGCTTTTTTTATGAATAAGGAGACTGATTTTACTATGAACTGAAATGAAAATGCTAAGAGAAAACAGAGCTTGTGTTTATATTGTATTATACAGCAAGGCACAGGCTCCAGAAAGACAGGAAAAGGATTGTTTGAGTTGGTAGTTCTCAAGTTTTTCCATTCTGAAATGCTATCTACTCCCAGGACCCTTCTTGTGTCTACTCAGGAACTAGAGAAGATTTCCTGTCCATTGAGGAAGCATACAGTAGCTGGAGGCAGAGCGACTTAAGTTAAAGACTTACAATTTAAACACTATATGATCTTTGAAACAGCTCAATCATGCAAATTCCTTTTCTAATATCATTAAATGCATGAGGATCATTTTGTAGCATTGACATGCAGTGATACAAAAATAAGCATGGCTACATTGTCAGATCCAAGATCCATCTAACCCAGTATCCTGTCCCAGAGAGTGGCGAGGAATGGAAACTTAAAGGAGTGGGAGAACATCTCTTGGTGCACTGTCCCAGCTTCTAGGGACCTAATACTAAAGATCTAAAGGAGGTAACATCTTCACCATCGTGTTTGAAAGCTACTGACAAACCTATTTTACACCAACATGCTTAATTTGGTTTTGAATATTTATGCATTTGGCACTCAAAATATTGCAACTATGAATGCTATTATTTTGAGATGTGATATGAGAGCAAGTATTACCTATTTTTATCTTTAAATGTACTGACATCTTCAGGTGACTGCCATTTATTATTTTGAATGATAAGGAACAGTAAGAAATAACTTCTGGCCACTTTATTTCTATTTCCTTTTTTTTTTTTCACTCTAGAGCAATGGATATCAAAGCTGAAGAATCTTGATAATGTATATCTATCCTTGTCCAGAAATCATTCCATATTTCTACTTAAATGGGTTATCTTGCATCTACTTTGTGGGATACTGAAACATCCTTTTGTGAAAAGTGATCACTAGGAGCTGCGCTCAAATGTCTGTGCTGGCAACCTAGTCAGTATTCAATGACTTTTTCTCTTATTTGTATTATCTCATTCTCATTGATTTTTTTATTTTTTTTAAACTCATATTTGTCTTTTTTTGTTAGCATCTGATACTGAACAATAGTTTTCAGAAAATTATCCAGAGTAATTCTAAGATCTCTTAACTTTTTGGTAATCGTTTAGGTCCTAATATTTTATGCTCATAAAATAGTATATTTAGTCTGAGAAAAACATGTCTCTTCTTTACAAAGGCATAAGTGTTCTGCCACCTTTGTATAGTGAAATCACACCGTAACTCTGTATGTGTGTAGCAGGGGTGGGTTGGAATTTAACACAGAGCAGAACTCCCAAGTCACCGTTCTTGTGAGCGCTGCAGAATTTGCATTGCAAATAGAATCTGTTTTTCTAGATGAACAGTTTGAAACCCTTCATACTGACTGCAGATTTACTGTAACTGCTTTCTAGTTTTGATTAGCCTTGGAAAAGATGTGTTGGTGTAATATACAGTTAAGAAATTTAATACTCCTCTCATGTCATCCAAGATATTTCAGTATATATAACAGGGTTTTATGCATTTGTCTGCAAGAAACTTGTTGAGAAGTCAGTTTGAAAGATTTCTGTCGAAACACTTACTGTGAACTGATGCATGCTTATAAAGTCTGCTTTCTTCAAGAACTTGTTAGGTGTTGCTATCTTAAAAGTAATAAGATTTTGCATCCTTTTTTCCATATTTGTCACTCATCCATGTAAGAAACACCCAATTTTAAGAAAAAAAAATGCAGATGTAAAGGAATAGCTAGTTCATAAACACAGGCATCAAAACTGAATCCTAGTCTAATTGTTCTATGTGTGTGTAGTATGGTTAGTGAATTGGTCTCTTGGTATCAGTAACAAAGAAATATATAATATTGCAATCCTTAATACATAGTGTTTACCCGTAGCCTACTTTATGATCTAACTGCTAATCTCTAAATTATAAGCTTTACAATAATTCTCCTTTTATTCAAGCGAAAGTTGCTATGCTTAACTAGTAAGTTTCTAGCCACATTTTCCACTGTGTTAGCTACATGAAAATAAGGCGCTTTTGTGAGGCTACGTATTTAGAGAAAATGCTACAAAATTGCTCCTGTATTAATAGAATCCAGAGCATTCCTTGTTGGTGGCTCAGCACATTAGCATGTGAGTTGCCTGCCCTTGAAAAGGCATAATTTGATCTAACAGTTTTCCTGAATTCTCTGGTAGTTACAGAGAACAAGTGACCACAGTTCAGCTCCTCAAGCTGAAAGCTGAGTTTAGAACCACAGTGGTGCTGACTTGTGTGTTTCTGAATTTCTATATGAGAAGGAAAATTCTTTCATGCAACTGCGCTTTTCTGAGTCTAGTGAAGAGTTGGAAAACTGAAAATAACCAAGAGGTCTCAGATGGAGATTTGTTTTTTTTTTACTGAAGGCTTATTCAGTGGTAGAGCTCTCTCTCAGCTTCAGTAGATATCTCTGTGTATGGTAAAAGACTGGATAGTGGTGTTCTAGACCCAACAGGAATGTCAGGAAAATACTAGAAATCACAACATTTGTACTCTTGAGCCTATAAAAACTACAGATTTAAGAAAATACCTTCAGCATTTTCAGAGTTGTTTCAACATACTGCTTATTTCCCCTGATAGATGTGAATCTTGATTACTGAGGAAAGGAGTAATAGTAACTTAAGGGATATCCAAGGAATAAATTTTTCCAAAACACAGAAGAGTTAATAGAAGGTTGGAAAGCTTAGAATAAAATAACTACATACTTCCTATCAGCTGCTTTTAAGCAAGAGAATGGAGTTCAAAGGCCACATGCTGATCTTGGCTACAGCAGAGCAAACCCAGGGCGGCTATCTGTGAAAACACTAGAATTGCTGGAGATTCACATCAGCATGAATAAAGCTAAAATTTGGCCACTAGAAATTTGGTTATGAGGGAGTGTATACTTATCCTACCACATTTTTTTTTGTTTCTTATAAAAGAACACTAATAAATACTATTTATAACTATTTCTGCAGGTTTATTTTCTTAGGTTGAATTTTTTCTTCTTGACTTGCCTTTGTGTCTAGTGCCATAAGGGTGGCATGCCATTAAGTTTTGATTGTGTTTTAAGTAATTATAAGTTTTGGATTAGTGAGATGATGTAAAGTGGTATTATTAATGGACATTCATGGTTAGTAACAAAATATAGCTGCATAGTCAGATCTCCAGTAGGCATATTGAGACAAAAGTTGGAAGCCTGCCTGGAGCAAAGGAGGAGTGAGCCTCGCCAGGGCACAGCATGTAAGATGTCTCTGGCAACTGCATACAAGTTACAGCTGAGAGGATTTGACAGACAAGCATAGGTGGCACATGTTATATTGCCCATATTGATAAACAATTCCAAATCTGTATGCAGATATAAAGATACACAGCTTTAAGCTGAAGGAGAGCTAATGCAGATCATTTCTACAAAGATGCTGTACACATGTACCTAGTTCTTTATCACTTGCTATGAAGCTGGGTCTTCCATGAACAGGTATTATCACATTTTCATCTTCTGAATTGTACATAACTGTTAAGCAAAGACTTAGGACAGAAGTATCAGTTTAATTTCTAGTGACACTTGCTACTTGTACATTGAAACGGATGTCCTGTGTTTGTAACTGTATAGAAAGATTGCTTATGTTTCCAGCAGAGATGTATGCATGGACCGACCTCCTTTATGCTCGCTTTCAGCTTCATTAAGAATTAACATGAGAAATAACCAGTTTCTAATTATATCATTCAAAATGGATAAATTGAGAACATTGTGTGTAATTATATGTAACAGTCTCAGCAGCAATCCCAGTGGGCTAGAATTAAAACATTGAGGCGTTTCTTAAAGATTTGCCCTGTGTTTTCAAAGTTGTTTGACCACTATATACATGTCAAACATAGGTAAAAGAAACAAGTGGCAATTGATCCCAGTCTCTACTATTGAAATTAAACATTAGTTGTAGGTGAGATACCTAGCTTCAAGATAGTGTCATTGTAGAGTTAAAGTTATCCATGAGAAAAGAAGCAAAATAACTATGTGGATGTGCACCATGTGGAAACTCCTGTAAAGATGATTCCCAGTGAGATGATGAATTGTATGTCTTGGTGTATAAACTTGTTAAATAGCTGTGAATGTTACAGTATGCTTGCATACATGCAGCTGTGCAGCCAGTCAGAATTTGGTTTTAAAAACCAATGTTATTGAATTATATATTTTGAATATAGTTGTAACAATCTAGTATTTAGCAGTAAATTATGCTTTCAGATGGTAATGAGAAAGAAAACTTATTTAAAAGTCTAATCTTCAACTGAAAACATGCCTTATATTTAGAAAAATAAACTTATAAACCACTAACCTGATTATTTAAGTATTAGTTATGGAAACAATGAATATCAAGGGACCCACAAATAAGCTTCTTCATAGCAAGCTGATCTTTCTTTCCCATCAGACTTTCAGATTTTTTTATGTTATTCACACAACAGTGGACTAATGGTTTTGAATACCTGGTACCCACTTTGGCACATCTGAAAAAAACCAGAAGTTGTAGTTTACTTGTGGTCTAACTAAGAAATATGCCATAATTGGACCAGCTAGTTATTTACCTTGTAACATTGCATCACAAATTTTGCTTATCAAGGTGGTGTTAACATTTCATCTCCTGGGGAAAAAAAAAAAAAAAAAAAAAAAAAATTAAAAAGAAAAATACTTTTAAGTATTTATATGAAATGGGAAGTTGTAAGGAATGTATAGTTCAGGTAATGGAAATATCATTAGTTAATCTGCTGTTAAAAATTAGATTATATTAGAGATTTATTTTTATTCTCAGAAATTGAATTCAGTCTCTATATTTGATATAATAAACTTTCATGAGTTTTTTTAATGAAGAATTTAACAATTTTTACTGAGAAAAGGCTTAAAGGTTCATTTGTGATCCTTTTCTGGAAGTTTGCTCTAGATTCTTATTTTTGTGATTTCCTCTGTGAAATAATCAGTTAGCACAAACTCCAAACTTTGTGCATTTATGTGAGCGTGCACACACAAAGGCGTGCGCACAGTAAATCTGCAAGCGAAGCCCTATTTGAAATGTGAGATTTAAACTTGTAATTTATTTCTGCCAGGCATCTCAGAATGCTAACATTTCCACCCACAGAGGAGATGAGTAAGAGTGGATGGCACATGAGGTAGACTGAAGCTCGGGTTATAAGAGGAATGTGTGCAGGCAACAGGGCCTGGTGTGCTAGAATTCTTTGTGTCGGAGATTTACATGAAGTTGGATACAGAGCTCTAGGGCAGTCTATCAGGGGCCAGTGCCTTAGTAAAGAGGCAAGTGATTTCTCTGATATTGCCACCTTAGCACTTTGCAGGGATGCTGGCAAAGATCCTCGAAGTTTTCTTCCTAATACATTAGCAATCACTTGTAAAAGCAGTGCCTGTAATGAATCAAATATGCAAATGCGCTGGTGCGGGGTCCTCCCCAGACTGCAGGGAAATATCTACTCCAGCATCTGGACTGCCACCTCCTCCCCATCCTTCTTTGACCTTTGGGCTGTTTTTCACACTTTTTTTTTTTCCTTGCTCTCCAGCTTTGTGGTGTTTTGCCCCTTCTTAAATATGCTTTCACCGAGGCACCACCATCTTGGCTGAGGGGCTCAGCTGTGCTCTGCTGCAGGGCTGTGGCAGAACTGGCTGTGCCTGGCCCCAGCCTCTCCTCACAGAGGCTGCCCCTGTAGCCCCTGGCTCCTAACACCTCACTACAGACACCTGGTACAAACATGAACTTGGAAACTTCCTAGGAAGATTTTTTCAATTCCTGATAATAAAATCCGCTGGAGAGCTAAATCAAACTTGTAGATATTAATGGAGAAGAAAATGAATGAGGCAGGCAATTAAAATTGGTTTATCTTTATTGTACAATTAGGATGAATAGAAGCAAGTCTAAGAGGAAAAACATCTGTGCATAACTTTCAGCAAGATTCCCCCTATAATCAACTATAACTCAAAACCAAGCAGCTTATGTTTTCTCCTGCCCTTTTGCATGTTTATTATTCAGTTTCTTTAATGAATCTGGAGACCTACTTCAAGTTGTCTTAGACCAGACAAGGCTGCAGGGGAGGAGGAGGTGGCATGCTGCTGGCAGTTATGGGCAATGGTGGAGCTGGGGCAGAGAAAGCTCTCCTGAACAGGTCTGTCTAAGCCCTCTGGGGCAGTGAAAGCAGTTGTGCCAGCTTTACACAGCTCTGACACACATGACATAGACAGCAGCAGGCAGCCATAGCTTTTACTGGTTAAGCCTGGGCCCGAACTCTGCACCTTGGACTGGCATCATTTGCCCTTTTTGAGGTTCTCTTAGGTAGAACTCATTGATTTAAGAATTAATGGTGAAAATGTGGTGGTAGGAATTAACATCAGATCTGCATGATATGCTGTCTTGTGGGCTAAACTATTTTCATTGGAATATACTTCATAGCAAAACAGATATATCTTCAAAGTTTGTAAATGTTCTTTGTGTCCAAGAAAACTGGAAACACTTGCATAAGATGTGGTGAGTGCTGATTTTATGCTTTTTCTTCTACTTCTTGTCACTGCTTGCATGAATTAATGTGTCAGAGTGATGCAGAAGCCAGCTTGTTTTGTCATCTATCCAATCTTTTTATTAATTGATACCTTTGGGTTTTTTGGTTGTTGGGGTGTTTTTTGTGGTTTTTTTTCTTTTTGTATTATAAGAGGTGGGAGTTCATAAGGAGATGAGAATGCCTATGCTGTTAAGTGGGCGTAGACTTGTTATGAATTCTGGAATTCATTTTGGCATTTTTCTTGGTTGAGGATTACCTTAGTCTGGTTTTAATTTTGCGAATATTGACATGCAGAAGGCAAATAGTGGTCAATAACAGATGCTCCAGAATTAAGTGGGGAGTGCCTCATGCTTCTAACTACATCTTAAATAAAGCATACATGTTGGAAAAGGGACTTCTACCTAAGAACTGAAACCAGAATTACTACCATGACATGAGAAAGAAGATAGCGATGGTATTGTTTTTTAGGGAAAATACAAAAGGAGGACAAACAGGCTGGCTCAGAGTTAGCTAAAAGGGCTAAGAAAAGGAAATATGAAGACTAGTCAGCAAACTATATAGTTTGTGCACATGTTTACTTAACTCCTTGAGTTATGCCATTCATAAATTTGAAGTGAAGCCAAAGTAAGGGCATTCCTGGAAGCTACAGCATGTACAGGACTTAAACTCTGACCTGTGAAGTTGTGATAGGGTCACTAAGTAGGGATTAACATGAAACTGGAGTTTGGGGGTACCCGTAGAATAATTTAGGTTGGAAAAGACCTTTAAGATCTTAGAGTCTAACCATTAACCCTACTCTACCAAGTCCACCACTAAGCCATATCTCAAAGCACTACATCTATATGGCTTTTAAACACATCCAGGGATGGTGACTCAGCTACCTCCCTGGGCAGCATGTTCCAATGTCTGATAACTTTTTCAGTGATTTTTTTTTCCTAATGTCCAGTCTAAACCTCCCCTAGTGCAGCTTGAGGCCATTTCCAGGACCTGCCTCTCTACAATGTCCTTTCAGGTAATTGTAAAGAGCAATAAGGTCTCCCCTCAGCCTCCTTTTCTTCAGGCTAAATAGCCCCAGTTCCCTCAGCCACTCCTCATGAGACTTCTCCAGGCCCTTCACCAACTTAATTGCTCTTCTTTGGACTAGAAGAATATCCATAAAAACTCATTTCTGCATTTTTTAGAATCTGTGTTCTGTCGGTGGTACTTTTGACTGAACTTTCTTGCATACATCTTGTGAAGCACATGAAATCACAAAGATTTGAGATGTCTTCTGGACATTACAGAATATGATGGAATTTGGCTGCTTACCCAAAGTGGTTTTACTTGAATTATAAAATGTCAATACAGTCACTAACATGATGTGCCTTAAATATATAGGAATACAATTTTCAAAAGAATCCAGCTAACCAACTAACTTGAGACACATTTTCAAACTTGATTAAGGCACCTGCATTCTTTAGGCACTTTGAATATTTTGCCTCTGGGGCAATTCGTGGAATTTGGCAGAGATCATGATAAACTCAGAATGCAAAAAAATACTGTTTTTAACCCTAAAATACCTATTTGAGAATATTATTGTCTATTTCTGTCTTTATTTTGTATTCTTATTCTGTTCATCAGAGCAAGTGGAAGGATCTGTATTTTCTTCTCTGCTTGCAACCTTTGGCATACAGTAGTTATTCAGCTTAACTATTGGAATATGTTCTCGAAATAGTTGCCCAGAAGATGACCTGTAGACTAAACAAAATCTGTGGAATCTATTGCTCTACTTAAGCAAATCAAACAACTGGTACTTGAAAAAGCAACGGGTAAAACTATAGTAAGAAGATATTTTAGCTTTATTTCTTCCTTACCTCAGAGGAAAAACTGTTGAATGAGTTGTGTATGGGCCATGTAATTCTCAGGTCCTGGTTTTGAAGGTAATTCAAAATGACTCTTTCATCTTCTAGTGGTGCTTAACTCTAGTAGTTACAGTGCTAGAAATATTAACCACTTGATTATATCACAAAATTTGGGTGAGGCACATGTTTAATTTGCAGGTCTAATAAAAAAAGTGCTTGCAAAAGCTACAGGGTGTTTAAAAAATATTTACTATCTTTTCTAGGATTAGTGGTGACTTTTTGAGTAGGTGGGATAAATGGGGAAAAGCATCAAGTGGGAAATATTACAAAATTCAATATTTTGATTAGTAATTCTGGTAAATTATTTTGGTTTGCTTGTTTCAATATTACAATAATACAGAGGTATAGAATTTTTAAAAAACAGTTCCTTTTGTGGAGGTGATCTTACAAATCTATAAGCTTTGTAATCTTAAAAATGCCATCTAGTGCAATATTTACTAACTCATTTCCTTGGTGGGTCAAAGAGCACTCTACATCAGAATGCTGGAAGTTTGCAATCAAGTATATGTAATACAAGTGAGATGCAGAGGGGAACAGAGAATTTAGTATGAGTCTGGGTTTTGTTTCTTCAGAAAACTTTGGCCATATTTAGAAATTTATAATATGATGTGAACCCAGTGAGGCATGCTAAAATCTAGCTAATTCATGGGAACAGACAGGAAGCTTTGGCTGAAATTTTAAAAAAAATATACTAAGTAGCTTGACAGCTGTTTCTATTCCTTTAGCTGAGAGCCCTCAGAAAGGGAATGGCTAATAGGAATGGCTTCCGTGTTAATATTTGTAGGACACTGCTCATACATATACTGATATCAACTGTTTATCTAAAACCTTGGTTCTGATGTGTAACTTGCAACCTATGAAACAGAGAAGTTCTCTAGAAGCATGATGTTTTGCTTGAGTGAAAAGAGAAACAAATCTCTGCAAATGAGGAAATACTCAATGCCAGCAAAGAAATGAAATGGGTAGAGCAGATTCTTCCACTAATTTAGACAAAGCCCACAATACTTTTGGTGTAAAGATCAATAGATACTGTTGTAATTTTAAAGTTCTACGTCTGTTTTAAAATCAGACCTATCAAAAGTCGAGTTTCAAGAAAGGTCCTAAAACCCACTCAGAAGGAAGGTTTGTGTAGTCTTGGGCAAAAACTATGGAGTTGTGTGTGAATATCTTCAGTTACACTTTATTGGATGCCCAATCTTATTGTTTCTTATATTAGAAAGGAGGTGAGTGTTTTTAATTTTTACCTCTCCTTCAATATCTAGATTGTCTTGTTTTTCCCACAGACAGCAGCTTTGCTTGTTCCTCCATCTGTATTTATAACTTGCTTTGTAGGCTATTTGGCCTTCTAGCTCTGGAATCTGAAAACTATCATGACTTTTGTTTGATCCAAACCTGTACTTTTCCAAGGAAATACCTTAGCTGAAAATATTTGCCTGGTGATGGTTTTGTAACTGCCTTGAAAATGTTCTTAAAACACTATTCTTTTGCTTCTTTGTTTACTTATTTTTGATGGGATGATTGGTGCGTATACAGGCTGTTGACTTCTCTTGTAATGTCCAACTAGTTTAAGTACCAGAGTTAGCAGAAAGGTGAGGATTGACTTCAAGTGAAGTCTGAGTAAATATCTGCCTCAGACAAAACACCTGTATCTAGTCCAGATTTCTGCAAAGCTGTGATTATTGCTGCTGCAGGTAAAGGATGTAAAGGTGTGTAATGCAGTAACTCTTGCAATGAGTTTTTTCTTACAGCAACAGCTCCCTCTATCTCATCCACTGGCAAGATCACCTCTAGCTTATTCATAGAGAAGCAAAATTTTATTTTCATTACATCTGTGAAATGCTTTTAGCTACTTCTGACAAGGGAACATAATGCCAACTATACAGAGTGGACTCTGGGACATGGGGTCAGGGGGTGGGAAAAGGCCTAGGGGAGAACAGTGGCTCTTCTTCCTTCTCGGACGTTCAGAGATTTCTCAAAATGTAATGCTACCTGTTCAAGTCAGATTTTAAATTCATCACCAAATACTGACTATATGCACTTCTATTATTCTGTACATTGTTGTCAGTATGACTGTTCTTCCAGTGGGGCTTTATGGTGGAAGAAGAGAGAAAAAGAGATTGGGAACATGTATGGAAAAATCTCTAGGTTTGTGTTTTTTTTCATTTTTAATACTATTTTGAATGAAACGTTTGGGTCCCATAAAGATGTTTAAAGTTCATTTTTTTTTCAAGAAAAACCATGTGGACTGTTTGATAGCTTTGTCAGATGTGAGGACGGATTGGAGTTGGGATAAGCTAAAAATAAATTCTTTCCACTTGGTTCACACTTTTAGGAAAAGGAGATCCAGGATTTTAGTTATAAAAAAGGAAGTTTTTCAAAAGCAATCAGAGCACTAGTAAATCTGTTAAGTTTAATTATTAGTTAAAATGGAGCTATTGAGAATATCATGTTTTAGTTTTATATATAAAGACCTCAAGGTACTCTGTTTATGGAAAATCCTGAAGAAAGGCTTGGAAAAGTGAACAGTGTACATGAAAAATGGTAGCCAGAAGAATATCCTCATTTATTCCGAAGCCACCATGAGCATTCCAACTGTAGCCAGATCTTTTAATTAAATTGTAGGAATTGATATCACGGCAAAACAGGAGAGTGAGGAGTTGCCTGTATTAAGAATAGTGTTTGGAGAACTAACTGAAAGTGGGAGAGAGTGAGAAGACTGAAGGAAGAATTCTGGGAAGAACAAATTATTTCCTCTGGCATTTTTTGAAAAGAATTTGGTTTTTAAAGGCTCTGAAAATCAATCAACCACACAACAAACCACAAACTCACACACTTCCCCCCCCCGCCCCCACCCAAAATCAAACAACCTTTCCAAGTTTTTAAAATTTCTTCTTCAAAAAGATTCACCTTTTAATGGAGAGAGAAATAAATGCCCAAGTTCCTTGGCAGAGCACAAGTCTTCTGGAGGTATTAACTGTGTTGTGGCTCTGCATCAGTGTGAGCCCAGGCTGAGTCACTCTGGGGCTGTGCCAGCTGCGGCAGCAGCTGTGTGAGCAGGGCCCTGGGCTGCAGTAGGGTTATGCTCCCCTGGCCCTCCCTGACCACTCGCAGCCTGACCCTGCCTGGTGGTGTGACAAAGCACCCACGCTGCCTGTGGTGCTGCTAACACTGTGCTTCTGGTTTAATACAGGTGAAGACAAAGCACTAAAGTATTCAAAAGCTATATTATTTGTGTACAAGATCACTTGCCAATTTTTCCCTGTTACTTTACTCCCTGCACTGTAATACTGGCATTGATATTTTTATTTTCATTTTTCACAAAAGTTAAATGTAGTTTAAGAGTTCTTCCTAAAAATGAGATAGATATATTGCATTAAATATATTTATATTAGATTTTATGCCTGGGATTTATATGGCATTTGAAGTGGTATTATTTTGGACAAATGGATGGAGCTTTTTTTCTTGACCAAATACAAGTAAAATGAGGGAGGTTATTTTAACTTGATAACATACCTTAGTCCAAGAGATCATAACAGATCTAATCTCTATATTTAGAACAACTGGAGGTTTAATTTAAGCTAATGGTCAAAAATATAGATGAATGCATATTAGTCAACACTTAGTTGCTTTCTAAAAAAGCAGATGAGGTCTGGCCAAAATAGTCTGATTTATATGCATTTGCTGAGAAAAAATATAAAGGAGCAGACTGAATAGATGTAGAAGGTCTTTATTCGCTTTTCAACATTCCAACATCTTGCCCTCTTAGTAAACTAAGGGTAGTATGTGGTGCCAAGCTTGTCACTTGCAGAAGGAGGAATCTCCTGAAAGACATCTCTGAGGTTTTGTCTGAAGAAAAAAAAAAAAGGCTGAAGCAAGATTATGACAATGTTTGGGCTTTTTAACTAGAAGAGTGAACAAATTAATTTCTTGAAGAAAATATAAGCAAGGAAAAACAGTTAGCCTAATGATATAAATTATCAATGATATAATTTCTATATTTTCCCTCTAGGTTTAGATCTAATAAAGTACAATGGGTCCTGATACAAGTACTGAACCCAAGGAAAATTTTCGATTTCATTTAAAATTAGTTTCTTTTTCTACTAATTTTGAGAGCAGCTGCTTGTGGTGGTGGTTTTTCCAATAAATTTCCTGCTTGCCTAGACTTCTTTAAGCAAGATGTAACTGCAGTAACTTAAAAATTTTAAATATTGAGGTGGAAGATTCAAGTATTGCTGATTGACTTCCTTTTCTGTACTATTAAAGGTCTATACACTTTAACATATGATAGTATCCATTTTTTAAAATAATTTTTGTCGTGCACTGAACCTGAGGGTTATGTAGTGGATTTATTTGCATTTTTTACACGTTATGGCAGTCTAATTGCCCAAGTCTGTGAAACAGTCTTCCCCTGCAACATCTGTTATTTCACTAGACTATGTTCAGGCTACTATATTTTTACCTTTGAATTTTATACAGTTAATTAGATCATCACATAATGGCTTATGTGGATGTTATTCTAATTTGCTCAAGCTTTTCCATATTACTTGTTAGATTATCCACTGGGACATATTTTGAAAATGGAGCAGTACTTTCTATGATCAATAAAACTGTTTGTTGAAAACTTAATTGTTGTTTTTCCATTAAACAAAATGGGGATTTCTCTCCATTTCCTTCTCTGAATTTCTTAGATGTATTCCATATAGAAAGTTAGATTAAATTTTCTGTTAATTCTTTGCGGATCACTTATTTGTAATCTTGAATTTCATATGGATCCAACATTTACATTTGAATACTACAACACATTTCCTCAAAAATGGTGATTCCTCCTTGCTCCACCATCAAATATTATATTGTTCTGGCTGCTTCTATTTCTGATGTATGCCTTCCTCAGAAATCACCTTTTAAACTCCAAATTGTCAAATTTAGGAAACTTTTTTTAAAAAAAAAAAGACTTCTGGAGTATGAATTTACTTGTTCGTTATAAATTCTCACTTTGTCCTAGTAAAAGATGGATAGATTTTTGCATTAGCAACTGTGTGGAAATTAAAATAGAAGTGTGCTGTACAGTGTTCTTTAAATGTCTTCACAGGAACAAAAAATAAATGTAACTCGGAAAGCATTTCTGTCAAGAACCAATAGCATATAATTAGCAGACAAAGTACAGAAGAGGTTTTCCCTGATATATATCTAGCTGTAAAATACTGACTTCTGTCTGGAAATGCCATTTTATTATGTAATACATTTTGGAGCAAATCAGCAATTACTGAGCCAAGACACAAGTGCTACAAGAAGTGGAATTTTCATTACGGTGAAACCACTGATGTATCTTTCAACCACTTTACATAAATCATGGAAAGAAAAATGTACGAACAAAATCTGTACTTAAATCAATTTTCATTGTTTGCTGCGATGTTATTTCAAATACATCTAAGTGTAATGTACATCACTGCCACAAGCTAGACACTTTACAAAGGCAAAGCATATGACCCTCATCATTCCTCAATTTTCTCTTTAGAACATGATTAAATACTTAATAATGACAAGATTTAAGGTTATTTAGTTCCTTTGTGCATGCCCCCATCTTCTCCCATGTGTGAGAATCCAGGAGAATCCCTACTTTCCCTTTTAGAATGGCACTACATTGTTGGGTACAGAGTAAAGGTAGTGACAAAATCTTGTCAGATCTTAACTAAATTTTGCTTTACTATTGATTATATTGGTCCATAAAGTTGGCAGAAAGTGAAATCAGTGTATATTTTACAAAATGCTTATTTTAATCGTTATAGGTTTTTACTTTTTTAGACTATAGAAAGATAAGAATTCAGAGACAAAGCAGAAAACATCTGTATAGTTAGGAGTATGGCTGGACACGGCAAGTAGCAGACATGAATATCATTAGTTATAGAATATCCAGGCGGTGCTTGTGTATGGGCAGGTGGTGTGATATATGTTAACCAGGCAAAGAAACTGGGTATGTGTCATGCTAACTCAGCCCTATTAACTTCTTGTAATAAGCCACAGATGCAAACATAGGAAACTTCTCATGATTATCTTAAATAATCAAGCAGAAGCTTCAGATGTGAGATTTGGAAGCAAAGCTAAATTTTGTTTCACAAACTCTCTTGTTGTGCTGTCTAAAAGCTTAGATTTACAATTCCCAGACTTTACCAATTTCATCCTAGACCCTGATTGGAAATAGGATTGCATCTTTCATGTAGTATTTAAGGATTCCATAATCCAGTTTGGGGGTAACTGTGTGATCTAATAAATCATAATAAACAGGACTGAAATGGACCTGACAAATGCTGAGAAAAAGAAATTTATTTAGTATGTGAGAGAATATTCAATTGTCTCTTGAATATTTTAGTAACACTGACTACAAAATGTATTAAACTCTATTTTTTAAGGAAAAAATAAACCCAGGAAAACTTAACAAGATTCTTACTGTAGAACAAGCTTGGTCATACCCATTGAAACATCTACATCTGAAGTTTTTATCATAATAATGTTATAACGAATCTAGTAATACAACCTCATTAGTAGTGTTGCTAAAGGTACTGATGGCTTTTTTTGCACATCTTTTGATATGCAGTGTTAACTCCCCTGAAGATAAAACAATGTATGTATATATTCTTAAACTTGTAATCTCTCTCAAAGTAAGAAAAGCAAGCGAAATTCATAAAAAGCCCTGTAATAGTTAAAGATCTAGCCCCATGTTTTCAAGAACATTTGAAAAAAAAAAAAAAAGGTCATAATAAAAGAGAGGGTGAATCTTTTGGAGAAGTCTGTCCGTGAAGAAGCTTTCAGAAGAACAACTATGTCCTGGGAAATTCCATTTCTATATAATGTTAATATGTGAATAAAAGAAGATATATCTATGCTTAACAGCAAAGTTTGTTTCATCCTGGCAAATGACAGAATATAATAGTGCAATTCTAGTGTCCAGAATAAAGTAGCATGCCCCACGGACAAGATTAGCACTCAAGATCATTATCGTCCTGTTTATGTGTTTTGATTGTGCTTTTCAAGTTGGAATATAGAAACAATGGAGCTAGACTCTTCTTGGAGGTGCTCACTGCCTCTCATTGTATCACTGTGCACAAGCTGGAACTTAGATACTAAGCAAAAAAGCTTTTGCCATGAGGGTGGCTTTACACTAGAATATGCTGCCCTGAGTGGTGGTGGTAGCTGTATCTTTGGAGATAGTCAAGATCTAACTCTACAAGTCTTTGACCAACCTGATTTAATTAGGCCTGTTTTGAGTATGAAATTGAACTAAATGATCTCTGGAGGTCCCTTCCAAATAAAATTATGGTGATATCCTAGCCTTAAGGAAGTACAGACCTAAATGTTGAGTAATTCACTCTTCTTACTAGTAACATTTCAAACAGGGGTAAGTGAACAACTACCTGTGAGTGTTATAGCATGCATGCTGAGGCATTGTGAGTTCATTTTACTCTGTCTGAAATGATGAAGCCCTACTTAGGTGTGAATTGGAAGTCACTTTCTGTGAAGAGGTAGCTATATATTAGCTTTCTGATTGTTGATTTCTGTTTAGGATAATACTTTCTATACCTATGTATACACCTGTATTTATATATAAGGTCCACGCACATTTGAGTCCAATCTTGTTTTATTATGAGGTCTGTGACAAGGCTTGCGGGACCTAGAACATTGTGGTTTGTCTCTGTTAGGGAGAAAAACTAGAAGTTATAAACACAATCTTTTGTTGCCAATGTCACTGACTTCACAGCTGGAAAGTTTCCTTGCTATAGATTAAAAATAAGTTGTCTGATCTGATTGTGGATATGATTTGTGGATATTTATTCCCTTGCTTTTTCAGCATATTTTAGTGCTTTATTGCACCTTTTCTTCAGTCTTAAGAGAATAAATCCACTTCTTTCAAGCGTTCTGTACTCCTGAAAAAGCTTGTGTGGAGAAAATCCAAAAGGGAAAAAAAGTACATCTTACATGAAATGGGATGCCCAGAGTGTGATATGACCTTCTGGCAAAGTCTTTACCTGTTCTCTGTAGAATGGAAGGATTTAATTTTGTGCTGTGTCTGGCATCCTTGTCTAAACTTCAAATAGGATACTTCTTCATACACAGCTTTTTCAAACTCTTTCATTTAGATTCAGTCTGATTTTTAGAGTAACTACTGTGCTACAGACTCTCAGCTCAGTTCACGTCATTGCTTATCTGCATCTACATGTAGCACTTTATCCATTTAAACAGTTTGAAGTTGTTTCTTAAGATTGATCTCTGTTAATTTTCAAAGCATAGGAAAGTGGCATTTTCAGCTGAGCAAGGCAAAAATATGTTGTATTTGTGTTCAGATCTATAACAATAATGTCAATTCTAATTCCCAAGGTAGCCTTGGGTATTAGAGCTGGTTTTGAATGTCATCAGTGAGGGACTTGCTCTTCTGATTAAAATTTCAGTCAGATCAGAATGAGTCATGTCTATGGCAGAGAATTGATATAATGCAATAATGTGTGTTATTTAAAAATACCACTTAATGATGAAGGACCTGTAGAAGACCAATATCACTGAACTTAGCTTAAAAATCATATTTTAGTTAAAACAATACAAATATGCATGATAGTCATCACTAGAATCTTGTTTTGACTGCTTTTATTATTATGTAGTAGCATTCAACTTTTATTTGCTAGCTTGTGGTCATTTAGAGCTGCATCCAGGTTGCAATCAAGTAAGTGAAGATTTTTTTTTTTTCCCCTTGTTTCAGATACACTGAATAAAGTCCTTAAAGAAAAAATATTTATTTTGGAGTTCTAGCTGCTCTATCTGATTGTCCACACTAAAAACCTGATGTGGTGGGAGATGTCACTCCACATTGGCTCAGGGTTTGGAACTAGGTCTCCTCCAACACAAACTATTCTATGAAATTACTAGAGAGGATGTTTAGCAGTTAAACTCCACTTTAAATATGAAACTTGCTTAGACCCTAAGAAAAACAGATCTTCAAATAAAATGTTAAAAAACATACTGCAGGCTTTGCATATTTCTCTACAGGTTGTCAGTCTCTAAGTTGTATTTCTTCCAATTAGCTTTTGCATAGAGGATGCAGTTTGTTTCTTCTGATAATCCAATAGACAAAACTAAAATAGCTATGCTTGCAAACAAAGACTTTGCTGTGATGGAATGCCAACAGTCATTGTAATTTATAGTTTGAATTTAAGATTGCTAATTTCCTAAAACAATGGACTATGTCCCAGAAGGATGTTATCAGGTCCTTGTTAGTAAATGGCCTTACTGTATGTAAGTGCTCACATTCTCATTTTAGGAGTGTTTGTACTCTTAAAATGCTGTGCAATAACATTTCATAACAGTAATGTGACAGAATTATTAACTCATTATATATGTTGTAGTAACTTTATGCATTTAAAATACAACTTAGTAAAACAGTATGTGTGAAAGAATCACAGATATAATTTCATTTCTGATAGTGAATAGTGTCAATAGCTGCATTTGTTGTCTTATTTATAGTAGCAAGTTGAAAGGAAGTCTTCCAACCTACTGCATAATTAGCACCTATTTTCAATTTTTTTCCTTACCTACTATCCAGTTCTTAGAAGGACAAAGAAAATGAGTGAGAGACCTAACAGCCCAAACTTCCAAATCTAGAACAGGAAAGTAAAATAAATTTGAAAAATTAATCCCTTTGGGCCCCGGAGTCCAATTTTCCAGACACAAGCTCCACTGGAATCCAGTAGTACCACTGCCAAGGAATTAAGTTCCCTTGATATATTTTGTTTACTTACCCAACTCACTTTGACATTTTGTCTAGTGTGTTTGATTCCCTGCCTACTGAAAACATATCAGCCTATTTAATTTCTAAAGACAAACCAAAATAATCACCCTGGCTGCATGGGCAGGAAACAAAGCCCTGCCCTTTGCTTCTCTTTGTGCTCTTATTCTTGGCAACAGTAATTCAGAGAGCCAGGTAAAAAGCTATGGGAGCTGTCTGATGCATGACCTTAGTTATCATCCGTCTCCCTGTCTGGTCAGAAGTGCAGTGCTATGACATACCCTCTCAAATATTTGCTGGACTTTTCTCGGGGCATGGATGTGTTGGGTGTGAAAAGTTGTCTGAGTGGGTATCAAGAAAACAAGACAAATGCTGTAGCTCCTAATATGTACAACTCCCTGTGGTGATGCAGCTCCACAGCTGTAAACTGCTGACCTCTTTCTTGATGGGACAGAGATTCCCACTGGTAGGAGAGCTCATGTTTTTTCAGCTTTACCTTCTTAAGAAGGAAAAAAACCTATTGGTGCAGAAACCAGGCATTAGGAGATAAAGCTATTCTCAAACTGTTCCTGAGAAGTGCAACACTACCTGTATTTGTAGTAGAATTTTGAATAACGATGCTTACTTTGAGCAACTATATTATTTGAATTGATTCTTTGTTTTCAAGAGCTTGGAAAAGTAAATTCTGTGCATTTTTCTAGGGAGCTTAATACTAACACTGCCTGGAAACTGTCTCTGTGGCCTTCAAAGGCTAAAGTTTGCCCTCAAGGAAAAGAAAGCACCAATTGTAAAAAGGAGGTGTGAAATCTATTTGACCTCATAGTGGCCTTCCAATGGATGGAGCAACATTTTTATTTGAAAAACAAAAATCAGTGATATGTATGATAATTTTTTTGAATAACCAAATTGGATATATAGAGAGTAAAAACCACTGTACCTTTTCAAGTTAATTTTTTAACCTAGCAAATCACACCTTAAATTTAAAATTCAAGTGGTTTAATATGCCACTTATGAATGCTGAGGAGGGTTCATCTTAGATGTCTATGTAACACTGAATTCATATTTATTCATGTGTAAGGGAAGCTGGAAATTGAAGACAGTGATCTAAACAGTTATAATTTTCTGTGAACTGCACATGAATGGTGGTTCTATGAAGAACAGACCCACAGACTCCAGCATCAAAAGTAGGAAGAAACCTTATTTTATAAGAACAATTCTTACAGAGCAGAGTGCCACTGAGCTCACTGCAAGATTGCTGGTTCCAGTGCAAACAGGGGCAGGTTTCTTCCAAGTGAACACTCACTCTGAAAAACAGCCTGGTATTCACTAGCAAGATGAAGCTCTTTCTCAGCATATTATTCCTCTAATACACCAAGTGTCTTAATTTCATCCATAGGTAGAGTAGCATGAATGAATTTTGTTTGAAATAAATTGCCCAAATAACCAATACAGTAAAAGACAAAATGGCAACCAAAATATGACTGGTGCAAATAAACTCAATAATGAAACCAGACACTGGTAATATTTGGGGTGTTGCTAAATGAGCACTATTGTGTTGTCTAGTTTTCAGTTCTTCATTTGCCTGCACTGATATATAAAAGTGGTTAGCAGTTGGTATTGCTGTTCTCTTTATTGACAGGGCTTCTTGAAATATACTTTTTGTTATGTGAAAGAGATGTACCTGGTTTGTGATGTGATATCAGCAGAGAATTCTTCATACTATAACCAGCTAGTCATTTGTCCATTTGGTCCAAAGAAATACTCTCCCACCGAACTAACTATAGATTTCGAAGATGGAATCCACTTGCTTGACATTTGAAGAGTCAAAAGCAGTATTACTTAAACTACAGCTTGTGGCATCTTTGTGGGTCAGTGGGATAATATCTGGGATCTGTGATATGCTAATAGTAATACTCTTTATCCTGGGAAGCCAGCAGTCCTCTCCTGTCAAGTACTGGCTCGGGTCTGGCTTTATGGAGCAGGCAGTCTGGCCAGGAGGCATTCATGGGGCTCTGGGGAATGACAGCTGCTGGGAGCTGGCCATGTTTAATTGCCCTGGCTCTCGTAGCCCATTTCCAGGCTCTGTCACTGTTGGGCCAAAGAGTTTTTGGGTGTGGGCCGAAAGCAGTCTCGGGGCAGATCTGTTGCACGTTGATTGTACTGTCCACAGACCAGCATGTGTAACACACACTAGTATCATGCTAGGGTTATAGTTCACATACTAGCAACATGAATATGTCCTGCCTGCCCTACCAGAGAGATCAGTTACCACTGTTGAAATGCAGAGTTTACAGCTGTCATTTAGTTATTTACCTCAGTTGTATTTTTTCAATCAGTCTATTTTTCTCCAAGAAAATACAGTATGATAAAACCACAACTGCTAATCTGTGATTCAGTGGACACTCTTTGCTATAAGACTGAATCAGAAGCTGTCTAATTAACCCCTTGAATATTTTGGAGTGTGTTCATGCATAGAAATTTGAGTATGGGTGAAGTAATCAATATTCCTGCCTTTTATTCTGGGATGAAGAGCAGATTAGACGTTAAATTACCACATATCTTTGCCTTGCAAGCTTTTGTTCTTTATTAGCAGAGAATAACATTTTTATCCCAGAGTACGATTGTGTTCCCAAGATTCGGGTCATTCAGATCAATCCAAATAGAAGAAGAAAGAAGGCCAAGAGTACATCTGGAAATGATGTATGCTGAGCTCTTTGTAAGATCTGAAAGTTGAATAGAAAGGACTCACATCTCTGATGTTCCAGTAGAGTAGCAAAATGTTTGAGTTACTCCTGTAATAATACCTACCTCTTGGACTGCTTTTAACAGCTGGATATTTACATTACTTTCTGTAATTAAACATTTAATCACAGAGTACTCTTTTAATTAGAATCTTATCTCTTAGATGTCGGTATACAGCTAGCCAATTTATGGAAGTCATGCCCCCCCAAGTGATTTCTTTATATATCCTCACAGCAGCAAATTGAACCAATTCCATCCTTAACTTTAGTGTAATAAGAGTATCTTTCTAGCACACTGCTAGGCTGACAGATCCCAAGCGCTTTAGTGATATCATTAACAAGAGCGCAGCTTTCATACACAATTATATATAGCTGTAGTGTTGCCTTGATTAGCTTTTCTAAAAGATAATCTGACAGGGTGCCCTCTTGCTACCCTCACAGCAGATGACTTTTTTTTTTCTTCTGGACTTCACAGCAGAATATGCTGATCTAGAGTAGGTGAGCTGTCTAAAGCCTGACCATGGCAATTTTCAGTTTTACTATGTGTTTAGCCAATGCCGCTCTGGTGCCCAAAACCTGACATTACTCTCTTACTCTGAGTTATTACACCTGTGAAATGATGAAAGAGAAATCTGTAGTACCACCCTTCCTTTATTTTGTAGTCTTGCTCATTCTTGCGTGCCATCCTCTCTGTTTACGAGTAAACTTTTGTGTGATGTCTTTTAGTATATTTAACAACTGCCACTCTCGGGCAGAAGCACCTATCTTCTTAAAGCATGATTTCAATAACTTCAGATTCTTCAATGCATCTTCAAATGCATCAAACATTTTTGTACTTATCAGAAACGCAGTTAATCTTAGGGCTGAGGAAAGAGTAATAAAGGTACACGAAAAGGCTGAATTTTCTTTAGTTGTCTGGAGAGTGAGACTGTAAGACTGTAGATCTAAATGTTATATTTTTTCTATGTATATTACACCCATTTACCTTTGGAATCTTAATTTTCTTTCAGCTTCCTTTGCTTTCAATTCTACCTCAGAGCTTCATTCAGTTCAGTATTATATTTCTAACAGAAAGAAAGGAAATAATTCCACAGATCAAATGATCCAAAGAAGAACATTTTCATACTCCTCATGTTACTAAGTTTATAGATGTCTTTGTAAACAATTTTTTCATTCTTTTAATTATCCTATACTGGATCTGCATAATTATTATTATAGATACTTGAGCAATTTTAGATCATTGCTTTTTTCAGGATGTAAGTAACTCTTCTGCAGTTTTACGTGGTATACAGTGATATGTATTATTGTTTGGTTGTTTTTTTTTGTGTTTTGTTGTTGTTATTGTACTGCTGTCATTAAAAGTTCCCTATGGGATATCCACAGCTCTATATTTTTTTCTTTTCCAGATCACTTCAGAGTTTTTCAAATTCAATGTTCAATCAAGTGAACAGAATTTGCTATTTTGAATTTACTGGTTTAAACTGAAATTCTGTTTCAAAATACTGATAAATAATTGGCCACCATCCTGACTGGAGGCCTGGCCTAACCTCTTCTGACATGACTAATGCAGGTGCCTTTCCTTCTGACTACTCCTTTTTCTGGCAGATGGATTGTTCTGCATCAAATCCTTCCTAATTTTCTTTTTTTTTTCCCATTTAAATTCTTAACCTACATTCTTTATTGGGCTGTAACACTTCATTATTTCTGCTTTGTCTCAAAACTGTACACTGGCCATTATGGTTTGTCCAGATTGAATTGCTGAGGGAAGTGGAAAGTGTAAAAGTAACAGTTCAACAGACTATATTGAAAAATTACACACTTGGCCACTGTACTTAGCACTGCTTATTTCCACCTTTTTCGTTTTGACATGTTTTACTTGTCTTAATGTTTCAAAAGGAAGTAATAGAAGGATTTTAATTTTTTTCTACCTGACATGTTACCTGTTTTCACCTTGTGCCTGAGCTGGTCACTATTTTCTCATGAAAAAAATTACTCCAAGGAGTCAGATTCTCTCTTGGCAGGGACACTAGTCCCTGTTTTTCTCATTAAAAACACCCCCAAAAAATAATTTTAAAAAAATCAACATTTCTATGAAACATTTCATAGAAATTATCACACACTTCAGGAATCACCATAACGTTTGTTTCACTGCACTATGGCAAAATGATTGAAGAAGATTTTTGTGTCAGAGAGAGGAAAAAAACCCAGTAAAAATAGATAAGAAGAGATGAATGATAGGGCTCAAAAACTCTGGAGGAATCATTCTGAAGAAAAGTGAACTGCCAAAAACATACTTTGCATGCAGTTATTTCCACACATTGGATATTTGACTTTACAAAATTGACCTGGTTAGAAATAAAGAATACTGGTACCTGGAGAGTCTGAGAGAAATGGACTATGCTAGCGATCATGTACAAAAAATATTTTAGGATGTAACTAAATAACAACACTGAACTTGGGTCCTTTTTTAATTTAGGACTCGAGCAGAAAGAATCATTAAATGCTTTTCAGTGTTTGTAGTCAGTCATTAAATAGTGAAATTCTGTTGGATTTCACAATTACAATAATCTAACAGATAAGTGGAACAAGTATAAATAAATATAATTTTTTCCCTACTTGGAAAGGCAAAATTGTGATAAATTATATAGTTCAGATACCTAATGTGAATAGTTCAGGTAAGAGTTTAAAAGCCCACAAAACTGAATAGTACTGTATTAGTGAATTTTACTTTTTAACCCTGCTACTTTGACTTCCTTCATGCTGGCAGATTCATTGTCATAATTAAATGTGGGTTTTTTTTTGTCTGGTACAAAATAGTTTTTCTTGGTTAAATGGCAAAACACAGACCTTGAAAATTCTCTTTACTTTAAATTGGACCCACTGAGCTTTGCAAAGCTAAGGACTGTGACTTGCTTTAGTAGAAGTGATTGCTTTAGTAAAAGATGTCAATCCATGGAATGACTACTGTGTATTACTGGAGGTATTCTCTTCAGTCTCTAGAATGTCATAAAAAGACTCAGACACATTCATTTTGCTGTTGGACCTAACAGTTTACATTACAAGTGTATTTACCTCCCCAAGCAAAACTGTACTCATTGTATAATGCATTTGTCAATAAGAAAGTATGTATCTCACCTTGCCCCTTGTGCTAGAACTTTCATTATCATAAACCCTTTAATAGTTCTTTTCTATGAAGTTCATGTACATTTAATAATTGGTAAACACTCAAGAAATATGAAAGAAGAGGAGACTGTGTTGTGGTCAAGCAGCAATTATTTGTGCAAAACTCGTCTACAGACTGGGATCTTGCAGCAAGATAAAACAAAGCAGGTTCCCTTGAAGCACTCTTCTAAGCTAACAAATAGCTACTAGTAACTTTAAGGTTCAGAGCCAAATAAATATGTAACATTAATTAAAAAAATCCCAAATGCTTTTCCTAATGTTAGACCTCTCAAATTAGACTTTATTGCACAGAGACTTATTTTTTAAGTCTTTACCTAAAACACCTTTAACATCTAGATTTTCCCCCAGCCCATCTTAAAGAATAAACATTGCATTCATAAAATGGTTGATAATTATAACCTAGATATAAAATACGTGCTAAAGATAGAGCAAAACTGAACGACAATTTTTTTTTATTATATCCATGCCTGTTGTGTTGTCTTCCTTAACTGCAAATACATAGTGGCAAGATCCCTACTATTCCCATGAGCCACTCAATTGCTTGAAATCCTTTCACCACTGCTGAAGGATATAACATGGTCATTAATATCAGAGTAAATACTAGATAATAATCTCATGTGACGTGAGTGAACAAAAAACAGCTTTTTAAAACAAAGAAGAAAGAGTCATAAGTGGAGAAACATAGTCTTGTTTCTCACTCCTTTTGTTTGGAAATGAATATTAGGAGGCCTAGAGGACAAAGTACATATAATTTTAAGGACTAATGCATGGTGTTGACGGATGTGCTGAGTCTACTGACTTTTGCTGGCACTAGGATTTCATACACCTTTCAAGCTGAATTTACTTGTCACCTTAGACAGTAAGGCAAGGATATGTGAACCAAAACCTGGAGATATTTAATACTGGAAATATCCAAAAAGATTATTCAATCACTATTCACTTCTGTAGATGGAAACTGCTTGCTCCCTGACCTTTAAAATAATTAATTGTGGCAAGCTAGCTGAATCTAGTTGAGTGTGAATGCAAACATATATCTGTATTTAATAAGAGTTAGTTCAGTATTTGCAGAACATCTCCAAAAAAGTAGGTTTTTTGTGGAAAAAAATTATTCTCTTAAAAGTAATTTTCTCTTCTAGAAAATTTTCAGAAGGTGTATTTGGTAGACAATTTATAGTAATGAAGTCACCATTTTATGCTTACAATCACAAGTTGTACAGCAGTATTTAGGTACATAAATGGAAGGTTTTTAGGTGGGCAAAAAAGGAAAACTGGAACTGAACTTACACAGCATTTTATGACTAGCTGGCCCAGAATATCAATTACATCTAGAGAATTTTTCTTTCCCTCTCTGAAAGCTGTTTTATTTAAGTATGTTAAAAGGACAAGAGAAAGATGAAAAAACTTCTTTTTCCTCCTTCCGGTAGGAAAGTGTTTTCATGTCTGAGAATCTATTGATTATGTTGATACTGGCAACAGCAAACCAATTTAAAAAAAATCTTCAGTATGTGTATATATGTATCATGATTAGTACATGAACTGAGTCCAACTAATTTCTAGAGTTATTTATATCTTCTCTTATGAGTAAATAAGTGCAGACATGGGAAATAACATGACATGTTTTCATGTCTGAGAATCTATTGATTATGTTGATACTGGCAACAGCAAACCAATTTAAAAAAAATCTTCAGCATGTGTATATATGTATCATGATTAGTACATGAACTGAGTCCAACTAATTTCTAGAGTTATTTATATCTTCTCTTATGAGTAAATAAGTGCAGACATGGGAAATAACATGACATGTTTTCATGTCTGAGAATCTATTGATTATGTTGATACTGGCAACAGCAAACCAATTTAAAAAAAATCTTCAGCATGTGTATATATGTATCATGATTAGTACATGAACTGAGTCCAACTAATTTCTAGAGTTATTTATATCTTCTCTTATGAGTAAATAAGTGCAGACATGGGAAATAATTGTAGTACTCCTTATGAATGCACACTGGCTTTAAAATAGTGAAATAAAGTTATCGAAGCAAATAGGAAAAGTAGAAAGAAATTCTTGTTCCTGTATTCCTATATTGATGCAAACATCCAACAAGCTGAGGCCTTACCAGTGTTCTCAGCAGTAACAAGTCAACAGCAGCAGTTGCAAGCCAGGAGTAGTGCCCTAGTGCACTCACCCTCCAGTCTCCTCAAATAATCCCCTAAAATTATTCAATTCATCACAGTTTTGTTTTTTTTTTTTAAACAGGAATATATTGCTTTTGGAGAATAAGTGTTTCATTTCTGCAAATTTGGAGATTGATGACTAAGTGGTGTGGATGGCACTTTTGTCCTGTCTATAGGCAGTCTTTGGTATGAACAGGCATCAAAGTGACCTGCTGCAGCATACCTGAGCCCTGGGATAAGAGTGGTAGGGACAGGAAAGAAGAGGCTTTCTCTTAGTTGCTACATGTTGCTTCAATACCATGGAAAGTTGTACTGGTGATTTACTGACTCAGAACTACTAAGGAATGAGGTCAGTGTGTGAATTGTAGTTAGGCCCATTGAAGGAGCGAGCAAAAGTTCTTCTAGTTTGCATCCATGCTTAATCCAGAATTGGCCCCATACTTTTTTCCTTTTAATTTTGCTTCCTGTGGGTTTTTGTATGTCTACTTACGTTGCTTGTGGCAGAAAGCTAGGGCTGTAAACTCTGAGATAAGACCAACTTTATGTTCTGTGTTTGTACAGTGACAAACCCTGTGGGGTCCTTGTTCATGACTTAACATAAATCTGGTCCTGAAAAGCAAAAGGATAAATAAAATAGTATTTCACTTTTATTCACACAAGCAACCTTTAGCAGTGAAGGTTCACCCACTAAAGGCCATGGAGTCTTATACATAAGCAATATTTGTGAGGTTAAGTCCCTTGAAGGTAGCACCTTTACAACACAAACGTTTGCAATTTACTGCACTTACTGTATTTGGATTTGTACTTCATTGCTGAAATATATTCACTAGAATTTCAGAAGAACTTCCTTCTTAGAGAATTGATTCATTGGAAATAATAGCAGAAAATCATAGAATCACAGGATGGTAGGTCTTGAAAGGGACCTCTGGAGATCATCTAGTCCAATACACTGATGAGCCTTTTAATTATTATTTTATCACACAGTAACCCTGGAATAACTAGATGTAATTCTTAAAAGCTGATGATATTTATCTTCTGGAGAGTCAGGTACAGATATTTCTCCTGAAGCCATCATGTAGCCCTGCTAGGTGTGTTGGAAATTCTTGAGATAACTGTGGAATATAACAAGGGAAAATAAATCTACTCTTTTATTGTGTGGTTTTGTTTTGTTTTTTCAAACTAGTCCAAAATCAATATCCATTCAAAACAGATTTCAAAACATACTGAAACATGGAAAAAAAAAAAGTATTATTCCTACCTAATGATAATTCAGAATTGAATACTCATCCCTTTCCCACTGTTCCTCCAGCCTTTCTACTAATTATGAGATTAAGAAACACTTTATTCATAGCTGAGTAAACTTGTGAAATGTTTCACTATTTTAGCTCTCAGTACTGTACTGAGAGGTATTGATTCAGAATCCTTAGCTGTAGCACAATATATGTGTTTTGAACTGTTTAGAAGCTTTTAATAAAATATTTTATTTCAAAAATAGCCTGTTATTGAGATTACATTGCAAGAAGGTTTCATTAAACAAAAGAGACTAATATGACTTCTTTTCTTTGGGGGGAAAAAAGAAAGAATTTTTTTTCTTAGTTCAGATACATTTCTTTTCACAGTTAATCTTAGTAAACAGACCTTTTCCTTAATATTTTATATATATTTCAGACTTAAACACCTTTTTGTACAGGTGTGTTACGTCATTTATATGTTTAAAGATTATTTTTTCTAACCAAAATCTGTGAAAATATTACCTGAATTAACCCAGTGTTCAGCTGCTCGGAGTTATCTCACAACAAATGCAGGAGGCAGATATAAATCTTAATTCCTGCCTTTCAGACAGTTTACTCAGAGATGCAAGTTGCTGTCTGGAACAATTTGGGATTTTTATAATCCAGAACTAGGCCATTCAAGCATAGGTACCTTGAAGAGACCTCACGTCTTGTTTGTTTTTGCAGATGAGCGAAATGTTAATGGTACTCACATAGTGAGTGCTTTTTCTCTCTTTTCTTGAGTACATTAACCTCCTGGCCAGCCTTGCAAGGGGATGGCACTATCAGTCCATAACCTATTCTGTGCTGGTGCAGTCTTTTCTCTACTTTTCCCTCTCCAAATAGTTTTCTGAATTTTAGCCTATGTCTAGCCATATTTAATGGAAAATGCACCCCTGGTCATGGTAATAGGCTCCAATATTCTCAACTTTCACTTGGGAATATGCACTCAAACCCTACCGGATGGAAGAGGAATCTGNAAATCTACTTGATTTGTCCCAAATTTCAAACTCATTTTTCCTAAGAGTTTATTTTAGGGTTTTTTTTTTTTGGTTTTTTTTTTTTTGGCAGTCATTTTTGCTTTGCAGATGACACTTAAAAAGAAGGTGGAGTTGAGGTGACTTTTACTGCAGCTTGATAATTTTTGAAGCACTTGTAATGCAATGGTTGAAATTAGTTATAGAGCAGTTACCTTGCATCTCATGAATATTTTCAGCTCTTTAGGACATTCTATAACCCAGAAGCCTCAAGTTGAGTATCTGGGAAACTGAGATCTGTATGTAGAAAGAGTGTCTGTGTGTGTGTGTGTGTGTGTGCTGATTTTTTGGTTGGTTTGTTTGGTTTTCTTTTTAGGCAGAGTTTTAAGGGGATGAGGAAAGCTGTTCGTCTTCACTTCAAATAGGTGAATGTCATTGTTTAACCTCAGCCAGCAACTAAGCACCATGCAGCTGCTTACTCACTCATTCCACACACTCCATCCCCTATCCGCTGTAGAATGGCATGAGGATAAGAATTTAAAACAAGTAAAACTTGTGGGTTGAGATAAGAACAGTTTAATAATTGAAATTAAAATAAAATATAATAATAATTGTAATGAAAAGGAAGATAACAAAAAGAGAGAGAAATAAAACCAAAGACAGACAAGTAAGGCACAAGGCATTTGCTCACCACCTGCTGACTGATGCTCAACCTGTCCTCAAGCAGCGATTGGCATCTCACAGCCAACTCCTCTCTATTTATATACTGAGTGTGATATCCTATGTTATGGAATATCCCTTTGGTCAGTTTAAACTAGCTGTCCCGGCTCTATTTCTATTCAACTTCTTGTGCCCCTCCAGTCTTCTCACTGGCAGGGCTGAAGAGAAGCTGAAAAATCCTTGTCCTAGTATAACTACTCAGCAACAATGAAAATAATGTGTCTTATCAACATTATTCTCATATTAAACTTAAAATACAGCACTATACCAGCTACTAGGAAGAAAATTAACTCTGTCCCAGCTGAAACCAGGACAGTGAACATCTGATGTAACTCAAAATGGATGTATATATTTGTTATATATTTCTGTGGCTGGTTTTGTGTAGTAAATATATAATTATGTTGTACTCTGTATTGTAATCATCTGTATTTCTCTCTACTTGCAAGAGAACGCCTTTCTCCCTTTTTAACATTTGTTCTTTCATAAACCCACAAATTATAACCTAAAGAATAATATTCATTCTGGCAAACCCAGTGGTCTTTTTGTGAATGTTGTGCCTTTTGCTTCAGAACATCACATGGTAAAATGTCTTTGTGCTGAAGGACTGATGCATGTCTAATTGGCAGAGACAGCATTTTATACAATGTTTAAACTAGACATAGTTGGAAACTTCATGTGACAATATATTCTCAATTGATAATGCAGTTTCTACAAAACAGACCTTTTAATGGATGTTAATTTTTTTAAGGTGGGATTGGTTTTTTCAGATGAGGGAAATGAAAATGAATTCAACTCTTTAAAATGTGCTTGACTCAGATCAAAACATTATTTCTTATCTGAATTAAACTGTTACTTCAAAACATTCTAATAAACTACATAACTGTGTTGCTCTCAACTAACATTGCTTTGAGTCTTTATCATCTTAAATAGGACTCTCTGGTGACCTGTAATTCCCATAATTTATAATTAGATCTGGAGCTGCAATATTATCTGCAGATATAATGGTGCACTATTAATTTAAAAATTAGTTTAATAAAACCAAAACATTTCAGATCACTTTTACAAGCTGAAAAAAACCCCCATGCCATTCTGGGAATATCACAAAAATAACATGAAAAGACTAATTTTTCAAAGTTGAGTGTTTGTTGGTTGTTTTTTTGTTTTGTTTTTTTTTTTTAGAATTGTCATTTTGAAAATATTTTTTTCTATCACCTATATCAAGGTGGAGCAATTTAGATGCTAAAATGCTGGGATTTCTCAGGTGATTGAGAGTCATTGTCTCTAATATTTATACACTGTTGCTACTATGAGAGATCTCAAAAATTCAGTTAAAAAGAAAATGCAAATTGCATCAATCATTATCATGGAATCTGTATGACACATGCTCATATAAACTAATTAACAATAAATGAGTTTATTAGAATAAAAGAAATATTTAAGGAAGTAAATTGAAGTACTCAACTTAGTAATTACTTAAGAAAATCCAGCATGTGGTGATAAAAATATGCCCTACTAACTCTTCCATGAATGTTAATAGTTGTGTATTAGTTTTTAAGGCCAGGTTGGATGAGGCTCTGAGCAACCTGATCTAGTGGGAGATATCCCTGCCTGTAGCAGGGGGGTTGGAACTAGATAACTTCTAGGGTCCCTTCCAACCCTTACAATTCTATGATTCTGAAAAAAAGAGCTTTCACTAACTTTTCTTCCAAATCTGTTATTTTTATAATTTTTTACTTTTATTTTGATTTCACTAGGCAAACCTGCATACAAATACATACCAAAATGGTATGTCAGAGTGAAGGAATTATCGATTAGACATAGTACAGATTAACTGGAGGGAAAAAAAAAATATAACACTAAGTATGGTACACTTTGAGTTCAGGCCTTTATTGGACGTTCAATTACTCTGACAATGTCAGGATTTTGTACCTATTTTAAAAAAAAATATGTTGGCCTACAATGTTTCTTGCAATGTAATGAAATTCTTGTAGTTTAAAAAGTCTGGAAAAAGCTGCTGAAACATTTTACTTTTAGAGTAAAAATATTTTTTTTTTTGTGATAACAAATATTTGCTAAGAGGAAAGTTGCTCTTTCTGGTTTTCATACTGGAAGTTGATTATACAGTATATACAAAGAAAGGTTTTCAAGTAGCGTCCAGCAGAATACAAGCATACTACTGCTTTTCAAGGAGTGATGGGATATTTTGCTGCCTTTCTATGCCATTGAGAATGCTTCCTCTGACTTACTCAAATAAATGTTCAATACTCTCTAGTATTGAACTGGCTTATATGCTGCTTTTACTTTTCTGAGCTTTCTAAGCTAAAAAAATAGCTGGTCACAACCATATAAAAATTCAGAATTCCTCATTATACCACCATGAATTTAACAAGAAGAGTTATTCTGAAGTAAATTAAGCCTCAAGAATGCTAATCTACTTCAGACATACCTATTCCTCCAGCTCCTCTGACTCCTGCTGAAGGTGGTATGCAGACGTATGTTGTAGCAGATGATGTGTAATTCAAGTAATTGCAAGCTTCTATTTGATTTTCTGGAAGCAGGAGACTAGAAAACCATTTCTTTGTGGTTTAGTGAATTCAACTTAGAATAAATATAGAACTATACTTCTAAAATCTACAATTTTCACTGTCTAACCTTAGCTAAATGTAAAAGACCGCTTCCTTTTTTTCAAGTTTATTATTTAGTAACCAGTAATTTAATGCCTAAAATGCTCTACTAAGTAGAAGTATAACTCAACGTGTTCTTTTCAAGACAGATTTAATACCAGAAAATAAGGAATTCAGGGTCATGTGGACCTCTCAAATAAGCTTTCCAAATAACACAAAGTAGACATACATTTTTGTGAAAAACAAACAAACTCGCCCAAACCACCCACCCTCTAAGTCTTCAAACAAATAAGTAACAAGACTCACTTATGAAAGAGGAATTTTGCATAATTATACCTAGAAGTTGGTTACAGTTGTCATTAAGAACAATATATTACGTTCTTTATCCAGGCCAGAGATAAAACTTTGCATAGCTTTGGCACATGTTGCTTAAAGATAGTCTCATACTGGTCTTCTAGAAAGTCATATATCTTTTCATTTTCTAAACATCTTATAATAATGTGAAGTTTGGAAAAAATGGAGTAATGAAAATCTTCTATCTAATAAGAAACCTGGCAAAGAATGAAAATAGGGGATTGCAAATTGCCTATTACTTGGGAAAGCCACCCAAAATTAGGATGTGACAAAGGTGTAACATATGTACTAAAAATGGTTCACAGAGATGAACTTTAACCACAGTGGTATAGAACTGCAGAGTAAAACAAATACGTAAATTTGAAGAGTTACTGGATGGGCTAATAAGGGAATGAAAGTGGCATTTTAACAGTGGCAGTCCAACAGAAATCCTTTCCTTTATGCTTGTCCTTCTGATAGTGAATTGCAATTCCATTTGTGTTCTGTCATCATTACTGCAACACAGGAATGTGAAGTTTAAAGGGTATTTTAAAATAGTGTTTTGCAATTGATGAGTTAAAAAAGCATCTACTTAAGAAATATGAACTGATCCCAAAACAATTGATAAATGCTCAGCAGGTAACAGATTCATTTGTGATTAAAAAAAAACCCAAATAACACATTAAAGTGGTTGTGTGAAGCACAGCAACCATCTACAAAAGCATGTTGTAAGCATGATGAACTGCGCAATAGAGAACTGCATTAGAAAACATATTAAGCAACACTAATTGATGCTGCTAGTTTCTACAAATTGAAATAATATTCAAATAAAGCAAGAATTAATGTTAGAAAATCCTGGATAGAGTCAAAGAGCCTTGCAGTCATACTGTTTTGAGAATTAAATAGCATAAAGAAATAGACACAGAAGATCTGAACAGAATTCGTTTATTTTACAGAGCAGAAGGTTGTGCACAGACTGGAGCGTAGCAGATGGAAATGTGTGTGACATAGGTATGTGAGTGGAGGTGTAGTAGCAAGTTGTCAAACACTTTGCTAATTACTTAATACAAATATTTACAAGATGGGATAGCAAGAAGACAGTATATTAAACTGGTGGAAATAGGGCATAATTAACGTTCATTCAACTGTTAGCAATAATAAACTGAGTTTATCTGAGCACAAGGACCACAAATCAAACTTTTCATAGGTGAATATTAGAAGCTCTGAGGAAAAAAATGTTGCAGTTTGAACAGCTGAAAATGTGATCATGTGTTGACAAAGTCAAAATTATTAAAGATTTGAGAAAAAGCTCACCAAATGTTGTATTACAATGTGAGATCCTTCAATGTACAGAAGTTTGTTATCAAGTTGATTCTCTGTATCCTTTGAGTATAAAATAAGAACACCAGTATTTAATTTATACAAGGAATATTTAGGCTGTATATCAGGAAACTAAGTAGGAAATCTCAACTGGGGAAACTATTAAGAATACCCTAATGGGAAATAAACACTACATCAGGCTACTCTTCAAGGCTATGTAATCTTTCACACCTGGGAATAAAGCCACAAAAAGCCTCATTCTATATGTGGTTGATAATGCTTCATCGCACTAAGGAGTGAGCTCTTCTCTTACAGTTGTATGTTTCTGTGACATGAACAGTGCTGAGCAAAGAATGTCCTGCACTCTGCAAAACTTCAACTATCTTAGTAGTAGGTTTATGTTTCAGTGGTTTCTGTTGATAGTACTTCAGCAGTTAAAGATACTATAACTAATATTTTAGAGATGCTGGATGGATTGAAAACAGTAATGAATGATCTCCAGCTTGCTTCTGAAACTATCAGCAACAAAAGATATTTCTAATATATGACAATGAAAACAACCCATGTTTCACGTTATTGTACCTTCAATGGTACCTCAGCAGCTTGCTTAAAATCAAGAGCAAACATGAGTGTCCATTTACAGTTTTCAGGATATATCAGCTTTGGGGGTTAGAATATAATTCTGTTGCAGTATTTTTAAACATTATTTACTAGATTACAACAAACTACTGGCCTTGTATTAAGGTCTTCAGCTAGATTCGAACAGAGCGAAAAGCTAATATACAAAGGAGTATTGTAGCCTGTTTAGGATAGATAAACTAATTCTAGTTTTCCTTATTTTTTTCTTTGAGCACAGTGTACTGAGTGGCAATGGGACGACAGACAAGGTCTCAAAGCGGCATTCAGGGGAGAGTCTGAAGTACTGGGGTACAGAAAGGCCATCTGAGATGCAAATGTAATTCCATCAAAACTGAAAGCAACATTCAAAGTGTGGAAAATGTTGTAGAAGTGTGATTAAGGGAGATGTCATATGTAGGAGAAAAGACACTTTATTTTTTTTTTTTCTGGGATTTTAAGATATTTTCACTGACAGATGCAGTGATATAGTTGAACCCTGTGCGTCCTTGTGTTGAGATTTTTTTTTTCTTAACATTTATACCACTATCTCTCAAACCAGAGAGCATCCTGAAGAAAGATGTGATAACATTTGCAACTGTAGATGTTGTAAACCTGTAGTACAATGCAAAGTGGGATTAGTTGAAAAGGTGGGAAGAAGAGTAGACTTCACTGAGGAGCAGGACACAGGGGAAAATAACTGGAAATTCTGGATCACTTCCTCAAACCACATGCTGCGCTCTCAAGTCATTTCTCATGTTTCTTTGTGTCTTCTCTATATGTAACTAATCTGCAGTCAGCTTCTCTGCTTTGGACCATTTATCCTGGTCAGCGGCCAAAAGAGCTCTGAGCACCCGCTCAGTCATATCCCAACTAATGTTTTCACAGTTGGCTAAAGTGTGCCGCATGAAAACCTTCATCGTACCTTTCACAAACACTTGCTATTTTCTGTCTTAACTAGGTACTGCCTGTTCTTTCACTCTGTCCTGGATGCCTGTGGCTTATATGTTATGCAGACATTTACCAGTATATGGCAAAGAGGAGTATTGATTAAATCTGCCTTAGAAGTTGAGGGAAATGTAGACTAAGTGTTAAAGGCCAAGAAGAATTTATCTAAAATTTTCTATTCTGCAATTTATTTAGATTTTAATTTTTTAATTGTAATTATAGGGCTTCTTTTCCCGATAAAGACCTTGTTCTGCCTCCATTGAAAACAGATAGAGCAACCCTACTGCTCTCAGTCTTGAGTAGACTGGCAAAATGAAATCCATATATCTTCATGACACGAAATTCAGAGCAGCTACTGATTGAGAAAATGTTAACCACACTATCATCTGAAACACCTTCTCTTGGCATTGCTTAATGAGGAAGGCAGAGACATTTTTTAAAAGGAAAATACATTTGAGGATCTTATTTAACTAATCAGCTGTGCTTATTTTATCATAGAGTGATCTCATCACTCGTGTCTGACTGGGTGGGTCATTACTGTACTGCACTACAACAGGACTACCATTGCGTCTATGTGTCTCTCAAACATAGCAGACAACTGAATGTAAGATCAATGCCGCCAAACCTGACATCCTTGCACTTTTCAAATGCCTGGGATTTTTGAAAGGAATTTTTTGCTGGAAGAAAAAAGTCAAGAAACGTCTCGGCCAAAACCAGCTAAGTTAAAATTGTCCAAATTTCTGAACAACTGCCTCCAATTTGTATTTGAATTTATTTTCACTTATCAAGAGAGTTCATATTATTTAAACACATAATTGCCCTCAGAAATCACATGTAATTACTCACAACTCAAACTTAGTGAATCAGATACCACCAGAATTAATCTCTATTTGAGCTTTCTGATACTGGAAGTTAAATACATTTAGGGTCCTATGTCACTCAACCAGTTTCATTAACATTCTTCCTTCATTTCACTTATGTGTGTGCACTGTGTTCTAGACTTGGATCCATAATTCATCTAGAGTTAGAAATAATAGCCACCAAATAAAAAGGTGCCAGAGTTTTGTACAGACATCTCTTGCTTCTTTTAATCCCAAGAAAAGAGATTGACCCAGAACACATTCTATGATCTGAGTGATTTCATTGGTAATCAGGAAACCAGAGTTTTGAGTAGCCAGTCTTTAATGTGATAGGAATTGCAGGGGTAGATGGAATCTTATCTCTATCATCTTCTATACCTCAAAGTACAAAACAAACACTGTTTCATTTTGGCAGGAATCAACTTCAAACAGAAGGCAGTACTTTTAAAATCTTTAAACAAGACATGTATTAATCTTTACTAAGGGGTATGTGAAGCAATACGTTGCTATTCCAAAATCCTGCCCATCGTATTGTGACATGCTCTTTATTTATATATGGAAATTTCTACTGAAATGTAGTGTTGAGATGAATTTATTTACAATATTGTACCAAAATCCAGACCTGTTTTTTGAAGAAGAGATTGTTTCACAAGAAAACGTTACAGAATATTCTAGTCTGAATAAATGCATTGAGGTTGGGTTATGGTAATACAGGTTAAAAAGTGATTAGGATGAAATGTGGACAGCTGCTTATGGTTAAACTCTGAAAAAAGAATGCAGGTAAACAAATCAACTGATATTACTCTGCATGAAAAAGCATAGCCCGATATTTATCCTAGGTTTGTTCATTGGTATTTATGTTTATTCAAGCACTTGTTTGAGTGAGCAATAATAATAATAATATCCTGGTCAAAGAAAACTGTATGCATTTTTCCTCTAAAAAGATCATTGCCAAGACTAAGAAAATGAAATCTTCCTTACTTTCTTGCATTATGCCTATCAAATGCAGATTTTGTTTGCTTAGAGGTGAAATCTCTCTTTACACAAATCTGTCATCACCAAGGCAATAGATTCCCTCAGGGAAAAATGAAGTGAGTAGTTTTCATAAGAAAAGAAAATGTCATGCCATAAATACTAGCAGAGGTAATTTTTGTTGGAAGGAACACTGGATATCTTCTCTATTGCTGCTATGTCCTGCTTTTGCTTCCATGCGATGCTAATCTAGAGTTAGAATGATACTCATTTTAATTTCCACTGTTTTTACGTGCAGTCCTCACCTAGCAAAACATGGTTGCATGAATGAAAGAAAACTTACTAGTTTTAGTTCTTTTGCAAAGAATATATTTTTTTTCTCAAACCATTGTTGTATAATGTTTTTATATAACATGAAAAAAAAGCCTAATATCAGTGATCTTTAATCTTTGCTGATAGAATCATGACAAACTCCTACTCATTCAAGCTGAATCCAGAGACAGTGGAGCTTAATATACTTCATGACACTGAGGATTCACCTCTAGAGCAACTTAGAGAGGAAATATCTGTATGGACAGTACATAAACAGCCACAGGCTGGACTGACCTTATTTTGATACTTGCACTACTTTAAGTCTGTCATCTACTAATGCATCCTTCAAAACAAAACCACTCAGGAACCAACAAGTTATTTACCTACTTTTTAATCTCCTCCGAAATACGAACCTGTTTACTGAAAAAGTAGAATTCATAGAAAGTGATCTTAAGAAGTTTAATAATGACATAGAAAAATGTTTTGTCCAAAATAACTGTTTGGAGATTTTATACAGTCAAGATCATAGAAACAAACTGTAATTTCTGGGATCCACATGATAGCACAGGCATGTTTTTGTGGTTGGGACATAAATGAAGATTGAAATTTTAAAAAGCTAAGCATGGTGTTTTGGGTTTTTAGAGATTACAAATTACAGAACTGCAGGTATTATATTTCCATCCAGATCTTTTTATATATCCGTAAGCCCTTTCATTCAGGATTGGCAATAGCATAACAAAAAGAAGAAAAAGACAACAGAAGTTACACATTTTGCACAAAAGAGGGGAACTGAGCCAATACCTTCTGTTGTTTCTATATATCCATGCCTGACATTCAGTGGTAATTTCTGATTGCATTAATTGTGAGATGGTGAAATAGGTGCAATTATCTGTATGTTAGTGGAAGGAGAATCCCTCTCTTCAAGAAATGGCAGTTAGGTCATATTTGAAAGATAAATGCCAGAGACTTGAGCTGCCTGTGCTGCCATAACAGCACAGATACCACCTCAGGCTAACAACTAATCATCTGACTTGCTTTTTGTGTAGGTCCTTGAGTTTTGCAGTGACTACATAGCCAGTAATGCCCAGATAAATGTGGCTGTGCTTCTGCCTACTTCTGATCTTCTATAATGTAGTGTTCTTCTCAGATGACTTCCAGCAACAGAGAAAAGGTAGCACAGATGTAAGCAGGAATGCACCATGCTGAAAAATGATCTTTTGTAATAAAAGTACTGGAGTCCTGTACATATTACAGACTGTGTACCGGATCTGCTACTGTGGGCAATAGCTGGAATAAAAATACTAGGTTTTGCACAAACAGGAAAATAGTCTAGTGACAGATGAAAATAGTAGAGCATTCTGGAGAGAAATGTGAGAAATTTTCTTGTCCTGCCACAGGACGTGGACAAGAAACAGAGGAAATATCCTGCTGTGACAAACCAATACACCTAGTGAGTCTTTCTATCCCTAATTTCATGGGTACTGCAGTTTGACAAGGGCTGATAGGGCTGCAGTGTGACAGGGCTACTGGATAGACCTACTGCGGTTCCTCTGCCCTGTGAAAGGGAGTACACCAGCTACAAAATTGAGTACTGCCCAGTCTACCTCCCCAAGCAAATCAATGCCTATCTGCCCTTGAAATTCCTGGTTTTGTTTTGTTAAAGGGACAAAGCTACAAAGTTATAGTTGACATTCTCTAAAATCTTTCCTCCATTTGTCCACAAAACTAAGAGTTTGCTTTTGACTTCAGTTTCATAGCATGGCAGCACTTATTTCAGCTTCACTATTTTCTCACAACTCTAAACTTATTTTCAGTGGATTGATAAATACACAGGGCTCTTTTTTAATAATGTATGATTAATGGCAGGCAATTTCTCAGCCTGAAGTACTTCTCTTAGTGGAACATCTGTGCTGAGTGCAACAGCTCTAACATGTACATTATCGGAATACAGTAGTACAGTACAGGCTCATGAAGAATTATTTGGAGAGCCTGTTCACCAAATATATCACCCTGAGTGAGGTCTTTGGTTGAAAAATGCTCCCAGCTACTATAAAAGCATTAAAATAAAATAAAATTCTTTTATGTGTCAGTGAAATATCTGGAGCCCATGCATGAGTGGCTGGAAACAGTGAGCAGTATATTTATTACCAGTGTCAAATATCAAGGATCCAACTTTAAGTAAGCGCTCTTTCTATATATAGGAGTGTCCAAGCTTTTATATAAGAGTTAAATATTCAAAAAGTTGATCCTAATACCTTTATTGGGGTGTGAAATACACTTGACAGTATTAGAAAAACGGTATGTGACATAGTGTGGAATAAATAGAAGAATGAGCTAGTATGTTTCTGACTCAAAATATGAAGCCAGATTTCAGGGCAGATTATGACTTTTAGAAGGAGGTTCACTGTGAATGGAAGAAAATGAGCCATGCCAGAGCAGCACTCCCAGGAGAACTGCAGCTGAGTCAAGTTTCTTTTTCTGGAGACTGTAGAGTTAAAAGGGTGAACAGAGGAACACAAGGACTGATCACCATTCCACCCTAACATACTGTATTGTGCACCAGTTTTCCTCTGTCCTAGGTTTTAGTTTGAACTAATTATGCAAATTATCCTTCTGTATAGCCCAGTTTAGTCCAGGAGAGAAGGAATTTATAAATACTACATGCTATATTCATTGTTTTAATAAAAGCTTCAAGTAAAGATAAAAGTTCTGTTTGCTTTGGAAAGCAGCCACAGGCAAAGTTTATTTGCTACTTCAGTGCCAAGTTGAACTGCACATACAGAGAGATTCTCTTTACCCTGGCCACAAAGCCCATAAACCCTTTAGCCAACTAAGGGAAGTCCCTGTTTATGACAATTAATGTGAACATTTCAATTTATGAAGTCTCTACACATTTTCTTGTGTTTGTAATATAGAATTCTCCTCCAGGATTTTAGAAATATTTTAATATTATGCAAGTGCAACCCTGGCTATACATATAAAGGTTTAAATCCTGGACTGTTAGTAAAAATTGGTGACAAAGTTGTCACTACTATCTGCAGCTTTGACATAGGATTCTTTCTAGGCTTGAATATAACTGTGGTTGTTAGTCGGTGTTTCCGTTTCTTCAATGTGCTGACATAGGACCACTGTGCTGCTGTACCCTAGTGTATTTGGATTTGAAGAAAGAGTAAGTCAGAGATGAGGAACAGGATATTGTTTTTCAGTATGTTGGTAAACACTTCTGAACATTTTCTCCCCTCTGTATGTGATGAAAAGGACAGTGATACAGCCCAGCTTGTGTCAGGCACCTCATTTTGCGTGCATGATTTTAAGATCCAGTGAAAAATATTCGGTGTGCTCTCCCAGTATTTAATTATTTTGATCCTGCACATCTTTGTTTTCACTTGATGCATGCTTTTATGTGTCTTTCATCAGCTTCATTTTTCAAGAAAGGTTCTTTCTTTCTCATGTGGGCATGTGTTTCCAGTGTTGGTAACAGAATAGACTTTGTAAAATTAATATCCAGCCTTTGGCTTGCAAACAAATCTATTTTTGTCAAAAGCATAAACCAATATACAAATACATCATTCACTGTATTTAGTAGCAACGGTAAAGATACAAAATTTTTAATACAAGGCAAACATTATGTATTTGTATAAAATTTATCTGATGGTTGTGACTTTTTCTTCTTGATGCTTGTAATTTTGTTGTCATATCTAGAAATACCAATATCTTGCAGAAGCTTTAGCTTTTGGGAAAAGTGATGTATTTTATTTATAAATAAATTTTGGTTTCACTGGCAGAGCCAAAAGTGAGAGTATACATATGCATAAGGAAAAACTTTTGTCTACTGGCAAATGTCTCCCTAGCATCAGCACTTATTTTCTATTACAGCTTTTCTTAGACATTCTGCATTTACCTAGAAGGATTGTAGATATCCTTCCAGTTTCTACCCAGTTGGTGAAAGCAAGACATTGTCTTGCTTAAGGACTCCTAGAACAATGTTTAATGAAGAAAAACTCAAAGCATAGTTTCACAGGGCATTTCTCATGAGAAATGCCATGACAGCTGTGACGTCTGAGGCATCCTTTGGTACATGACTTTGCATGAGCAACTCTTCATAGAGAGATTTCACAGCGTGTGATATCATAGTCCTCTTTTTTTATGGATGCAGTGTGGCCATATACATTTACACAATACCTGACTACAAAATCCTACAGTGTGGAAGTAGACAATATATTGGACAAGAAAAATTTCAAATTAGTATTTGTCAAAAAAAAATAAATTCTTTTACTGATAATAGAAAGTCCATTGAGAAATGTTACATGCCTGATAAGAGAAATATCTGTATTAATTTTCTTACATTTATCCACAAATGGGTAAATATGTTATCTAGAATTTTACTACAGAAAATCTTCCTGAAATGTGCTTTGCCCTGTAGTGTCTGCTCTGTGGTTAGAAATTTCTGCCTTGAGTCCCAATCCCTCTCACGGTGACTTCAGTGGTACAGACCGTATTTCAGTGTAAGCAGACAGTTACTGATTGAGAAGCAGTTTATCTGGGATATTTCTCTAGATTTTTGAGGTTTCCTTTCCTAAACATTAAGACAAGCTTTAACTTTGGAAAAGGTTCATAAGCCAACAGATATAAAGATTTTACAGATGAATGTAAATGACTTCTAAATTTTTACCATTTCAAACTAGTTGATTCTTTGGTTAGTTGTCTTGTGGTTTTATTTCCTAAAATAATGACTTGCTATATCAAAGTAAGTGTTTGAAAAGGCACATGTCATTATTTTTGGAATTCCACAGGATTCTTTAACAAAATTAAGTCACAGAAACATGCCTGTTCTTAGGAGCATCTTCATCTTCCACAAGCTGGTGTTTTTCAACGAAAAACATGTTTTTTTCCATGTTTCCTTATACAAGTGAGATGCACCATCGTTTCCACTGATCTGTACTTCTTGTTAGAAAAATCAACTGTAGCCATAGTAAAGATTGTGTTAAAGATGAAAGTTGGAATTGCTTACACTTTATGTCACATTCTATGATTCCCATTTTTATCTTTTGTCAGCTGTTACATTTTCTTGAGTATGCCAGCACACAGACTTTTATTTAATATTTCCAATAAATGCTATGGGCTTCTGCTTGTTAAGATTGAATAGAAAATATTTCGATAGTCCTTCCTGTCTTGCTGAGTGTGAGGTTGTACAGCTGTAAGAAAAACCAGAAAAAAAGGTTTAATTCGTAACATTTGTGCATTTTTTTTTCATAGAATTTTGCAGATGTTACTTTCTGGTGTGGCTTTTTTATTTGGCTTTGCCCCTGCTTTGTTCTCATATTTCAAATTTCAGTATGAAGTAATAAATGACTGTGGTACATGGAGAATTTACAGATGGATCATGATTTCTCCTTTTCCTTACTGTTTTGGAAAGGTCACATTGCATTTAACTTCTGAGAGAAAAATAATACAAAGATTATTAAGACTTTATTGGTACATGTTCCACAAAAGCTGAAGTGAAAAATATAAACCACTGATAACAAGAAAATTAGTGGGTTTTTTTAGTCAGAAGGACAGAAAATGGCTAGTGAATTACTAAAGTAAAATCTATGATGAACAGATTGCTTCAGAGGGTAATTATCAAAACATCGAGTTACACTGTGTTTCCCATTGTCTCTGTTCAAAGTATTTTATACTTCACAGGTTTTCTAAAATGAGACATTCACTAGGATTAGGTAGTCAGAGATTAAATTCTCTGGCCCCCTCTGCAGGCATGGAGATCTTAAGAAACAATTCAAACGTGGTGCTGTGTCTACGCTGGGACAAAGTGGGGGCGGAAAAAAAGAGCCTCCATGCAAGCATACAAACACATCTACATTCTGCATGTCAGAAAACCATGAAGCCTATTGACTCAGTGCTGATGGCTAAGAGACTGCACATTTCCTGACAACAAGCCCTCTTAAGCAAGGGAAGCAGCGTGACAAACTGAAATCTCTCTTCAAGGTTCAGCACCCTGCGTGGTCAGTAGAGGGTCCCCAGGGGATGTATTATTTAATCTATGAAGGATCTCACCTGCATATTTTCCAGGCAGTAAACAGTACCAAATGACTCACATGGTGAGAGCATGGGCTTTCTTTGTGAAGGTGGCAAAATATTAAAAGCCACTCCTGGCTTTGTCAGACCTACAGACACCTACAGATGTTAAGATGACTTCAATATTCTTTAAATAAATTTGATTTTCTCTCAAAGCCATACAAAAGATCTCTTTTTCTCTCTTCCACACATACACACACACACAAGCACTCTGCTGCTTTCTTCCTCTGGAGTGATACCAGTAGACAGTTTAAAGCAATTTCTAGGATTTGAAATAAACAGGACTTGCACAGATAAGGAGGTAATACTAGCACAACAAAAGATTTGGTTTAAAAAAAAAAAATACCCTGTATGTTGAGTTCTGAAAAGAATAAATTTTGTATTAAATAGAAAAAAAAATATGAAGAGTTAAAAACACTAAATAGTAGTTTCAGTTCCTAAGATGTTCATTTTTTCCTGCAGAATCTCTATCTCATATGGATGTGTCAAAAAACTATAAAGATGTATAGAGCATGTAGTGTTTTTTAAAAATCTAGTTGACTATTTTTTCTCTTGGAGAAATTTCACCTTGCTGGGTATAAAAGCTACAAGTTCTTACCAAGATCCCCCCTCTTTTTCCAGAAAATAGACTGTGTTGACTAGTATTAACAAGCACCTCTTTATACCTTTCCTTCAGAGAGCACAAGGATTCTTTTGAGCTCTGTAACGAAGGTTTATTCTTTCAGGAATTTACACATTGGTCTAAGCTCTGCCCTGGCTTGCAGCACTGCGACCCCATCGAGCAAGTTCAGAGGGGTTATGTGGGGATAACTGAATTTGACCTTCTGACTCTCATTATAATAAACAGAAAAAGAATTTTCTTTTCTTTCTTGGTTTACAAAGGTCCATTTTCATCAAGGTTTTTTAAAGCTACATCTTAGGAAGTTAATTCACATTCTGAGCATACCAGTAGAGAATCTTAAGAGCAAACTGTTGATATAAAACAGTGATATTTTATCCGATATTCTGGACTAATCCAGCAATGAATCACCTTTCCCTCAGTGATGTGGGAATGGGACTGCCACAGAGTCCAGAAAAGCCCATAGCACTCATACTTCATGTGTGCCCTGCGAGCTGGCTCCGGCCTCTTGCTAGGAACTATAGATATTTCCTGTTTTGTAAGATGTTCTTAAGCCAGCAAGAGAGTGAGGAAATTTGAAAGTAAGAACTTCAGGCAAAATTTATCCATAAAAGATATAAGTTAATTTTCCTTTTTTTTTTTTTTCAGAGTAAGACTGACTTCATTGTTAGTTTTTTTTACAGTACATTTTCTGTAAATACCTACATCTTCTTGAATACATAAAGCCGTGTGTGAAAGTAGAGGCACTCACCCAAAAGAGGCATTCACTGGGAGTTGTGTCAGGCAAAACATGACCTGCTCACCACTGGCAAGGATGGATATTTTACTTTCTCTCCCAGAACAATTTTTGAAATAACTGTTGCCTCTCTGAGTCATTTTGCACAACAAGAGGTGCTATATTTCAAAATGGGTTTTTTAAGCAAAATCCTATTCTGTCACTTGCTTCTCTCCTCCCCCCTCCCTTCAACCTCATGCTACCGAGTAGTTCCAGTTTTCACAGGCTTCAGTTTATGATTTATTAAAGCTATTGCTATTTCCTGAATACCTCTAAATTCCTTTTAGAGTAAAGTTCTGACAAGTTCTTTCAGAGATAGCTAGAAGGTACTTAAACTTTCTGCATTAAAATTCAGCTGTAAATAAAATGCATCATTTCTCACGGCAAACATATACATTTTCATGTTGGAAAGAGATGGTCACATACAGTACCCATGTAACCAAGGTCCAGTAAGAAAATAAATCTTTTATTTATTTTTGCTTTTTCCATGCAGATAACAAATTGTGTGCACCATGGGTTGCTAAATGCACCTCCCTAGGGGGCAATTGAGTATCAGGAGAATTATTGCTATGCAAAGGAATAGTTCGAGAATTGTAGCAATTCCAAAATGTGCTCTTAACAGTTTTCTCTGGTAATGCCAGCAGTGTATTAGGACTTCACAGGCAGAAGGGAAACTGTGGCATAACAGAAAGAAAAAAAGATAAATTTCACATGTGAGTTGAAAAACTAAGCTATGATTTGTTATGGACTTTTTTTTTTTTTTGCCTCAATTTAAAGGTTATTCCTTAGCTGTGTCTCTACTTCTTTGCTAATTATCAGCTTTTATGAAGAGTATGTCAGGGTGGAACTATCTTCATAGTAACTCCTATGAATTGGAAGCCGTATAGAAAAGAAAACCAAAACCCTTCACTAGCCTGTGATGAAGTGGCAAATATTGTGTAGAGGCTGCTAAATGAGATGGGACCAAAAAGGAACAACATGAATAGAGGCAGCAATGGATAGATGAGAGGGAGTTATTCATGGCTCTGGAAGCATGATGAAATATTAACTTGATGGAGACAGGCAGAGCTTTGCAGGAGAAAGCCATTAGACAAATAAATGTGTTAAATTTACAGGTATCCTGTGTTGCACTACATGAGTTAGTCCTGTTAATCCTTGACACGTCTTTTCAGTTGTTAAAGAGTATGTCATCAAATCCTACTTATAACTGATACTGACATTGTGCAAATAAAGTGCATATGGGGGCAAAAGAGTTAATCTTTCAATTTGAGTGTGCAAGCTCTTAGTTTCATCTTTTTCCTTGTTTTAGTGATCACATTGGATCTTTAATGACTCTTTCTTGACATTAACACTTAGAAGTCATGTGACTTTTTCCTTTTCTGCCTATATTGCTGTATATTGGCCTAGGCAAAAGAAGATCAATTCCTCTATGATTTGTTTCCTTAATCTATTTAGTTCATTTTAGTCTTTGTAGTGGATGATGTCTACTGAGCCTCTTTATTTTGCTTTGAGGACGTCCAGATTAGTATTGCAGGCTGTCTAACATTTGGGATTCTACAGACTTTTGCTACCTGGAGCTGTGAGTTGCTCAGACAGCTTTCCAGATCCACACAGACAAAAGTTCCATTGAAGTGAATAGCTCTATTCATTTGCAAAAAAAAAAGAAGGAAAGGACCAAGAAAAAATTTAAAAGGGCTCTCAGTGCATTTATATAGCTCCTACAGAAGTCACCAGCTTTAGTTATAGAAGAAGCCTTGCTATCCTAATTGTTATGGTGCTTTGGCTACTTCTTAATTGGTCTCTTTGGACTCCTTTACGTTCCTGTCTGGGATCATTTTTAAATGTCTACCTTACCAAAACACTGCCAGCGCATGGCAGAAAAAGTGAAGAACAGGTCCAGGCTTCTGAACTCCTACATACATGAGGAATTTCAGTAACAGAAATAACCCCAGAAAAGTAAATAGGATTCACTACGCAAGTAATATTACCTACATGCGTGTTTGTAGCATTAGACCCAAGATATGCATTATTAGCTGTGTAAAGGTTTTATAGTTTTTGCTTTTGTGCAGGCTTTGAATTTTTAGCCAGAAAGACTGATATGGCACCTCTGAAACCACAGTGACTAAAATAAGGGAAGAAATATTGACGACAGCAACAGTTGTTCTAACCTACTTATTTTGGTGCAGTTGCAAAAAAAACATAACATTGTCACTAGCATTCCTCGATTTCAGCCAAGTGAAACTTCACCTTCTTTTTTTTTTCAAACCGAGACGTTGTTGTAAATATGGTGACATTTTGTTCCTTTGAACAAATAGCAAGCCCACATGCATCTGGCCTGTTGGAAATTTATCCTTTAACTGAAAAAATATACACTTTTCTAGTTCTTTGTTTCCATTTTCACAAATGTTGAGGCATAACCAAAAGGGTTGTTTTTTCTTCTATAAAAGCATAAATCTGGGTATTATTGAAGAAAAATGTATTTTGCCCTGATATAGATCCATGTTAGCCACAGAAGCCAAAGGATACATCCCAGTAAAGTAGATTCAAATCTGCCAGTGTAATGGGTTTCTGGAGACTTAAGTCTTACTCTCTTTAGTTTTCCTATGCTGTTGCTTCATCCTCATCATCCCTTTGACAACCCTTGCCTTCCTCTGGCCAGGTTCTTTCCCGTTAGCATTCTACAGTATTGCTGCCAAAATCATCACCTATTCAAAATACTTTTTTCCTTTCAGCATCTTCAACCCATTTATTGACTTCCCACCTACCCCCACATTGTTCTTCTTGGTTTTACTTTCAAGAAGCTGCAAAAAAACAGAATTTGTATTAGTCTATATCCTTTTTTTCCTTCCATTTCCTTATCTGTTCCTTAATATCTCTCATTACTGCTCCCTTTGCCTACCTCTCCCTGCCTTAGCTTCATTGCTTATCACCCTTGTCTCTTGAAAATACAATGAAATATAGAGGGAAGAAAACATAATTATTTTTATTTATTTATTTATTGCCAATATACAGTTGTCTCTCCTTTTAGGGAAGAAAAGAAAAATTTTTTTTTAATTTTTTTTTTTTGCCAATATGAAATTGTCTCTCCTTTTAAAACTGAATTCTTTTTTACAGTCTTCCTAAGGAAAGCTAATGTTACTCTTCTCCCTCTAGTAACTGAACCTCCCATTCTTTGTCTAGACTGTGTGACCTCCATTGTAAGATCTTTAGGACCTTTCCTTTAATGTCCTGAAGAGTTCTATGTGAATTTATGATACCACAGAGATCTTGGAGGCATAGGCAGTGAATGCGAGACAACACACTAAAAAACACCAGCATTAGAATTCAGCAGGTGATCATCTTGATCTCCTTGCCCCAAGCCATGACTGCAATGTAACTGAGCCTGGCCTGTCTTCCTTTAACATGAACGTGTTATTAGGCACATCTCCAGTAAGAGAACAAAAGAGATGCTGCAGATGCCAGTTAGGGGAAAGGCGATCTGTGGTTGTACCCCCTGATCCAGGCACAGATGGTCTCAGAAGAGAGCTTACACCCTGTCACTGCTCGTTGCCCCCCACTAGCCAAGATCACCACCCTTAAACCAAGTGGTCAACTGTGTGTTTAACTGGTTTGGTCTGGGCTCAGGGTGCAACCCTGTGACCACACCTTTGATCTAATACCTTGGAGATCTGTTACTTTTGTCAATATTTTACTGTTTAATCGTATATTCCAAGAGGAGAAGTTAGCTTTTTGTGTACAGTAATCCAACAAAACAGTTTCATGTAGTTTGTTGAGCCAATTTGACAAGATAGAAAATGCATGCAGCAAATTTTATTTTAACATCTCTCTATTTTTCCTGGTGTCAGAACAAATTCACAATCCTTTATCTATGAAATCAATAGTAATTTGCAACACGACCATAGCTTGTACTGAGGCAGAATTCCCAGGCACAAAAAGAAGATAAATTATGGGAAATTTAGACCTCTGGTAACACCATACCGGTGAGTAGAAGCCTCTAGCAGAGGGTGATCAAGCATACCTGGGACTGACCACTGAATATTGCTCTCTTCAGCCAAGACAGCAGTGATCCTTCTCTCTAGGTGATCCTGCTCTGGCAGGGCTGTTGGACTAGATGATCTTTGGAGATCCCTCCCAACCCCTACCATTCTCTGAATCTGTGACAGCTGTTTACAGAATATTCTGCTGTTACCCTGATATACATAGCTACTCTTTCAGACTGGTTCTTGTAAGCATAGCGCAGCCCCGTGTGACTGTTCAGCAGAGAACCAATACCTTTAAATGATTCAAATAAATATTTGCTGATGTGTTTACGTCAGCAAATTACCTCTGTTTTTACAAACTTATATGCTTTTGTGTGAGATCATGAAAAAGAAACTTAATTTTGCTAAGGTGGCAGTTTTTAGCAGATTTTTAGCATTATCAACGTTATCAATTGTTAGTATTACCAATATAGCTAAATGTCATATAACCAAATAATGTACTGTCATGCACTGGCCATTGTTGTTTTATTGACAAATACTTAAGTGTTTCTAGGCTATATTTATGACCAGATGTAAGATCTTTTTTCTAATTTCTTCAGAACATATAGAATGAAATCCATTGGTATTAGACACAGCACCTTCAGTGAGGCCAAGATTTTACCCATAGTAGGCAATAAAATTGAAGTCATGGGCAGATTAAGTTCAACTATCGCTTTTTTTTCCCACAAACTTCCTTTCTTTTGTAGTATGTATGTTTTCATTCCAGTTTAATTATTACCATTTCAGAGCAAAGTTGTTAGGCTGATGCTAGGCATGTTGAAGCAGAATCGTATTTAATTGTTTTTAATAGATTATTGACTTAAGTGTCAGCATGTGTGCAACATACTCTTCAATATTATAAAAGCAATTTTTACCTGGTTTGTGGATCATAGATTTCAATATGTAGTAACATGATGCAGGGGCAAAATAAATTTCTTTGACAAGGTCTTCCAAATTCTCCGTCTTCAAACCAACATATTTACGTAATTTTGAAAGAGTTTTAGAATCCATTTCTGAGCAAATAACTCTTTTGTCTGTCATTTGAATTTCTCTTGTGTAGAGGCCAATCCAGGAAAGGTAATCCTGCATAATGGAACTCTAAGAAATTTTAAAAGCCTCTATGTAATGTTGTTTGGGTATCACATGTCAGCAATATATTTTTCATGGCTCATTTTGCTAAAAAAGAAATAAGTGTCTGAAGCTAGGGAGATGAGATGAATACTATAATTCAAAGGCATTATCAGACCTGTTGTGGTTTCTTTTCAGTGGACTTGACATTACTTTAAAATGTCCAACCAACTAAGTATAGCTAGTGAGGAAGTACAATATGTGAACGAAATGAAAAGACACAAAATAAAAATCAATATATGGAACCTAGAAGATATTCTTTCCCTGTGTATTTGGGTGCTTAAAGTACCCAAGTAACTTTAAACACTGCACCTTATGATTTTCTCTTTTGCCACTCGTTTGACAAAAGGTCTGAAAAGTTATTTTCCAGAATCTTCTTATTGTTAGTCTTACTATATTTGCTGTAGCTGTTAGAGTCATCATACAAATTCTATCCTTATGGCATCAAGTCTCAGAAGAGAGACAACATACCACTTCAGTTTGCTAGGAGGCAAATCTACCAAATACTCAAAATCATAATATTGTCCAGTTCTTAGGTTGACAACAAAAATTAAAAAGTACTAATGACAAAAAAACACCAGTTTTACCTACAAGAAAATACTTGATTGGGTTTACCAGTGCATTAAGGAGAAGAAAGAGAAAGAAAATAATTAAATCTTGCGTACGAAGTATGAATTGTTTGACTTTGTGTTTCCTCTCTTCAAAACAATTCTTTGCTAGTCTACATTCTGGTCCTCCATGAGGAAACTTCCCCTTTTTAAAAATATTTTTCTTTATTTTTCCTTTCTTTTTATTTCTTTTCTGAAGTATCTTAAAAGCACAGCTACAAAATATGGCCACATATGTAGAATGTATTTTACATTTCAGCAGATTCTTCAAGCTGCAGAGAATGGGAGACTGCTTTGCAAGGTCTGTTTCCACTCAAGGATTCCAGCCTCTGGTTTTGCAAAGCCCTCTGGGAATACATTTTCCTGGTCTGCATTCCAGTAGCTTTTTATTTCCTGTAGTTGTGTCAAAAGCAGTAATAGTAAGTCTATAGAATGGAACAGGTTACTTTATAATATATGTACCATATGGCTTTGCAACCGTCTTTCTTCACTTGTTTGGAAATGATTGCAAAGGATAATAGTGACTGTTCACTAATTGCTGTCCCATGCACCATATTCAAATATTTGAACTTGACCATCAGTGAAGAATTCATGATTTCTTTTCAAATTTTCTCTTAGAACATTACATGATCAGGGGAAGTTAATTGCAATTTTCCAGAAAACTTTGGCTTCAATAGCCATGTCTTTTGGATCATCATCAACTCCATATGCTATATATGCACTTTGCATTACATATTGCTGTATATTCAGGTCTGCTTTTCTATGAAAAAAAATGTCACTTTTTGGAGTCACTTGTTTCTCAGCATCTTGTGGAGCCCTAGCATCTCCAAAGAAGATAATAATTTACACAAGCTGCCAATGATCTTGAGACAGGAGCATATCTTGAGACAGTGCTGCAGACCATAGTGGGATATCATTCTTTGTGATATATTTCAAACCACAATCTTTTTAAGCTGAGATTTCATTTATGAAAAAGAACTCCAATGTTAATCAATATTGTATTTCTACAGTATGCTGCTCATCTTTAACTTAAAAATAAAACAAAAAAATGTTTTGTTCCCAGGTAACTCGTAAATTTTGCTGTAAGGACAATTATAAAGTCTTATTGTATGCATTTTTTTAAAACCATATTTAGAAGACAGTAATATGAATGCTGAAATTATGGGAGGCTCCCTTGTTGTTAAAGTACTGCCTGTACATGAGTTTTGTTAATTTTTTTATTTATTGTTTTAGTAACAAACTTACACAGGGTGCTCTACAATGTAATAAATAGTTCTAATGCTACATATTGCGAAAAAGTTCAGTGTTTTCTCTACGTTCAGTGATTTTTATTTCTTGTTCCTTGTTCCTATTGTATGATGCAAATTACACTGTGGTATTAGCACTAGCAGAAACTTGTCTGCATTTCTGAGCTTTTGGCTCTACCTAGCTAATTCATCTGAGGCACAGCTGGGATTGGAGGGAAATCCCGGGGGAGAAAGGGCTTCTTTAACATTTTTCAAGTTCTAAACAGCAAAACAGTAGAAGAAATATCCATGTACAAGTGCTAAAAATAGCACAAAGAAACAAGAGCAGAAACAGAGAAAACAGAAGATTTTGGTGGGTTGGGTTTTTTGTTGTTTTTTTCCCATGGAATATAAAACTGAACAATGAATTAGGTGAAAGAGAGAGGGTGAAAGAAAAGCCCACTGAGCAGCTAAAGTAGTTGTCTGGACTAATCTTGTACTTACTGATATATTTAGTTTACAAGTCATCAATGCTGATAGGAGAAATCAGGGATGTTGATGGAGAAAGAGAGAAAGGGAAAAAGAATGCTGGCTAAAGAAGCTTGTCTTTTAACTTTGATGTACATCTCAGATAATACGGCATCAGGATGGACTTCAGAAACAAAATAAAATGGGGCATTTGTAACAGGTTTTTAACTGACACTTTCAAAAGAAACTTACAACCACTGAAGAGTAACAGCTCTGGAGAAAAACAAGGCTGCCTTGTAGGGCCAGCACACTATTAATCAGCCAGGGTGGGAAACTGTATGCAGTAAGTGGTGGGATGAGGTGAAGTGATTCCTTGGCTGCATAGACTCCATGTCAGTGGTGTAACATACAGCCTGGCAGAGATTTCCTATGTGTAACACCAAAATGGTAAAGCAAACTTTCCACTTACGCTCTCCTAAGATCCTCATCATTTAAACCAAATGAGAACTTTTGGATCCCATCACAGGCCAGCCATGAGGTAGTGACTATGTCACAGAGCTCCTATTTCATCAGAGAGAAGTCAAGGGTGTCTTACACTATAACAGCAATAATTCTTTTTATGCCCATAGTGTTATGAAAATGTGCCAGATAGAAAACAAACACCCTGGAATGCTCAATTTGGATAGGCAGCCAAGGTAGAAAAGGACTATGAAGAAGAAGACAGCTATTTAATTTTACAGTTAGCTTTTTCACACTATCCAATTACAGCTTGCTGTTTTAACATTAGTAATTATGAACAAAGTATTTCAAGAAACTTTTAGATGCTCTCCCTCAATTTCTTTCCTTTTGAGAGTCAGTTCCCAATTCTCTGAAATTCCACATGACTTTAAAAGACTTGAATGAAGACTGGGTAGTAGTATGCTTTTCTTTAGTTTCTTCTTGTTCACCACTGTACTTGATTGTCACACTTTCTATGCTGTCAAGAAGAACACTTGCTTGTTTGTTAGGCAGCTGAAGAGCTGAAGTGGCAAATTACCCAAGGTTTTCTGGTGGCACAAATGAATTAGGTTACCAGATTAGAAGACCAGAATATAGCAGCCAAACCACCAAAATAAGGGCCATAGGGAACAGCTACAGAAGGATAATGGGGGATTGTCTTTGAGGAAATAGCTACATGGTAATAATCTTTTTTACATGACTTGTTTTTTTGTTCATTTGGTCTAATTCTATTGCTCCTTGTTCCTTGTACTAGAAGAGACTGAGACTAAATATTTCTTACTAACCTTCTCCATGTCATTATTCATTTTATGACTTATTTTAACCCTCCTCATTTTCCTCTTTTCAGGGTGTAGTTCTAATTAATTTCTTGTGTGGAAACATTCCTATATCAGCATCCTTGCTGTCCTACATACCCTTGTCTGCACACATTTATTCTGTGATGAGGAGCCAGAACTATGCATGTTATTCAAGACATATATGCCTCATGGATTAAACACTCTCATTCCAATGCATCTGTTTCATGCTCAGTTCCTTTCTTAATACCTAAGAATACAGTTGTTATTCCTGTGTAGTACTAAGCACAAACTGGTACTGTTCTCATTACTTCCTGAAATGAGCCGTTGCTATAAATCACTGGAATAGGTAACTACCATATTCCACATATATTGAGTCTACAGACCAGCCCATCCTTAAATGGGTTCACTCATTAATCATACAATAGCTTTGTAACCTCCATTAGTTCCAGTAATAAGCATGATAGCAAAGTTGAAGTGGCTGCTACTTGATGAAACCAGTCCAAGCAGATCCAGGCATTGTCCGTGAAACAGCAATCCCTAAAGTTGATGTGTTGGGTCTTGATTTAGTCTTTGAGATATGCTCTTCAGTATTCCCTTGATATGGAGTTCAGAAAGTACATGCTAAGGAACATGCTATCAGGACTTGTGGCAATGCTTCTGTGAAGTAAGAAAAGGATTAAAAAGCAGGACTACAACTCAGTGGTGGCCATCAGCTCTGTAGAAAGCCTATCTAGAGCACACAGAATTAGAAGCAAAATTCAAAATGTGGTCTTGGGAGTGGCTGAACAGTCTAATTATATGAAACCTACCCTCAACAGAGAAAACACTTCAAACTCCACTTGAATGTAGAAACACTTATTTCTAGATTCTTCCACTTATCTTATCAAAAGCTTCATCTCTGCCCCAGAGAGGAAGAGAATCCAAAGGCTATGGCTATTTCTTGCACTTTGTCCAGAAGAGGAGAACTTCTCTAGAGGCTACGTTTCTTTACAGGCTTTCTTTTTCTTCTTTTTGTTAAAAGAAGAAAGCTGTGTTTCTTCTGAGTCCCTCTGACAACTTCTTTACCAATTTGTCCAAACAAAAAAGACAGAGGAGTTGTTATCAAGACAAGAGAGTTTGAGGGATAAATCCAGCTGTTGGTATAACTTGAGAGCTTAAGGGAGACTGGAGCATCACAATACAAAATAGATGACAGTTTATCCTAGAGTTTGACTAAGTAAAATAAAGTCTAGGCTAAGATGGTCATTTCCCACAAGTCTTTTAAAATCTCTGTTAAGAAGAAGAATGTCAAGGTAACAGCTATTGTTCAGGCTCATTAATATATAGCATTGCTATTATTTTATGACATTAGCAGAAAAAAAGAAAAAAAAAAATATCCCTTGATGATGCGAGTAAACAGATCCAGTGTCTACCATTCTGCCTCAATAGGTACAATCAGCAGTTGTTCTAAAACAAGTCCCTTGGCTCAAGGTGGAATCCTTTTTCATTAATATGCTCAGTCTAACATTCCTAACAGGGAAATTGAGGATTCCCTGGGGTGCACTGTAGACAGCATGAAGTTAGTTTATGCCAGCCATTATTCTCATTGCTTACCCTACTCACTGCAAAGGGCATTTGGGAGGTTAGACTGAAGGAGAAGAAAAGATTTGGATGAGAATAAAAATCACATTTCTGAAAGAGTTCAAGCTGATTCAGGGTACAGCAGCCCTGAACTACTGTTGTCTGCGCTGAATAAGAACTTTGCAGAACTGAGCTTAAAGCCCAGGTTCTGGGCAGTCAGCATAATTGTCCCAATTTAAGAAGTATTTCCAAAGGGAAGATCAGTGCTCAGTAAGAAAGTAGTGCGGCAATCGCTTAGATATTTGGCATGTGGCATTTCTATTTCCATTTGCCAAGGTATGTCTGAAATGTATTTTCTGTGTCATTTTGTGGTAGGAAAGAGAGCATATTCATAGCCCAAGTATCCATACGTTGTTATCCACTTGCATACAAAACCTCTGACTAAGATTGCATGTGTAAATTGGCAATTTCAGTCAGGTCATTTCGGTTGAAGATCCTACGTGCCCTTGTGCATAACTGTGCTAGACACCTTTCAGCAGTCTGTTTCTTAAACATCTCTAGTATGAGTAAATTTTGTAGTGTCTGCTGATGGGTAGATAACCCAACAACATAGGTTTTAAAATATGACTTCAACATGTTATCTGTTAATGCAGAATTTCACATGCTTTTATTTCCGTATGTTGTTGTTCTGCTTCTCTGCTGATCCCTCTCTCAGTTGTTTGATTTGTTTTTTTTTGTAGTTGACAAAGCATTCTGTTCTAATAGACAAGATAAAATGGAGGTGATGTGGTTTGAAAGGGTAGCTCATTGGTTTTAATGTGGTAGAACATGGAGTTTATGTTTGCAACAAGCATGATAAAGAACTGCTATGAAAAAAATGCTTGGATTTAAACTTTTTTTTTCTCCAGAAAAGACAGAATGAAATTTGGTTATGTATATCTCAGCTTTAACATCACTTGGAGTGGTGAACAGAGAGGTGATGCAAGTCCCATTCCCTCATGCTGATGATTTGCCGGTATTAGGAAAGACTCCTTCACCGGTATCAGTGTGAAAGCGCCTCCCGATACAAGCCCTCCCATCATAGGCAGTGCAGACAGGTCATGACAGAGAGAAAAGTGGTTATCAGGCTGCTCCATGGCTACCCTCACTGACAGACTGTCTTCTGGAAACTCTTGCCAGCTGGCAGAGGTTACAGCAGTCCACAGGTTGCTCTAGAACGTTCAAAACTGAGGAGAGCACAAAAGTAGGGCGTACAGCCAGCTCCTCAAAGGTCCCCTCTTTCTGCTTCACTGAAGCAGATGATGTAACACTCGGTGCTTGTGTCAGATGTAGTCTGAAAGGATGGCTCCTAGTGCTGCCGCTGCTTCATTACTGTCTCTTTCATTAATAACGGATAGAGACCAGGATCCCAAGAGGGGCAGACAGCCACCAAGTGCCATGTTGGAACTGATAAGCCCCATCTAAGTTTCCACATGGAGTTAAGAGTTAGCTGTTAACTTCACAGGAAATCAAATGCTCTTACTACATCACCACCAGCTAAAGGTAATGTGCTGAAAACCTGACAGACCCATTGGTAAGACTTCAGCTGCCAGAGGTCTTGTTTTATACAGGAGTTCTAAAATGAATTCAAGGGTATTCTGACTGCTCTTCAAACAAAATTTAATATCTAAATACCAGACAGATAGCATATTATACTTCCTTATGGTTCAGAAGCAAAGAGAGTTCAGCCTAAAATTCATTTGCAGACATCTGTAAAACACATTGCAATGGAATGACAGTAGAGGCAATCCATAACTTGAAGTGAGCACTTGTTCTTTATTATCAAATACAGATACAGTGACACAAAACATTGCTTTTCAAGTAAGTCTGCTCAGTGCAGTCTAAAAACAAAATATAACTGCATGCCAAACATCGATTTTCTGTTGCTGGTGAACATCTGCTTGATATACAGAGGCATCTTAAGATTACGCTCCTCTCGGTAGCTAGACCAGCAAATGAAAAGAGTGGAGGGGAGGAGGATGAACAAGGTTTCTTTCTGCAAGCAATAAACAAACCATAAATGTGTTTATTTCCATAAAGGGTGGAAATAAAGATTCAGAAATCAAAAGATAATCACTTTCAGCACATTTCTTCATCGGAGCTGACTGTTTACTCTTCATCGGCAGTCATTTAATATCAAGTGTATTTTCTGGTGGAAAGAGATTTTCATCTGCTGAATTTAAAAATTTAATGAATAAGGAAACGACACGCATATTAATTTATTATATGCATGAATTACACCCCCCCCCGACTTTTTAATTATCCAAAACAGTACAGAATGAAAATGTTGTAATCTATTGTTCTTAAGAAATGTTACATCTCACCAGGGCTTTTTAAATCCTCTAATTCCTGTGGGTTGTAATTTCCAGTTTCAGAAACATCTTCATCAGCTCTGTACGTCACTGCAATAAAATCTAGCTGGGGCCAGATCTTACCATGATCCCAGCTTCTGTTTCTGTGTGACAAGTATCAGCCACTGCCAACCAAACTGGACAGTTTCTGTTTTACAGGTCCAAATCAATGTATTTCAGTAACTATAGCCATCAAATTAAATGTCTATTGTGATCTGCTAGCTAATTTATACATCTCATATTTGCAAAGATATATTAGCTAGCTTATTTTCCCATTTGAGTTTGTTTACTACGCATTTTGGCAAGAGGACAGAAAATCTCCAGTTAAGACATTGGTTAGAAAATTAGGAAGTGGGGGTTCAATTCAGAATCTGCTGTAGATTCCAAACCACAGTTTAAAGGTACATCACCCTCCTCAGTTAAATAACTGGGAAACGCTTGCTGATCTTATTTCTGCCTGGGGCATTTTTGCTATTCAAGAGGATGTTACATTCTATAAAGCCACAAGGGAGTTGTTCGTTTATCTAGTCTGTCTTGCCACATAAAAAGCCTAAAAGAACTCCCTGAATTAATTTCTGTAAGACAAAAAAAAAAAAAGCAAAAATTCTATAAGCACCTACATGAAGAAGTAGAGAAGGAGGGAAAATCATTCTGTGCTAACAATTGGCCTTTTCATTATTCTCAATATTTGCTGTCCCTCTAGTCTAAAGGAAAATTTACCATATGGCTAGAATAATCCAACAGAGATTGAATATATATTCATCTAATTGCTGAAGAATGCCCATCTAACTGATTCCTTATGGTGAATATATGGTATTTCTCCAAGTTCTTGTGATTTCAATGCTTTTCTCCAACATCGAACAAAAATCTTCCTTTCTGAACATTGAAATCAATTAGTCTGTATCTATCTTTTTGTCCATTTCTGGTAGTAGTGTTTTACACAACAGGAGGAGCATGAGCTGGCAATGTGTGCTGGCAGCACAGAAAGCCAATCATATCCGGGGCTACATGAAAAGAAGCAAAGCCAGCAAGTTGAGGGAAGTTATTTTGCCCCTCTACACTGCTCTTGTGAGACCCCACTTGGAGTACTGTATCCAGCTCTGGAGCCTCCAACACAAGAAGGACATGGACCTGTTGGAGAGGGTCCAGAGGAGAGCTATGAAGATGATCAGAGGGCTGGAGCACCTCTCCGATGAGGACAGGCTGAGAGAGTTGGGTCTGTTCAGCTCCGGGGAGACCTTATAGTGGCCTTTCAGTACCTGAAGGGGGCTACAGGAAAGCTGGAGAGGAACTTTTTAAAAGGGTGTGTGATGATAGGACAAGGGGTAATGATTTTAGACTAGAGCAGGGTAGATTTAGATTAGACATTAGGAAGAAGTTCTTTACTCTGAGGGTGGTGAGACACTGGAATGGTTTGCCCAGAGAAGTTGTGGACACCTCATCCCTGGAAGTGTTTAAGACCAAGCTGGTTGAGGCTTTGAGCAACCTGGTCTAGTAGGAGGTGCCCACGGTAGGAGGGTTGGAACAAGATGATCTTTAAGGTCTCTTCCAATTCAAGCCATTCTATGATGCTATATCTTAGCAAATAGTGTTACCTAGTTTAGTAAGAATCTATTGCCTTCCTAAGTGGGTAAATTCTATCGAATATTTTTGCACTTCTAGTAAACAGACAAACCTCTTCAAGAAGAGGTGTTAAAGATTCAGCCTAGGACTATATATTTTGATATTTCAGTGTCATCTCTTACAGAATGTATGCTAAAAAACACCATTCCAAGTTTTTTTTTTTCTAGCTTACTTTGTACCGCGGTAATGATAAATTTTTAGCTTACAGAAATCAAGGAAATTTTGTGCTACCCAATAAGCAATAAAATGACACACAAAATATACTTCACTCTATATCAGTTACTTGCCTGTTTCCAAAAGGCTAGGAATGAATGGGAGAGGATTTTTAATCCCTCTGTGCAATTGCAAAGAGATATTGAGTTTCAAGAACATTTGCTGTCTGATAAAAAATAAAGCAGGTACCGTTGCCGTACATAGCCTTTCTAGGAGTTACTTATGGAATATCTTTGTACTATTCTACAAATGAATGGAACATAAAATACAATGAAAGATGCCAGAACTCCATACATAGTGGCCAGAATATAAAGTTTTAACAACTTGTTAGAGCATATTGCGGTACATTTTAAAAAGTCTTAGATTTAGTATTAAACATGGATCAGCCTATGTAGTAGTAGAAAAGAGCCCGTAAGAAGTAAAAAAGAACCTGTAAAAACAGTTGTGTGTTTTCAATACATTGTTAATGTTTGATGAAATTGCAAACAAACAAGTGAGCATCTTATGTAACAATTATATCCAGATATTTAGTCTTGGATTTTTCAAACTTTTGGCTTTGGCCGTCTCTGCTCTTTTTCATGGAACATGAGAAAAAAAAAAGAGATGCACATTCAGGCAAACAAAAATTGCTCTGAAAATGATTTCTAAAAGATCTCATACTTAGGAAAACAGCACTGCTAGAGACTTACATAGCATTTCTTTCTGTTTTTAAAGGCCTAATCCAAAATCTATTTAAAGTTGATGAGAATGTTTTTATTCCGTGTGCTCAGAACTGTGTTGTAAATGCAAAAGAATTGCTCCCAGCTGGAAAGAGAAATATTAAATACACATATAGATTAACTTACATGGAGAAATGCATATCAAGTTTTTTTTCAAGAAACTCAGATTATTTTTAATAGACTACTTCATAGTAGCATTTTAATCAATAACATCATTAATTTCTTAATATTTGGGTAATGGTGTGTTTTCTGCAGAAGAGCAGAATATAATATAATGGATACAATAGATTACTAGTGTTAGGTCTCTGAACATATAAATTGCACTTTTCTGTCTGTTATATTTGCTTCTAAAGAATACACTCAATAGACTCAATATTGTGTTTCTTTGTTTTTTATTTTTTAATTTACAAGCATTGTACTTGAGAAATTCCTTTCACTACTGCAGTAGTAATTGAATATGGATTAAGATTATGATATGTGAGTTTGTATCCTTATGAAAGATATTCATACTGTCTGTTAGATATCTATTCCATTATTTTGAATACCCTTTCGATAAGTTTCTTTCTTTCTATTGACATAAGAAGTCTAATATAACCCTAAACTTGATAGTTGTGTGCCATGGACTTCATTCATGAGTTGTAGGAAGGGGAACACCAAACCAAAACACAAACATTTAGAACAGCAAGACATATCTGGAAAAGGCATCTATGTGAAGTAATTATTTCTCTCTTTGTGAGAAATACTGGAAAAAATGGACAGTATTCCTTTTGATACTTTTTCCTTGATGGATATTTCCAATACCTGGATAAGCACTGATGTAAATCTACCTCTCTGTTATCTCCTTGCTTCTTATTCCATGCTCTATCTGCACTGTTATATTCATTGTAAGATTAGAGTGTAGCTTCAAGGCATGAAAGATTTCAAAGGTTAGCTTTTGCTCCTTCTCTAGGCTCTCATTCATCCTTGTGAGTTTAAAGCTCCTCATATTAATGGATCCTGAATATAGTTGGCTTTCAACAGATTTGTTAAAAATAAAACCGGGAAACACATTTTCCTTCTAACAAAGTGGGACAAAAAGATATTCTCTATGAAAGAATAACTCTTGTAATATAAAGAATGCATAGATTCTTATACGCATTATATTGTATGTTACACAGAATAAAGAAGCAGAAAAGAAAAAGCAACATAGCAGTGAACTGAGAGGGGAAAAAAAGGATTCATTCTGAACTGAAACGTGGATTTACTAATTCCTGAATTCAGACTAAATTCAATCCAACTTTTACTAAATAATGAATCAGTGAGTCTTTAAAGCCTAAGTAAGTCAAGGGGTTGTTTTTAAATCCAATTTTGTTAAGAATGCTGCACTTTTTGTTTTCTTAATACAAACCAATAGGCTGTAGTAAAAGCCTTTGTACATCATTGTAATAGCTCTTCTCACAGAGCAGAAAAAAAAAAAAAGATCGAAATGTTGATTTTGGCAACTGAGAATATGCATTTAATCTGTGACCTTTCAAGCAGTCATCTGTTGAGGTTCAAAAGTATGTTTGTTGCCTAGCCAGAGCCTGTGCAGAGTTCTTCGTCTTTGAGGCCTTTAACATGAAGATTGTTTTAGTTTTCTTCTCTTCCTAACGAATATTTCTTTTATTATTAAAAAATAAAACAATGCATGTTAGAAAGGGCACCAAAACTTTGTGATTGAACAACTCTCAGTCCCAAGGAACTTGCTTAACTTAAAATCTTAAATGTAAATGTTAGGGACTCTTAACATCTCTGAGATGAAAGACATTATGAGAAAAAGAAAATATTTTGATAGAATCATTGCCGAACCGGAAGATCTACTATGCTTTTTGCAGAGTTCTGAAATGCCATACATCCTTAGATACATGAACTCAGGGTAAGAAAGTCAGAAAAAATGAGTAATGTGAAGCAATGGAAGATGCTAATAAGAACAGGTCAAATGAGGACAAATTCTGCATACCAGGTTTCTTTACAACCATCTCCTGACTTTGAGAGCTGCTGCCCGGGTGTTTTTTAAGGTGATCAGTTCAAGGATGGGGAAAAGAAACTCCACTTCAAAACTCTGGCTGTCTTAGAAACTCATCTGAATAACTATGGGCTTTGTTCAAACTTCAATTATAAATAGTAACCTAATAGAAATACAAGTGTCCTACAAGGTTATTATGCAAATAATATTAAATATTAAGTCAATACCAAGTTAAAGATCATTGACTGTAAAGTACCTAGGACTGGAAACAGCACAGTGCCGAAGTACTGTATTGTAAGACTGATCTCTGAAATTATTAATACAATGATTTACCTTGTCCTGTTGACCTGTTTGTACAACTTGTATTACATGCCAAACATCCAATTTTTTTGCCTGACATGCTAAGACATAAAAGCTACAAGCCACAAACTGACAAAGTTAACTAGCACCAAATTTCAGACTAATTCAGGAAAATTAACTGTGATGGATTAGATTCACAAACTATGTGTTTGAATATCTAGAAGTAGTCGAGATACCACAGAATTACCTGCAATCTCTATTTATCTGTACATGGTGTTGATCATTGGTGTGAATATTTGGATTATGAATACTTGGAGTGATATGTGTTTTTATCCTGGTTTTAATCTAAATTAGATGTCATTTATAACAAAGATTTACTTCACTGCGTCCAGAAAACTGTCCTTAAGTGTGAGAATTATTGAGTGCTACTACGTACACCACTACACCATTCTTTAAGCTGTGCTGAAATCAGTGGAAGAATATATCATTGGAAAGCAACAAATGGTAACATTCGTAAATGCCAGTGTGTATTCCATGTTGAAGCGTGCTATTCCTGCCTTGCACACTGAAATAAGGAATCATGTAGTCTATATGGATTTTGCAGTACATGTGCTGATCCTCAGAGTCCCTGTAAGTTAGGAAATGTACCCTGTGTCATTCTTACAAGACTGGAGAATACTCTGAATTTTTAAGTGATAAACTGCTAAGCAAATTTCAAGACAGAAAGTATTATTTCGTTGCAGCAACAAGGGAAGCAGAGGAAAGATATTGTGCATAGGCTTGAGCAACCTAAAACCAGCAGGACTGAGACTGAACTTTAATAAATTTGAATGAAATGTTTATATAAGAAAACTTCATCATCTCTGTCTCACTGAATTCAGAGTATTCAACAACTTGAGTGGAGGTAGACAAAAGGAATCAGAAATTCATGGCTTGTACTGCTTGTAGCCAAGTTGTTCAGTGGACTTGAGTACTACCACTGGAGGGGGCTGAGGTTGAGTCTCTGCAGTCAGAAGGGAGAATGTTTTGCTGTTGGTAATAGTTATTGCACTCTTAGTGTCACCTGAAAGTAATAGATGTGGCAGTAGCTAATGGCAAGTACGTTGCTCTCTACTGGGGCACAGGCAAAAGACTGTTGCTGTTTATTGTCCATTTTCATCCAAATGTGTTGATGGCTTTAATCCTGGCTGAGCATCGATGACAATAATGCTGGTTTTGCACTTGAACTAGGAAATAGTTCCCTGTAAAGACAGGCAACAAATAGGAAAAAGTGACTATATGTGAGAACAGAGAGCCATGCAAGAGGATCCTCTGTTTTTTTGAACTACTATTCAAATAAGCATTTAGCTTTTTGATGCTATCCAGTCACACAAGACATACGCGTAGCCTTTTTCTGCTTCTCAAATTTACTTTGCAGTTTTACACGTTGTTTCCTCAGTGATGCTAGTCTGTAGAAAGCGTTTTGGAAAATACAGGCAATGAGACCTACAATTAAAATTAAGCACTTTTTTTTCCCATTATAATCCCTGTTAGCAGTACAGATTTTAGCTTTATTTTGTTTTTGTGGATTGTATGGAGATTATTTGTGCTGAGTATCAACAAAACTAAAAGTGATATAGTCTTCTGGAGTGACCTTAGATATCTAAAGTGGTGCTATTGGTGATAAAAATGTACTGCTCTTAGTGGTTCAGTTTCTTATTCAGAATCTTTTGGATATATCAAGGTAATCAGCATTGAATAAAAATGCAATAGGTTAGACGACTGGCAGTAACTGTGAGGTGCCTCATGGAAAAAATGTACTCAGCAACTCTGGAAACTAAAGCTGCTCTCTTTTTTTTTTTTTTTTTTTTTTTTTCNTTTTTTTTTTTTTTTTTTTTTGCTGATGGAAGCAAAACTGAATCAACTAATTGACTCAGTCTATATTTTTACAGTTGGCTTCCAACATATTCTGAAGTTGGTTTTTACACTGCCTTTTTGAATTTCTGTTTCTGCTTCAAGAACACACTGCCTTTGAAAATGGTCTGATCACCATCATGCTACAAGTAATCATCAATTTACGGTAGCACAGAAACACAAACAGACTCTAAATATACTCTGCAGAAATATGGAAGTTCTTTAACCTGGACAGTTTCTCTGCCTGGAACTGAGAAATAACGCACACACACAAAAAGGAAAACTGCAAACAGATGGTATTTGGCATGCCTTTAAATATGAAGATGAAGGAAATAGAAATTATTCATGTGTAAAACCAGTGTGAGACGGGGAGATTTAACATATACAAAGTACTATCTTCGAAATCAGAGTGGGGGTTGTAATTCTTTCATTTTAGGTATTTTGAGTTCAAAACAACGGAAAACAAATTTAATGGTGTGCCAGATTTATTTTATTTTTTTTTTCAGAGCATTAAAATGACTCCTCAGAGATTCCAGGAAATTATTTATTCACAATAAATTAGAGCTGCTGAAACTGCCAGCCAGACTGTCTGCAGCAAAACTTACAAATGTTTTATTGTCTAGCATCATTGAAGTCTGCCAATAAAATTGGACTTCATTCTACAGTCAGTAAAATATTGTACTCCCTCTCTATAAGGCTGTTTATTTAGTATCCGCTCATGTCGTGTGTATTTATGCATATGTGTGCATGTGCACTGGCAAATGTGTGTTATCTTAGAGGAAAATCAGACATAGCTGAAGACAGAATACAAGGATCTTATATTAACCTATTTTCATTCTGAATCTTGTTCACAGACCCAGTAATATATATTCTCTTCCAGCATTTATGGCTTACGAACATGTATAGCATTTGCAAAATATAGTGGGCTAGTAAGCTGTACAAATGAACTTCTGTTAAAGCCTTTTAGTGTCACTGTGTTTTTACCTCTGCAGAGAAGTAAGATGATTTTAGTCTGATTTGTTTGCTTGGAAGAGATGAATACTGCTCTGTGGATCAGCTGCGTCCTTCTAGTTCTATGTAGGCCTATATGCAAGGCAGGGTGCAATTGCAATGTGCATCCTCTAACCGATTTCTTTGGGCTACCAAAAACTCAGAACTAACAAATGCTTTTCCCCTGCCTCTTTTGTTTCCATTTTTTTGTTTTCTGAGGGGTTTGTTTTTGCAAGGCTTCATACCTGACCCTGACCCATGAGATACAAATCCACTTGTTAGGTATCAGTGCAAATCTGGATGGGAATTAGTCAGCAAAGCAAAAATATTCCTGATGAAATGCTGTCATTAAAACCAAACCTATATATGCTCAGTAGCATGTACCCTGGTTCTATGCTGTGTGACAAGAAGGAAGCACTTCCCTTCTTCCGCGTCAATGAGTATTTCACTTGATTGTTTTAGCATTCACTCAAGGAGACACCATGCATTTTCTTACCTCTCCCACCCACAACCATGTAGGCTTACAATCATAGAATCTGCTGCTGAGGATATGAATATTTCTTGCCAACAACTCTGAAACACAACCTTCGATTCTGTGTTTTCTGCTACAGATCATCTAGAATCCAGTTTTGTAAGAACCGAAGACACCCAGTAAAATTTGTAAACATTGATAAGATCATAATTACTGTGCTCCCTGCCCTATTATCAGCATTGATGTCTTGCACGGTTTCCAATGGGGAAAGGAAGGAAGGAATGGGGAGAGGAAAAGTAAGGGAAAAATACAAAAGTATTTTAAGCTTTAAAACATCTCAGTAGAAAGAGAGCAGGTCTTGTGAACAGAACACTTTTCTGCTTGTTTATGGCTGAATTGTTACATCACCCCCAACAACCCACACGTGAATTGAATAATGGGCTTTGGTTGATATAATCTTAGACTAGATGCTTCTGCAGGACAATGTTATTAAAATTTGTAGTGTTGTTCACATTAAGCCTAGCTCTGTCTACATACACATGCAGAGCCTTTAGAGCAACACATTAAATAATACACAGAGAGAAAGGGAGAGGGACAATTAAAGTGCAGTGTGCTGCTGGAGTATACAGTGCTATGTTTGAAAAATGCATATGTATATTTAAGCTCTAAAACGTGACTGGAGAAATCTAATGGCAACTAAATCCAATGGGAGTGGTGCTGACTTTAAGCCTCACGGAAGGATAAAAAGCAATATACAGCTAAAAAGGATGCCAGTTTGCACATGCGGGGTGTAGCTTTTTCATCATTAGTATGGTGGTTAGCACTGTAGGAGGTATCATTACATACTGGGAGGTTTTCTAAGTAAAATTCTTTCTCTGTCTCTGTTGTATGAATGGCCCTATTTACCTTTCCAAGAGTTGGGGAGAGCTGGGGTGGGAGAGAGGGAAGAGAGGGCACATTTCAGGTCTGAGCAGTAAACAGCCCTGGAGTTTTGAGGTTCTGTGTGGGTCAGGTTTCATGTGGCTATTTTGGTACTCTTTACAGGTAATGGCTAATACAAATTTAGCCCATCTCCAGTGGTTGGCACTTAAAAGTCAGAATAGCTGCTTTTGGGTAGCCCAATGAAGGAAAATATCCAAAGTGTCTGCTAACAGACAGGTATTGTGTGTCTCACCAAGAGACAGTACATTCTGCCAAAATTAGTAGATATAATTGATGATATTTGCCTTAATCTTCCTAGTTGTAATTCCTACAAAACTTTGAACATAGTTTTTTCAGTGTTTAGAACTATTTTCCCTTCTTTTATGGAAATAAAAAAACCCAAACAACACCACTCTTTCCCATTACTTTAAAGGAAGGAAAAGTAAAAGGAACCCTGTCTGCAGTAAGCTGCTTTCTAAAATCCTGAGGATTTCATTCTTTAATTGATCATCCTTGCAGAAACACATAGCATAAAGCAAGCTATATAATCAATTCCATGCTTCTGAAGTAGTGGAAACTTAATAAAACAATAAAAACAGAGAGATAAATAGGTTCCTCTAAGCAAATCTCAGCATAATCTTTCTGGTTAGTCTTTCCTGTTAGAAGGAGTCATTGAGATTTTAGCTGCTAATCAGGAAGATATATCACAGGATTCTTTTTTTAAAGCATCCTCTGAAGTTTATTTTCCCTGAAAAGAGTAGACTACAGTGAACCTTCTATTTCTGTTTCATCAGTTTCTGGATGCCATTTGTTCTAATGAAAAGCATAATGCTGCCAACTCAAACAGCAGTGTGGTGAAACACAGTTCCAGTAAACGAGTGAAAACCAACTTCCACACGTACAAATACAGAAACTGAATGGGACTAATGATACCCCAAATAGTAAGGTACTTCTCCTTCTGCTTTCTTCAGAGTCACAAGCCATCAACAGTTCACACTCAGTATGAAAAAGAAGACTTGCAGAAAAACTGAAAGGGAACTCTAAGGTGTGACAAATATGGAAAGATCTTCAGGATTTCTTGTGGTAAAGCAAGACCAAGGCTGCCAAAAGAGCTATTCAGGTAATTCTAAAGCTCTTTGTGTTACTCAATATTGTAATTATTAAATTCCATTCTATAACAAAAAACAAAAACAAAAACAAAACAACGAAACAAAACAACAATATTCTAACACTATTCTTTGCCTCACATACCTCTGCAAGAGCTTCCAGCCTTTGCAGTCAGACTTGCCCCAAGGAGAGCTGACCACCAACTAGTCCTTCCCTGTGCCAATCAGCCTGTTCCTCTGCCAGCATGGGTGGAGTGCCTCTGTAAAACAATCTTCTCCCTGCGGGAGGCTGTACCAATCTTTGTGAGGGTGGCATGACTGACCCACTTTCTTTGGAAAACACCTCAGCACAAGTCCTGTGACCACATTCCAGAGCTCCCTTGTTCCCTGTTCACCCAAGAAGCAATTCACCCAAGAAAATTCCCCCTGTGCTTCACTCTGCCTGCCCTGACTGTCTCTGTCAGGGTTGTCTTCTGATTATGCTGCTGCTAAGCCTAATGATGTGGAGGCAGCTGTCAGTGATGGAGAAAGAAACCTGGGGTGTGATTTTCAGCTTTTTGTTTTCCAAGAAATTAGGCAGGAAACTAGATATATTTTTCCAGTAATGACAATGTATGCTAGGAAGTGCTCAAGGAATGCAAGTCCAAATAGAGTAATTGTCCAGGTATTCAGCAATGGTAACGTAAGCACCACTGATGATGTTGCTGGTATCCTCACAACAACAAAACTAACTGCTGAGCATTTGTAGCATAGGCCTAGCAATATTCTAACATGCTATCAGGCCTGAGGTAAATCAGTTAGCCCATCCCACATTTACTGAAAAATATATTCTTTACATAGTAATGAGGACCAATAAACATCTCTACTTTGCCTAAAAGAATCAAAAAAGTCCATATGCATGTATGCTGTGAGAGAAGAGAAAATGAAGGATGGAAACAGAAGTAAGTTACAGAAGTCTTACGTCCCTTCAGAAATTCTTGTCAGTGCTTACAGTCCACTTTGGTGGGAACATCCTAGTGAAATGGCTATAAATATTTATAAAATCAAGTTGTAAAACCAAGATAGACTTGAAATGGAAATATATCCTCTATATGTTGAGTGCAAAACTGCTTGTAGTTCCTATAGATAACACAAGGTAATGGCTTTTCATCTTAGTCACATGAATTGCCTCAAATTTTCTCTTTAATTATTCCTTGATCAGCTTACCTATGAACTTGACTCTTTCCTGAGGAGAAAACGGAATTATTCTGTTAATAACATGGATAGGAAAAATGAAAAGGTAGATCTTCATTTTGCCAAAGAGCAAAATTTTGACTCAAGATGGAAATGCAGGTTGATTATAGTGTAAAAATGGCTTTTTGTTAAGCTAATTGTTTTTCACTTTTTTTTTTTTTCCCAACACTTGAGAAAACACACTTCTTCATTTATTCTCACGAAATAATCTGTTCCCAGGCAGATTAGTTGGATCCCAAATAAGCTGGATTTTTAATGGGAGAAAAGCAATGAAACACTGGTCTTCATTCTGCTACAAACACAAACTGAAGGAAACACTGAAACAATTTTCCCCTTGTAATACTAGGAAATAGAAGTTTCAAAATAAACATTGAATAAAACCAAGACAACTTTCCCTAGGTGAGTTAGGTCAGAGGCATTTATGAAATACTGGTCTCTTATTAGTCAGTCATTATTTAGCTTGTCTCATTGCCCCCTTGCTGGTACTTTTGCTTAGCAAATGATCTGGTTAATTCACCTGGGCTTACTCTCAGAAAGTAGTTCAAATTTGAACTATTTAATGAGTTTCAGTATCCAAGTAAACTTCACATTCTCCTAAAAAATACCAATAAGCATATTATCTCATATGACGTGCTGTAGGCAGAGTGCATAAGTTCTCTGAATTTTAGTGGCAAAATACTTATCAGTATAACAATTACTAAATTAAAGCAAGTTGGGAGGTTTTTTGTTTGATTGTTGTGGGTTTTTTTTAACTATAGGAAGAAACTAATCTTCTATAACATGAATTGGTGACATATGCTAATTCTGAATATTTATCTTCTAGCCCTCAAACCATCTGGAAGGCTTTTGTCATTTTGCAGTGCTTTTCTGAGAACTGGGAACCCTTGTGTCCCATTAGACTATTTTATTTGAGTGTTTGAAGTAAAGGGGATCTGCAAATCCAATCTTTTTATACTCTCAATGCACTGTGTTATCAATGCACAGGTAGCTCTTGCAGCATCCCATTCCTAAGCTTTCTGAATATACTTCTGAATGTTTTCTAATGAATTTGATAATATTGTTATAACCAGTGAACTGGAATTGAGATAAGTTTGTCTTTTTGAAATAAGGCCACCAAAGAACGTTTCAAAAGCCTGAATTCATGTATTGCTAATAAGTGTTCTCCATAAAAAATGCTATATCATGGCAATGGCTTCCTTGAATTTGTACTTCTCAAAGTGAAGGTCTGGCTAAAGGAAGTATACAGGCCACTGTTCTGAAGCTTATGACACAACTTGGAGACCTGTCTCCTGAGCTGTGTGCTGTGTAGCCCATGCTTCAAAAAATTTAAAGAAGTTGTAGTATGAGATAAAAGACAAACTTATTTATGCTTTGCACAAGTCTCCTGAGCTCTGGGTCTAGGTTACCTTTTTCTGTCTTTAACCAGTTTTTGCCACTGCTTCCATGATGGACTGTCCTCGCACTCTAAAATGCTAACAGGCTCCTTGTGGATGGGATCAAATAACTGCTCTGTTCCCTTCACCTGTGAAATTTCAGAGACTACTTGAAAAGGGCCATTGTTTCCTAGGAATGCCAGGCCTAGTCTAGGAAAGAAAGTCTTCATTTCAGTAGGAATTTGGAGTCTGCCTGAGAAGGCCTTGCAGTTAGTAGGTGAAAGCTATGGCACATTCATTAAACATCTGAACATTTATAGTGACTGGGCCTCACCCTTTCTGGGTTCTTTTGCTTACCCCTGCTGAGTGGTTGGAAAGGAGAAGGAAGTCTTGACCACTAAAACCATTGAGTTTGAACTATGATTAGCCCTCCACACACACAGGTTTCTCTGTTCTTGTCTCTATCCTAAGCATTTATAGCACTTGTGTGCTTTCATGTGAATAAGCCTGTATGTTTAATGAGCATTTCGAAAAAACATTTCTAATAGAATATACATGAACTTGAATACAAGGAAAAGATATAGTGAATGTATTCAAGTTCAGACAGATCATCCCTGCTTCAATAAATTAAAAGTCACTTCTAGGGTGAAAACTGAGAGTAGAAGCTATGAGAATACTCTGCTATTTTTAAAATAATTTGAAACAAGCATATATGCAAACCACTTTTACAAGAATATACTGGGACTGGCCAACAGTTTTACTAAGAGGCCTACTGGTTAAATTTACAGGATGTTTTCTACAGAATGAGTTGAGAAAGTTGCCAGCATGGACTGGTGGTGATAATAAGATGTATAACTAATTCCTAATTCTTATTAGGAGTATTTGATCTAGCGTCATGAAATCTTAAATGCATTGCACAGTAGATGCAGAACATGCAAATATGAAACACGAAGTAATGATTAACAATATTAGTAAATCTGTAATCAGATGGGTAAGGGGAAGATGGGAGAAGTCTTCAAAGGGTTTTTTCAACCTGTTTTTAGAAGGAAAGAGGAACATGACCTGAATATGAACTGATGATAATAAGTACTGCGCTTAGTGAGCTGAAGCGCTGGAAATTTTGTTTTTTGTACAAATACTTTTCTTCTTTGTTTTGGTTTCAGACTTCATTTAATCTGCAAACGGTAACACTCTATTGACATTAAATACTCACATTATAATAAACTGACTGTGACTGTTTTCTGGAATTATGGTCCAGAATGTAATAATAAAACTAATAAATAATGTATCTCAGAAAGCTCGGGAGTATAATTTATGATATTTTGGGGTTTATTTCTTTTCTTTTTAAAAGATGTTTCCTGTGATCTAGCTAAAAAAAAACCCAAACAAAAAAAACCCAGAGTTGTAGCACTGTGTGTCCTTAGACCCTGGTATAGATGGCACACAAAAGGAAGCTTGTCCTTTTGGGACCTGGCTCTGAATCAATTACAGACGACAGAGAAATACTCTTTTGTGGCTGCTAAAGTTCAGGAATGAATTCTGGCAGGCTTAGCCAATTCCCTAATGCAGCATCCACGTTACCAACATCAAATTGGCAGCTTTTGCCTGTCCCAGTGGGGACAGGGTAATGAATGGATTTAGTTAAGGTGTCCTGACTCATCTACAAAGTGCCTGGTATATGCACCAAGGCTTTCCTGTATAACTTCCAAAAAGCTGTCATTCAAAGAAAAATGAAGTTTAGAAAGCTTGCTGGCTAGCACCAATATAGCAACGACTTAGTTTCTGTCTGCCCTAGAAAAAGCTACTTACTGTTCATTTTCCTTTTAACTGGTAGATGCTAAGGCACTGTTAGAGAAATATGTTTGTCATAATCTATGATTTTTCGCTATGTTTTTAAGGAAAATAATTTCTTCATGATCTTCACACTTTCCTTCTTTTTCTTTCACCATCTCTTCAAAATAATTTATACAATGTCAAAAGAATTTTCTTGGCATAAAGGCACTGTCATTCTTGAGTCCCCAGGCAGTGTTTATGAATTTCCAGAGAGTGATACAAATATATTTTTCTGTGAGGATCTTACTCCAACCTGACTGTGAAGTGAAGATTGGCAATGGATCCAAAAGTAAATACATCAAAAAGCCCAGTGAAATCCAAATTCAACAGGTACAATCTGCCTGTTCTTTTATTTTTTCTTTCCACAAGTATCTCTGAATCTCTACTCATTTTTTTCATCACATTTACTTTTAATGCAAACACAAAAATAAATGGGAAAAAAATTAAACTCCATTTGTATTTTAGTTTTCCTGTCCTCCCTGTTTGTTTTTTTTTTTTAATCAGGGGAAAAAAAGTTAACAAAACAAGAGTAAGAATTGGATCTCCTCATAAACACTTTCCTGTTTAAGCTTACCCTTTCCTTCATTGAGAAAAATGAAAGAGAATAAAATAACCAAGGTTAAGTTCAAGCTTCCTTGTTTATTTTGGTTAATTCAGCAAAGATTGGTAACATTCACAGACTCTGAAGGCACAGGTGATCAAGTGCAACAGAAAGATAATTACAAAATAAACTAATTTGAGTCCTAGGAATGATCTATTTGACTGTTTCTCTAAATATGAAATTGAACTCTGACTTTTTGAAAGGCTTGTGTCAGAAATTAATTATCTTCACACTACTGTAGGTCAGGTTCTGTTTCACTGCACAGATTCACATTGGACAGGCATCTGATGTGTTGGGCACTGAGCCGATGTGCACAATTACAAACATGTATATATATATATGTACAGTTTCTATAGGGTTTGTTTGTTCTTTCCGTACTTTCAAACTAGGAATCAATTTGTTATCATGCATAAATCCCCCATGGAATTACTTTAGTGAAACATTTAAAATATTTGCAGAACCTCCCATGCAGAACATGTTATAAATGTACAAGCATAGGAAGATATCACCCATTTTTCACTCTTTTTTTTATGCGAATTAAAAAAAAGAGAGAAAAAAAGTCTCAATAACAAATTCCACATTGAAAAGCTAGGCACTTTGAACTTTCCCATCACCTTACCAGTGTTTCCCCACAGGCTGTCTAAAAGACAACTCAGCAATGTCTGAATGGAACTGCACACAATAGCTCCTTCACAAGTAGGTCTTTAATTGATTACGGCTGTGTTTATAGAAGCAGAAGAGAATTTACACAAAATGACAGATTGCCTTTAGTGTTAAAATACTTTAGTAATGTTAATGGTAATGGAGGTCCTCACTACCTCCTCTTTAGCTGCATGAAGTCCTAAAGATGAGTTCTTTGTTACTTCAACCTCCACTTGCTGTTTTTCTTTCCCTCCTCCCCTCCTCATTTTTTTTTCGTTCTTTCAAAGCAGCGATATTCCTAACCTAATGGATTGCACAAGCTGTGCAAATTTACATAGAAAACAGCAACTGGATGACTTTTGCAAAGTTAAAATCCTCCAAAATTGAAGATTCAAACACTAAATATGAGAAAGTAGAAGAATAAACAATACAAACCTACAGGAACTCATCCTTGCTGCGCTCCCCCTGCCTGTGTCAATTTGCTCAGATAATCACAAAGACAGGGTTTGAGAGTACAGTGAAAAGGTTGATCCAAATCAAGTACTGGGAGTAAATTCCATTTTTTTTTTCCGATTTATATTAAAATACCCCCCCACCTAACAGGCTAACGGTGCAGCGGGTGGATGTGGAGCTGAGCCCCGCGGGTGCTGGCGGCCCCGGTGCTGGGAGGGAGCCGGCTGGGCCCCCCCTCAGCTGAGGGCCTCGCCCAGCACGGCCAGCCCAGCCGCAGCCCCAGCGCAGGCCTGACGGGCCACGCAGCCCCGAGGTACTCCTCTCTCCTTCAGCGCCGGAGAGATCTTGCACTCATTTCCCTGCTAATAGTGACCTCTAATGGCTACATGCTTGAATATCACGCCTTTGTTTAACTGCCAAGAGAGGAAACGGCATTTGCCCAATAGAAAAATCACTTTTAACTAGGATTTGCTAACTTCTAGATTCTCAGATTAGTTTGATTGAGAATGCAGGTCAAGAGAGGTTCTCCTCCCCACCTACTCTGCCCTGGTGAGACCACACCTGGAATACTGTATCCAGTTTTGGGCTCCCCAATTCAAGAGAGACAGGGATCTATTGGAAACAGTTCAATGGAGAGCTATAAGGATGATTATGGGACTTGAACATCTCTCCTATGAGAAAAGGCTGAGAGAACTAAGGCTGTTCAGTCTGGAGAAGAGAAGGATGTGAAGGGATCTTATTAATGTCTATAAATGCCTGAGGAGAGGGTCTCAAGTAGAAGGAGCCAGTCTCTTTTCTTTGGTGCCCACTAATAGGACAAGAAATAACAGGTACAAGGTAGGACACAGGAGGTTTCACCTCAACATGAGGAGAAATTTCTTTACTGTGGGGATGACGGAGCACTGGAACAGGCTGCTCAGAGAGGTTGTGGAGTCTCCTCTGGAGAATTTCAAAACCCACCTGGATGCATTCCTGTGTGGCCTGCCCTAGGAGATCCTGTTCTAGCAGGGGGGTTGGACTAGATGATCTCTTGAGGTCCCTTCCAACCCCTAACATTCTATGATTCTATGCTTCTAATGCTGAGCCACGGAGTTCACATGCCTGATTTCTTCTTCCTTCATAAAAGAGAGATTACAATTTAAAACAATGTTTCTTTTGTTTGTGATGCAGCTGAATCCATTGATGTTTGAAGAAAACCCAGACAAAAAAAAAAAAGCATTAGTGAAGATCCTGTGCAGTTACTATGTATTTGGAAGGCGTTGTTAATGCTGTCTCGGTTGACGCTCTATTTTACTTAATACAAATGGTACTAAAAATGAATTCTTTCTTTCATCTCTATGATTTTAAGTGTCAGGAGAAAGCTGTCATAAGTAAATGATGGCATTCCCGAAACAGAGACATGAATAAATCAGGTGGATATGATCAATATCAAAATACCCTAAAGAAGACTCAGGGGGTATGAAGGTCCCTGTCAAACATCTTCTAAGCTATGCTAGCTCTGAATGCCTCTTGATTGGAAAACATCTTGTCATGATGATTTTAGTGAGAGTTGTCTTTTTCAGATTCTGAGGCCTGATTTGCCACTGGATGATTCATCATACTGCCTGCTTATATTGTCATGCTGAAATACGTTACTAGCACAATTTAATAACCTCTTAGAGAATAGTACTATCTCCATTATAAGGCTATCAAGAAAGAACCTATTCCCAAAATTAGCAGAGAGAAGAAAGGAGTAGTGACACAGGGACAAGAAGTTCTTTTTCTTGTTACAGTGTAAATAGAGCAGATTTTCTCATATCTGGTAAATTATTCTGGTTTTACAGAAACTAAGGAAAAAAAAAGATTTTGGGGAGATAGTAACAATTATTTTTTTAGTATTACTTCTAGTTTTCCAGAATTGGGTCAATATTTATAGAAGAGTTTCTACTTCTTATGAACTAGGGCTCTTAAACCCCTGAAATGTCTGAAAAGTTATTAATTCACATCTCACAAGAAATTCTCTTTGACTGTGCTCTCAGCCATTCTGTATCCACTTCCTGTAACAGAAGATGTTTGCTTGGTATTCATGGAAGCAGTTGACCTGAAATGAGTATTAAAAAATACCTGCAACAGTCAAAACTCTTTGCATGAAGGGTTTGAAAGAAAACTTACTCCGAACAACACCATCAATCCATGGTCTAATGACAGATGTATTCTTTCCTATTAAATGGACCTACCTCACTTTACTGGAGAATGTGCTAATAAACAGGAAAGAGGAAAAATGAATTTGAAAAGATGCGTAAAGACGAAAAAAGGCAGCAGTAGGCCAAAGCCTCTTCAGTCTGTGCCTATACAACACTTGGGATGAACGTGTTCTGAGAAGGGTAGAGTGCTTGTGAGTACTCAAGCAGGAGAAGAAGTGTGGCTGCTTTTGCCAGGACAACCTGCCCCGATGAGATCACGTGTTGCATGAGCTGGCAATCTAGGTGCATGAGGAAGCAATTTGAAGCTATGAAATAGATGTTAGTGGCTTAATAAATAATTCATAAACAATACTCTTAGTTTTCAGATCCGAATCTCCTTAAGCTCCCTTTACATTCAGAAGAGAACAAGGTCATCCAGAAAGGTCAATGAGGAAGCATTGATTACTAAGCCTATATTAAAGTTGTAAAACTGACGAATAACTATTTGTGTTAGCTCACTTCTCAACTATGTCACTACAAGAGCAATGTGTGGCTATAATACCTTCCTAACTTCTTAACTGTAGTGTCAAGAAAGGAAATGGGAACAATTCCTGTACAACCCTGGATTCACATGACTCTTCCAAGTCTGCTCAAGAGCAGAACCTCATTTTTGTCTTTCATCTTCCATTAATTCAGCTGAACCTTGTGCAATTAAATCAAGCTTCCTATCTCACTTCTGAGACTGTGTTTTGTTTTTTTGGTTTTTTTGAAGGCTCACCAATTACTTATTTCAACCTGGAATACTGAAAAGTACCTTCTTTTTTAAAAAAAAAAAAATTAACAATATATCTTGTGCAAACTCTCAGAGCTATAAATACATGCTCTTCTCTAAGCCACAGGAAATGTCAAAATTGTCAGTTCCCAGTGCAAAGACTTTCAGAAATTCAAAAATAACCATATGCAACATTTGCTCTTGCAAATGTGCATCCCATTCAGGAGTCAACTCAAGAAAATAGGGATTAACCCTGCAATCATCAATACAGTACATCTGGCAGACTGGAAAAATCAGTAAATGAAGTATGAGTTGAGTATGATCTTGATCCTGAGTGTGAGAATTAATGTGGCTCCATTAACATCAGTTTGCCTAATAATGAGTTATTTTAGCTGTCTCTGAACAAATAAAGTTGCCTTTGCTATACATTTGCTTATAATCAGTGTAGTTAATAGCCCAGAAAGAGAATCTGGTCTTTGATTTTTAAACACCGGAAAGGCTAATAAATTCTCATGCCCAACATGTAATTAACCTATGAAATTGACTGGCACAGGCTACTATTCTGACAGATGCAAAAGCTGATTAAAAATCAAGCTCAACAGAGATAACACTTGCAGTAGAAGTAGCTAGGACAAAACTTGTAATAAGATCTGTCAATCATGAGGCTTTAAGGAATTTATTTCTCCCCTTGCACGGAAACAGGAGTGTTTATCACAGCATTATACAACCTAATGCTTTCTACTTTTCCTTCAAAACCTGTCATTAGCTGGATACAAAGTAGTGAACAAGATGGAATAATTAGTCTGCTCTTGTTAGACATTTCTGACACTCTTGCCATTAGAAAAGACTCAGTAAGTGGAGTCCAAGAAGCATTGATGAGTTGCCTGGGGCCTATTTTAAAATGCAGTGAAACTCTTATGAGTGCTTCAAATTATTTCAGTGATGAGGTTTCTATATAATATGAAAGCTGAGACTGTATTCATCAAATTAATCCTTATTTTTATTCACTTTATTTAGTACAGTATCTTCTGTAGAGCTGACTCTGTACCTGAAGTATAACAGCTGGTGGGACTTTTCTGAAACATTCATTTTGTTACAGCAAACATATCAAAGGCAGCAAACCATAGTACAGATCAAAATCTCATCATTTTTAAAAATCAATTTATTGTATCTTATTTAAATAAAATAAATAACATCTGTAAGATGTGTCACATACACATTATATATAACAGGAATATATTAAAATATCTTATTTAAATTAATTTACTATATAATATTTATTGAATTTTAAGTAAAAAGTCTATAATTCTATTGTAATGCTTGGAAAACAAGGGTATAGGTTTAATTTTCTTTTCTAAGCAGAAAATTTATAATGTCTGCATCTGATTAAACTAGTAACAGACCTTAAATGGATCAAAGAGATTGATGCTTCCGTGGGTGTATTTAGTACCCGAATTTCTGTTTTGACAGTCAGACCTGAAAACACCATTATATCTTTTACTTGTCTTTAACAGTCTGTGCTTTTCTCTTTTACACTGTGCTTTGAAAAACATAGGGATGTAATAGTTACTGTGATCTGTGCTTTTTGTAGAATATTTAACAAGCATCTTTAACAACGAATTGTAAATGTACCTAGATTACTGGTTGTAGATGCAGGAATAATTTATCCTAAAAAGAAGTTATTATCAGATAATGTTATAGAACATAGCACCTTCTGCGCTTTTTAGCCAACTTCGTAATTTTGAAATTTTGGTGTTGCAGAAAAAACCTGCTTGTATTAAAGCATATTATCAGTTATATAACACAACAGAAGCAATACTTAGTCCTAAATACAGATTCATTTTACACACATTCCTTTCTCAAAAAAAAACTTCAATTTTAAACTTCATTACAAGTAAATTAAAGACTTTTTTTTTAAAAAAAAAAGCTCAAAATTATTCTTTATTTATATATTAGGAAGAACTTTTGTGCCTTTTTTTTTTTTATAAGATTTCTATTTCTGGTTCATATGAAAGTTGAAAAGCAAAGCTTTTCTCGCCCCACAAAACTTAAGATCATTTTGAAGTAGATAATATTAGAGAAAAGAGGTAAATTGGATGTTGATAGATAACCAGGACTGAATGACACTCACATTGGAGTGTTGAAGGAATCCAGATATGAAGTTGTCGGACAGCTGGCCAAAGCACGTAACTTGTCATTAAAAAGTGCTGCCGCACCAGAGGACTGGAAGGCTGCCAATAGAACTTCCATTTGCAGAAAGTACTCTTGAAGGGTTTGCAACTACAGACAGATGAGTCTGGTTCTCTCCCTGGCGAAGTGTCAAGTTAATTATGAGGAATAGGACCCGTAAACATACAGATTAACATCATCTATCGGGGAAAGTCAGCATGCTTTCTGTAAGGGAAAATCCTGCCTCAGTAACCAGCTACTGTTCAACGCCAGTGTCAATATATGCACAAAGGAGGTCCAGTGGATGTAATATACTTTGATTTTCAGAAAGTCTTTGACAGGGTTCGTTTGTAAAGGTTATTAGGGAAAGATTTATAGATGTTAAAGGATAGGAAGGGCTTAATGATCGCTTGCTAAGATGGAGAATGAATAGTCACAGTGGAGTTTTCTGTGGATCGCTGCTGACACCAGTTCTATTTGATGTCTTCATTGGTAATCAAAGGAGAGCACATAACTCAATCTCCACATCTGTAGATGACAGTATACTACAAAAGATTTGGGTAGATATTATGGCGAGGTACTTACACAGGCCTCACAAAAGTGATTGTATGGGGAAAAAAGATAGCAGATGAGTTTCAATGTGTGTAAATGAAAGGTAAAGAAAAATAATTTTGACTGTGGCTATGGTTTGCTGATTGTAGAAATGGTAATTACAGCTCAGGAGTCTCAGTTATCACTGTCAGCTCCTGAAATTACTGGCTCAGTGTGAAGGAACAGTGAACAAATGTTGGTATCACTTTGAACAAGACAGATCCATTTATTTTGGCTCTTAGTAAACTCTTGATGCATCTGCATCTCGTGTAGTGTGTGCAGATCTTGTGCCTACTCCTGAGGCATACGGGAGCTAAGAAGGTACAGAGTAAGACATTTAAAGTGATCAAGAAAAGGTCAGCAGATACTTTATGAGAAGGCTAACAAAGCTGCAGTTCTTCAGTGTGCAGAATATAAAAACCAAGGGGGCATTAACAAGGTTTGCAAAATTGTGGAAGTGTAAATAAGGTGAATGAATAACTGTTTTCCACCAAATGGCACCATATATGATAATAGATACAACAGACTAGAGAAAATACTTCTAAATGTAGTGGGTAGCAGCTTCTGGAACTTGCTACCACAAACATTCATGAAGGTAGACAGTATGAGCAGGTTCAAAAATAGCTTAGACAAGTTCAGGGAAGTTAAGATTGTAAATGGGTACTAAAAGGAGTATGTAACCACTAGTACCTGTTCTGAGTACAGATGTTATGGGGAGTTATGAAAAGAACAAATTGCAGTTAGTGGCCAGACTTGAATATTCTCCCTAAGTAACATCTCCTGCTGCTACTGTTAAGGGCAGACTTTGAACTACATGGACTATTTGTTTGACCCAGCAGGGTATTTCTTATGGTTTTTGTTTTCCTTAAATGCTTTTCTGATTTGTTTGTTTGTCTGCTTTAAAATATTTAGTTTTTCATTGCAAGTCTCATAAAATATCTGACCGAGACCAGTATTTTGTAGATAGTCACTTGTTTATGTACAAATATAGCAAGGTAATTTTGTGATATAACTGACAATGGGTGTAGTAAGCTACTGGAATTTAAAAATGTTGCTGTTAACCTATAATAGCTAATTATTAAAAGACAAAAAGGACTTCTTTAAATACTGATGATCATTTACATTTTAAAACTTCCTTTAAGAAACTGACTAAAGCTAACTAAAATTATTATTTTGAGACCTGAGAGATCTTTACATAAAGCTTACATTTATTCATACAAATAAAAACTCTTAAAAATAAAACCATTAAACTCTTATGATGGAATTAAAGTAATATATAAGAAAGAAAATTATTTAAAGGAAATAAATATTCATTTTATATTCCAAGAAATTTCTATCCAAAAAAAGAGTAATTATTATATACCTGTAGAGGCCGAAGGAAATAGCATGCTAATGGACTGACTGTCCGTGCTATCAATATGGTCAATGCAGGTATGAGACTCTGTGAACTACTAAGGCTACCATCAGAGTCCATCCATGCCTCAGAAGAAAGCATAACTTTCACCTTGGAGGCCACACAGAGAAGTTGTATTTCTCTATGTAGGAAGACACAAAAGGAGTAAGACTGCTGTCTGAGCAATTCATCTTTAGTCTGTTTCAATTCACGTATTTACAAGGACAGGCTGAGAGAGGTGGGGTTGTTCAGCCTGGAAAGAAGGTTCCATGGAGATCATATAGCAGTCTTCTAGTATCTGAAAGGGGCCTACAAGAAAACTGGAGAGGGACTTTTTAAAAGGGCTTGTAGTGACAGGACAAGTGGTAATGACTTCAAACTGGAAAAGGGTAGATTCAGATTAGAAATTAGGAAGAAGTTCTTTCCTATATGAGGGTGGTGAGACACTGGAACAGGTTGCCCAGAGAAGCTGTGGGTGCTCCATCACTGGATGTGTTCAAAGCCATGCTGGATGGGGCTTCGAGCAACCTGGTCTAGTGGAAGGTGTCCCTGCCCATGGCACAGGGCTTGGAACTAGATGATTTTTAAGGTCACTTCCAACCCAAACCATTCTACGATTCTATGATTTAAACAAGACATCACGGGCAATAATAAGAAAAAACAGTAGCAATACAAAGTAACTGCTCAGCCTTACCTATTCTTGCAGTGTGGTAATATCACCAAGGCTTCAACAGCATTAAGGTAACAGAGGTTTGTGAAAGCATTGTGAAGAGATTTTATTATTTTGAGTAGATGGAATTTTGAATACTATTCTAAAGTATTGATACATCTTTTTTTATTAATCAATGTATTCCTGGAAATGAGGCATATACTGATCTTGGTAATCACAGCAAATATAAAGGATTTTATTAATTTTCTTGCTTTGAGATGGCTGCTTCAACAGCTTCTTAGAAACAAGAGATTCCTTTTATTTCATAACATTTCATAACATATTCCCTTTGATTTCATAACATTATTAATATTTTTTGTCTTTGCCCACCTATAACACAACAAGTGTAGTTATATTAGAAAAAACAGGCAACTACTAAACTTGCTTTCCTACCTGTACCTTGGTTGGCGCCATGACACAGGACACATTCTGGTTGGGGAATGAAATGGTTTTAGACGTTCTCACAGCAGACCTCTCTGAAAAGTGACCAGATGAAGATATATAGGAAACTTTTGGATAACCTTCTTTATGTCTGCTTCCATTCTCATAGATTCATTTTTATTTTCTTTTTGTTCTCTCTTCTAATAAAAAATAGGTAGTAATAACTATTATTTTGCCTTTACTTATTGCATCGTTGAAGGCATGATGGCAGTTTCAGGTGATTAGTACAACTTCCAGCATACCACAAATGAATGCCGAAAAAAAGTAGTAAGAGCTGTCCTTCATCTCCTCTCTATTTAGTTACTCTAGCTCACACATTTTCAATACTTGGCAAGTTAAAATAATTAGCATTCTCTATGTTCAAACAAGATTTTCTACCCACCCTATGCTTAATTGCTGAATATTGATTATTGGAGGTACATTTATATACGGTTAGTATTATTATGTACTTCATGAACTTGTAATGATGTATATTCATAACAAATTTAATCAGCCATAATTAAAGGGCTGTGATCTGACATGATATGTAATGATAATATGTTTAATGATTGTGTTCTGATATTTTTTGTTTAATTCTTGCTACTTATTTTTTACTCTGCTGAATCTTCTTTTCTTTCTCTTTTCTTTTTTCCTTTGTATGTCATTCTTAATTCCTTTGGCTGCTTTTATCTGCGAACATCTGCTTGGCAACCTTTACATACCAAGCCTTGCAGCTAACAAATATATCCATTTTTAATGCAAAAATAGAACCTCTTTGCTTTTGGATACTCTGAAGTAACATACATGCTCCAGTCTACACTGAATAAATATGCACATTCTAAAGACACTCATGTATGGTTTCTTGTGTAATCATGACTTTACCTTTCGTCTTCTAAATGAAATCAGGTTACCATATAATCAATGATAATTTATAATTGAACTGTATCTTTCTGCTACCATCATTCTAATGAAAAATTTTAGATAAGAAAAATAATACGGACCTAATATCAGTGAAAAACTAAATTATGATCTGGGCAATAGACACAGTGAAGTCTACGAAAGAGCTCAGCAAGTCCTAAGTTAAAAATTAGTAAGAACTAGTGAAATCTGAACACTTGCTGTGTTCTCCATTAGCAGAATATAATTAATCAAAATTTATTTGTGACAGACTGAGCTTCTTGGCTTAACAAAAATGATATGCTAAATATATTAAAAATAATGCTGTAACTTTGGATATATTTGTAATTTAGTCTCAATTCAAAACAGCAAATCAGAACATATTCATCAATTATGTACTTAACCCAGTACTTCATTTTCATTGCAATTTTACATCTTGAGTGCACCTGATGTTAGAATTTCCTAAAAAGAAAAAGATGAAAGACAAAAATATACCACAAGTATAGTGGAGCCAAATCTCCAGGCAGTATTAAATTGGCACAGAGCCATTGACAAAAAAAAAAAAGTCAATACATAACAGCAATGTAAATCAGATGAGTAACTAAGCTTTTAAATTAAAACCAATAAAATACAACACACTTGTGTTTCAGTGTATAACCATTTTCTAGTTTTATATGGTTAACAAACATGATAAAACTAACATTCCTGAAGCACAGCAGAAATATTGAATGGCAATACTTTATATATTGTATGCTTAATTGATAGCTGCTGTGCATAAAATTAATGTCATTTTTCTTCCAAACTGCTAGTATACTTTTGTTATTATAATCAGTAATCTGTTATACATCTTTGTAGGTTACACAATGCAAGGATTAGCGGCTGGGCCGGCCACTAGATGAATGGCACATTGCTCTCTACCAACCACTCTCCTTATGGGAGACTTATGCACTGGAAAAGAAAACTAAACAGCTTTGATGAAAATATTAATCAAATTGAATATATACATATATATATTAAACTGACATCAAACCAAACCCACCTGATGGCAATCACATCACCATCACCACTAATTCCATGGGCAGGCACTGGGGAAGTCCTAGACTGGACTCAGTGGCAGATGGGAACTGGACTCAGGAATGGGATTCTGGAACGCAGGAATTGAGATCAAAGACAGAATGGGCAGAGTCCTCCTAGGACACTGGCCACTGAAGAAGAGAGTTGACCCCTGTCATCCCTCAGCTTTATGCTGAATATGACATCTACGGGATGGAATACCTTGTTGGTCTGTTTAGGGTCACCTGTCCTGGTTGCTCCTCCCTGCAGGTTCATCCTTTTACTTTCTGCACCCCTAAGATGAAATTCAGCGGTGACCTTTGCATACCAATCCTTGGTAGTAACTATAAACTTAAAGCAGACACTGCCTGTGAAAGCCCCCGTTGTTTTAATGAGGCACTGATGTCCTCCTCCTCTAGATTAAATCCTGTCAGAAATGGAGCAACACTTGGTTGTTCAACCAAAATTGAGCATAAAGAAAGCTACAGCAACGAGAACTTCCTCGCTCCCACTTCTGATCCAGGCAGTAACGTGGGCATGCATTGAATTACTGTAATGTGTGGCAATCCCTTAAACCTGCTGTACTAGTATTGTAGTTGGAGCACTGCCTATCACTGAACTGTAGTGCTAGCCTGGCAAAACAGAAAAGCTAGGGCATAGCTCTGCTCTCAGACTGCCGAAATTCCATGCAAGTGGACTTTTGGTTTTGGGGCAGAAAACAAGATTATGCTCACAAATACAAACATGATACAGGCTAAAGAATATCTCTTCCAAATCTCTGCATCAAATTCCTTTAGCTGAGCACTGAGCTTGATCCAGCTCCTGGTGACAGCTGCAGGACTTTTTGAGCTGACCTAAATGAATTATCTTTGGTGTTAGACACTTAGGAGAATAAGCAAGGATTTCACCCTGTTGTTGGGAGTGACTGTTTCTCATACAGTGGTTTGCATGGATTTTAGTTACTTCTGCAAGGTACCTTTAGGCGATAAGCGTTCTAGTGAATCAGCACAGCTTACTGCACCAGCACCGGTTGCTCACAGCATATGGGCATACTTCCCCAATTCAGTGTCTCAGAGAAAACTTAGTCCTCATTTACTGTGCCTGGCCAGTGGTCTAATATAATCCACAGTCAAAAAACAATCAAAAAGAGGAAATGTCATATGACAAATGTAATTTCTTTCTGTACTGCAGTAGTTTATAGTTAGTGATTGCTGCTATTTATTCTGTTCCAACTTTCAGTAAATGTTCATATTCAGTAAAATATTAATATATAAGTCTTAGTTCCGTTCTTAGGACTACACAAACTTAACATAAAGAAAGAAGATTATTCTGTGTCCAGGAGGCTCTCAACATCTGCTCTTTATAAGCACAGCTTTATCAGAAGACTCTTGCTTCTCTACAGTACGTGTTGGACTTGATAATCAGGTTTTACTTTTTAAAAGTGCGAGAGCCTAACCCCAAAAAAGTTACATGCATTGCCTAGACTGACTTCTAAGATCTGGTTTTGTAAGGATTACATATTCCTTATACATACTTAACTAGGGCATCTTACATATTGCAATAGAGGTCCACATTTTAAATTAGTCCACTTAGAAATTTTGTGGAAATTCCTTGCTCCCTCTGTTTATATGGAGCCAACTTCTAGCTGTGGTGAATGTGCCCCAACATCAGGCATATTCACACCAGCTTGTTTTAATCGCCTTGCTTAGATGCTGTTTCAGATGTTAGTTTCCCTATGAAATTACAGTCTTATCTATCCTATAAAAGTGACTTTTTAATCCGCTGCCTACAGAGTCCTAAACTCTGAATGTAAGTACCTAAGATGGATACATAAATGTAGGTGATAATGATCCTGAAGCCTGCCTCTAATAATGCAAGCTATCCTCAGTGAGAATCTTTCTTCACATAATTCCCTGGTGTTTTCACAGTCTGAGATACTGGCTTTAAACACCAGAGCAGTCTAAATATATCAGTGGACACAGATGTTTTCTATTCTGCACATCCTCTGCAGGCTTTATTAAATTGTCTGTAACTAAACAGTAGGACCGAGCCTCCTAGTTGTGTCATGCTTTTTGTTTGCTTGTTCTGGTTGGCAGATCTTGACGGTATGCCTCAGTTAGACATGCTTTGGGCAAAGCCTGCAACACAGGGAATCCTGATGTGCTCCTCCATGTTTACTTTCCATTTATTATACACCACGGAAGAAATTTCAGGGCTGAGAATTCATATCCCAGTATATACAATGACTACTTTTTTTCCCCGTATAATAATTATGAAGCCTTTATGAGCATCATAATCCTGTTTTGTACAAAGCCCTAATTCAAATAAAAGCTTGCAGTTGGCTTATAGCTGGCTTGTGATCTCCTCACATACTCACCAACCTACCTTCTGTATTTTGCTTTTATGTGCCCTTTCCTGCACATTCTGTTTTACCAATAGATGCCACTGGTAGCTTGCCAAATTGCTATTTGGAAATTGCATTTACATTTTCCAAATTATATGTTAGGTCTTTGTAATACCTTAAATAGACAAACATTTGAAGAAAGTCTCAACAACACACTCTTGCAATTTCCCACCTAATGAGGTAATTTTGCCAAGTAAACTGGGAAAATACAAGGTTTTTGAATCCTTGCAAATCAGATCTTTGTTATTTACATAACTAAAGTACTTGGTCCTTTTTTTCATGTAATGCCTGAAGTTATGTAGGCATAAAAAAAAAAAAAAAAAAAAAAGACAGACAGTGTATTTCAGTGGAAATATGCCTAATTCTACATTTTGAACGTGGAAAAAAGGGAAAGCTCATTTACCCATATTAAGAATATTTTATCTATGTAAATCTATCTACAAACTGTGTTTCTTGGAAATTTACCAACTTTGATATGAACATCATCAGATGCAGTAAAGCCATGCAAATTATAGGAAGATGAGGACTGTAATAAATTTCTGTTAAAATGAGAAATAAATAAAAAAAATAGTTCCTCAAAATGAATGCAATCATTTAGGTCTTGATTTGATACTACCAAAAATCACTGGTAAGAAGCTAATTTAAGGTCAGAAAATTCAAAGACTATTTGATGGTCTATAGTCTTCTCATTTTTGGATCAGGAAAAACAGCTTCTCATTCCAAGTACTCTAGGTAAAGAAATTTAATTTCTCTTTTGTCATTTTGACAGGAAAAGGATTTTCCGTAGTTCTCAAAATCCTACTCTACTGAATTGAATAGCATAAACTGTGAAGATTACTACAGTTTTCCCTAGCAGGACTGATCATTCTCCCACTATCATACATAGGTGATATGACAATTAGTAAGAGGGAGCTGAAATTTATAAATTATAACACACATCTCTATATGTTTCTCTATAAAGGAGTGGAAGACTTCATAATGGAAAGTAACCATTATTTCTTTGACAAATCAAAATAGGCAGAAACAAACATCTTTATGATGTTTGCATGATATGTTGTTTCAAATGAATCATTACACATATGTTAGAATGTCTTTTCTCTCTTAAAACTTTATCACTGTTTTAACTGCAGAAGCTTTGAGCTTTGTGAGTATGAGTCACCCATATACATGACTCATGTACATGTCCTTGTGAAAGACTGTATGACAGTTACAGATTGATAATGAACCTGAATGAATTAGTGAAGTCAAACTAATAATGCAGGATTGTACAGTGAGTAGAACAGAGATGTACTTCTTGATTGAGAAAGCCACTGGGAAATCTCAAAACTGGACCACCCTGCTGTGGCCTTCTCTTTCCGTGTTCTGTGCATTCCTCTCTATTGGACTTCTCATCCCTGCTGCCATATACCACCTGTGCCAGCAACTAGTGAAAGTGGAAATCTGAGGCAAAAATGATGCAGCAGATTCTTTTTAGGGCTATGGCAAGTCAGCGAGGCTGTCATGGCACATAGTTCTGCTCACCTATAATTTGGCACAGGCTGGGTGACACAATGCATTTCATTAATCAGAAATGATTTGATGTGCCATCATTTATTGTCTTTGCCTGTTTTACCAGTTTTGCAATAAGATGTAATATGTTCTTTCTTATATGTTCTGCAATATCATTAGACCTGCTTCATAATATGTTGTAATTGCATGCTGATACAATATAATTTATTTCAGGGAGTCATTTGAAATATGCCTCTCCATGTAGTACCATTTAATGCCTGAGCACCAAGAGATGCTAAATGCTGTGTTTCCTGTGAGATTGAAAGAAGCTCAAGAAGTACTTTGGCTGTGCAAGTCTGCCATAAATAATACTCTTGGTAAGTCAAGCAAACAAGATTTATGCCAGTTTCAGTAACTGTGATATATGTCCAAATTTTGTATTATATTTGGCTGTCTACACTCAGCAAATTTATCCTAACTGGAATTCTTTCTGGATCTGCTTACCATTAACAATCAAGTTCTGAAATCAGGATATGTTCTGTTTCTCATATGTGAACCAATAATTTTCAATGGTAAAAGAGTTTTAAATAAGGGTAAATGAGATTCATTTAAATATTATTAAAATACTGCTAAATACATCAGATTTTTTTTAGCAGTTACACTGAGTTTCTCAGAGAAGAATTAATTTCATTTTCCATCAGCTGTTGGCTCAAATGATGAAAAGCCTTCAAAGTAAAGATTATAGCAGAAAGTGTATCACTTTACAAAGTAGAATTATACACTCTATTCTGAACCAAAGACAAGTTAATACGCAAATATACATACTCATTAAGCATATATGATTCCTTCAATATATGATTACTTTCAAAGAGATAAGAAACCATACTGCACGTTGGTAGATTTATTAAAGATAAGATAACATTTTCTTAGAAAAAATTGTAAAAAAATGCCCTTAATAAACTAATTATTCATTTTTTTAGGACCTCCCCAAAGTTTTATTCAATTTATTCATACTATCTTGATCTTTGGATTAGACTGGATACTCTACTGTGAATATTCAATATTGACAGCCTGTGTTTAAGCTTCCTTTACATGATACTGTTCACTCGTCTCAAAGCAATACCTGCAGACTGTAACTATCTGTGATAGATTCTATAGAAACATAGTGTAAAAGAAAGTTTAGCTTTAGTATATTTAAAATGCATACAACTTTTCAAAAATCAATTAAAAATAATGGAAGTAACTTTTTATATTTCAACAGACAGTAGATGAGACTGAGTAGCTTCAGTCTCACAATCCATAAATGGTCCTCTACCACACTACCATTCTGATGGTAGGACTAGGGTTTAACTTCAGATGTGGTATCACAAACTGGCAAGGTAAGCAAGCCAGAGAAGAGAAGGTCTGATAAGCAAGTAAAGGTGCAAGGACTAGATACGAATAGAATGTACAGGTCAGAAGTATTTTTACATTTATATATAGATAAGTTAAAATAGTGGTACCACTAAACTTAGATACCTGCCCATGGCACTTGCTCACACTTAGTGAGTGTGCCTGTCACAAACACACTGAACCTGTTATAAGTGTACTTGTCTTGCACCTGTAAAACACCGACTCCCTCATGTCTTGTACTTCTTCTACTCGTCCCAGTGCCAACTGGCTTAAACTGTATTGGATTTGATGGATGAACTTTATTTTCAGTAACTCCTTCCAGAGTGCAGAGACATCTTTGATCCTTGTTGCTATATACTTGGTCAGCAAAAGAGAATCATCACTAAGACACAGCTTTCTTAGCAGACTTTTTAGCTGATGCTACATTTCAGAAAATGATCTCTGCTTTGTCTGGTTTCACTCAGATAACTGCTTCCTTATGTCTTCCTCAGTTTTTAGATGTGACGTTAGTTTAAGCAAGCCCACAGACCCAATATCCTGTCATTTCTGGATGCCTGCAGCATAAAGGAAGGGAAAATGAGCTTTTTTCCTGGATGGACTAGAAAATATTATTTAATTGGATTTCTGATGCAAAAGCAGCAAAGTTCAGTGGCAATTCAGTCTTATATTAAAGCAAGATGAAGATTGATTACAGACTTTACTTCTGGTTACATGTTAGCTGTAGCATGATTTTGCTAAGGAATGGGAAGAGAGACTGTTTTCTGAGTGTTTTAAAATTGTATTATAAAAGTACAGACTGTACTAGACACTGTACAGGAGAACAGCTTAGCACAATCTAATGATCACAGAAAGCACAGCTGCCCAAGATGATTAAGAAAATCCCAGCAGATCTGTAGCCTGGTCAATCTAGTGTGTATGGTCAGGACATTGCAGTGCTACATCTGACGGTTAATCATGTTTGCACTCTTGTTCTCACACTTTGCAGCTAAATAGTAACCAGGAAGCGGAAGAAATTATTAGAAAGTTGGAAATCAAATTATAACTTTTCCTGTTTTCTAGTAATATAGTATCAAACACGAGACAGAATGCTTTCTAGACTCCTACTTTTCTCTAATTTTCTGTAATATCACATCTCACTCTATAATATAATAGGGAACTACATCATTTTCACTTCACTATAAGGCTTCTGTGAAATACTTTTGTTTCTCTCATCATTGAATGAATTTGCAGTGTACACAGTGTAAGTAATAAAAGAAGTACTTGTATATATAAAATTTTTTGAAAGATCTTAATTTTTTAACCATATGGAGGTACAACTACTAAAAAAAAATAATAATCCTGTATCCCATTTCCATGTCTTCTTAGTAAGCCAAACAAATATTATATTATATTATATTATATTATAT
>VWZK01021141.1:41702-60726 GCA_013396935.1 Baryphthengus martii | reverse complement strand
TGTTTTAATTCTATACATTGTTTTTGTTTTAATTCTTTTTTCTTTTAGAAAGCGGCACCGTTTTATCCCCGCTGGTTGATATCCTAATGAAACTCTTCCGGAAGATGATAGATGTCAATCTACCATTTCATCTTACCCTTCTGAGCATCTGCTTCTCCAACCTCCAAGATCTTCCCAGCACCAAGAAAGGATCGATTGGTTTCTATCTAAAGCAGATCTCACCGCCATCAGGCTCGGGGAAACGCGGCCGGGTAAGCTGCAAGCTACTGAAAACTGTTTGGTTTTTTTTTTCCTAAAAAATAATGAATAACTTCAGAATTGTGTAATGAATTTACTGTTTCCATCCTGCCTGAGCAATTTTGCACGTGGATAAACTCGGCTGTTCTGAGGAACAGGAGGGATAACATCATATCGTGTACTCTGCCGAGTTTAACGGCAATGGAATGTAACTTTTGAGTTATTTTCTACTTAAAAATAAGAGAAGGATTCCTACCCGTGTGTCCTGTGAGGTCTATGTTTGAAAATAAGTGTTTCAAAATCATAAGGGCAAAAAAAATTACTGTCTGATAAGGAATAATTTGAAGAATTTGCTGTTAGTTTAATCGTGCTCGGTCGCTAGATTACACAGGACATACTTCAACTTTTATGTCCTGTATTTTTCTTTTTTTGCCACAGGAAGCAGAAGATCCCTCACCTTGTGAGGGAAGCGCTTCTGGGAACCAGAACTGCCACAGACTTGGAGCTGCAAAAACTAGGAAACTCTCCGAGGGAAAACAAAGCGATATAAAAAAAGGAGGAATTCCCACCTCCCCATTTCATTTGTCTCCTGGTGACATCGACCAGGAAGTCTTCAGGGAACTTCCAGAAAATATTCAACAAGAAATTCTTTTGGAAAAAAACAAAGTGATCCCCACTGAGAACGTTTTGGCTCAGCCGGCGGGATGTTTTCCCAAAAATTCTAAGGGATCAACCAGCGACCCACGCTCGGCAGGTGATCCTGCGGCTGTTGCGGGAGCCGGTGGTTCTTCCGCGTGTTCCCAAAGGGCACTGACAAGCAGCGGGATGGAACCACAACCTAGTGATTGTCTGAGCTTCAGAGGGAAAGCTCCATCACCTCTGGAAGCTGGAGCCAGCCCAAGTGTTGCGTGGGTCCCCGTCTCGGAGGAGGACAAGCAGGCCTCTGGAACAACTTCCGAGGATACACCTTGTAGTAGGGAAGCGGGGTTCGTACTTCCTCCGGCCGTCGACGCAAAGACTTTTTATGAGCTACCTGCAGAGCTGCAGCAAGAACTACTGGCTGAATGGCAAGGTCAGGAACCTGCTCCCAAAACTGCTGTGGATAAAGCCCCTGAAAACTCCAAACCAAGGAAAGGAAGGAGGAACACGGCACCCTGTTCATCCCAGGCTAACAGTCTGCTAAGATACTTTAAACCACAGTGAAATCATTTTCAGAAGAGCAGCACTACAAGAATCAGCACTCAAAGTCACTTTACAACTTCGAGTAAACTCTTCCTAACTAAAATTGTGAATATTAAAAATATATTTTGACAATTTTTGATGTTAAACGTTGCTGGGGACTGTTTAAGCAGTAATTAGTCGGTCTGATTTTTTCTTTCTTACACACTTACCAGATGAATATTTTGTTGTCCTAAAAATATTACAGCATGCAAACATATTTTGATACTCACTATTAATAAGTGGAAGGAATTTTTACTTGAATTTGTATCGAGTTCTACTCTGTCTGCAGTGAATTGTTTCAGGATTGAGCAGAGATGACAAAAGCAGTTTTTCACATTTAATTTTCACCGCTGTTTTGTTCTATTTTTTAGTGGAAATTGCTCTTGACACGCTTCCTGCAGTAACTAGAGGTAGCAGAAATACTAAAGGGTGATGGGAAACATTACTACCAAGTGAATCATATCACCAGCTCCTTCCTGGAAATTAGTCAGCGTGTAAAAACCGTTTCGGTTGGTGTTCAGGAGTCAGAAAAACGACCGACAACTTGGTGTAGGAAAAAAAAAAAAAAGCAGTTTTTAATGAGATGCTATCCCCAAATTCATCAGGTTTTTCTTCAAATATTTCATTCCCAAGCAGTGAAATGGTTGCTAATGACACTTGGCACACTTACTGAAGAGGGTTGAAGGCTGTAGTACACGAGGTTGTAACTTGTTTCGGTCAAGGGTCTAGAATTGAGGTAAGATTTTAGCAAAGTTTGTGGAAAGCTAAGAGCAGAAGATTTGATTAGTGGATTTTGCCATTGTTATTTACATCACCAGATTTTTAGATCTATAGATGTATATCCTTTGAAGGTAAAGTGCAAAAATCCGACAGCACATCAGCTGAGGACGTCGAAAGCGCCGTCCTTCTCGCATCATTCCCGAGAAAACCACCATTCGCCCTCGGAACGCTTGAATCACACCTTCGATTATTTCCGCGCCGGCCACAATTACAAATAAACTTCAGCTTCCATTTTAAAAATAATCCAAGGATAAAAAAAATGCCAGGAGATTTAAGCGCCGCTTCTTTGCCACTCACAGTTAGTTACGCTCTTTCGAGGCTTTCAGGCCGGCTCTCGTGTCGGTGATGAGGTTGATGAGATTGGCAGGTAACGCCGACTCCACCACGGACCTCGGCAGCATTCCTCCCAGTTCGGGCTGAATAAACACAACCAGTTGAGAATGTTCTGGATTCCTGGGATGAAAGGAAGAAAACCCTTCAGTTAGTTGTTCCCCTGGCTGTGAAAGTTCTAAATTGGGAACATTGGTCTTTAAAGCACGGAGAAGGGAAAAAGGAGGCTGGGTAAAGTTTGGACAGTCACAGAACTCTTCCCGTTTCCCCAGAAGAAAACGAAATCGTTTTTATTTATTTTTTAAAGCCGTGTGGTTCAGTAAATGTTCAGCTTTGTATGGAGAAGACAACCGAGGAGAAGTTGAACGACTTACTCGGGCAAAGGTGAGCAAACGTATCCGCAGGGATTGTTGTAGCCTCGGACACAAGAGGGAGCCGGAGGGCAGCTGGAATATTCCACGCTCACAGCTGAGGGGCACCAAAACCATCAAATTAATTAAGTTTCTATCAATTAGACACTCAAAAAGACCTTTGAAAAGGAAAGCAGGGTGAGGGAGGTTCTTCTGCCTCTCTACTCTGTCCTAGTGAGGCCACCTCTGGAGTGGTGTGTCCAGTTCTGGGCTCCCCAGGAAATAGTGGAGAGAGTCCAAGGGAGGCTACGAGGATGATGAAGGGACAGGAACATCCCTCTTCTGAGGAATGGACCTGGGACTGTTTAGTCTGGAGAAGACTGAGAAGGGATCTTTTGAATGTTCCCCAGTCTCTGAAGGGTGGGTGTCAAGTAGAAGTCTCTTCAGTGGTGCCCTGGGAGAGGACAAGGGACAATGGGCACCAACTGGAACCCAGGAAGTTCCACCTCAACAGGAAGAAAAACTTCTTTCCTGTGAGGGTGTTGGAGCCTGGAACAGGCTGCCCACAGAGGTGGTGGAGTCTCCTCTGGAAAGATTCCAACCCCCTCTGGATCTGTTCCTGTGTGACCAGCCCTGGGTGATCCTCGATCTCCAGAGGTCCCTTCCAACCCTCACCGTTCTGTGATTCCGCACACAAACCACCTCAAATAGGAAACCTTAAATATTTGGGCAAGTGATTCAACACCCGTAGAAGTTTCTAGAGAAGATGTAGGCCAAAAAGTATTCTCCTCCAGAGGTGATGACACACACCGAAGTGCTGAGATGGGGCTTAGTTCTGGATGCAGAAAGTCAGCCCACGTCATTAATTCGTAAACACAACAGCGGAGGAGATGAGGAAACCGCTGCGCACACACAGAGGAGTAGTTAGGAGGGGTTGTTTTCTTTAGTTACTCATCCGTTTTACGCAAGAATCACAGAATCATTTTGGTTGGGAGAGACCTTTAAGATCATCCAGTCAAATGTCTATTGATCCATCAGGAAAGTATTAGAAGTTCCAGATTAAAAAAAAGAAAAAAAAAAGAAAACGTGTTGTAGTTCCACACAACTTACAATTAGTTGTAAGGATATCGCCGGGGTAGGGCTTAACGTGCAGCAGGTCAACAAAATCCCGTGAGGAAATCAGTCCCATTCCGTAACTGTGCGTTACGCTGTGGTATATACCGGTGTCCTATGAGTTAGTATCGGATTAGTTCGTTAAGTTCTTCCTTTAATTGGCCAAGTGGCATGAGAGGAGTAACGAGCACGCGGCAAAAACGGAGCCCTGGTTGTTAGTTCCCAGTTTAGGGAGTATTTTCATACCCCTGAGTCATTCACACGTACGGAAGATGTTCTGAGACCTTTCTCCGTCGCACTGGGGGGTCACGTGTCTCCGGGGGTTGGCTGAAAAATCAGCTAACTCATGATATTTATGGGAATTGTTTTCCAGGGACTGAATTGTTAAATGTCCTCAAACATGCCAATATTTAAATTCACCCTAATTTTCTTCATGACCCCAAATATTTAACACCTAAGGGGAAGGACGCGTTTCATGCAAAGTCTGGAAGATTTTACCGGCCCAGAATTATTTTTGCATCGAGAGCTTTCTTGTCTTTTTAGTCACCAGAATTCAAGCCAAAAAAAAATGCAGATAAAATCTTTGTGTTAAATCGATATTACCTGGTCAATCCTCTCTAACAGCTTGTAGGATTGCAATCCTTTATCCCATTGGGTTCGGTGTTCAGGAAGATACATAAAAGGAATAATTTTACTTGGGACTTCCGTAATTATCCCTTCTCCGCGGTAGCTGGATTGTGGAGGAAGCAGAGATTGGATTCAGTTACAAACTGGAACAATAAGTTCGAGGATAATAAAACAGTTGGAGCTGTTGAGCTACAGGGAGGTAAAAGTGATTGCACTTGATGGATTGATTAAAATCAGAGTAGCAATGGAAAAAATATTGGTCTGTAATTGATTTTTGGGATCATTCCGTTCTTGACACCGCACTTTTAAAGTGAATGATTTATTTGTGAGCTATTAGGAACCTGTCAGTTTAAATATACACCATTTATCTCTTTATTATTTCTATCCATTTTGATTTGATTGCAGCTCTTCTCCCTGTTGGTGAATTACCACCTCCTGGCATTTTCCCAGCTTTTGTTCCTCATCTTCAGAGCAATTCAAGAGAAAGTTCACAGAAGGGACCCGAGGGGCCTCTCACAAGGAAACGGAGCAAGTCCTGTCGTGCTGGGAACCTCTGGCTAATCCTGTGAGTTCCTGGAGAAACTCTGAATTAAAGGTGAAGAAAATCCTCTCCTAAACTCAGGGGGAGCTGTTAATCAGGAGGGTTTCTTTTAGGAGAGGTTCCCGAAAGACACAGTTGCTAGAATAAAAGAGGGGGGGAAAAAAAAAAATGGTGAAAAATCTCAATTTCCAGTTTTTACAATCACCAAGTCTCGTGACAAAGATTGGTAGAAAACCAGATGAATCAAAAAAAAAAAAAAAAAAGATTGTGGCTCCTTGTTACAAGTGGCAGAAAACCAGATGAGGCTCTAACTGCACAGGACTTGATACGTAGAGCTGAGCACCACCAAAAATGGCTTTGAGCCTGATGGAGACCACAGAGGATCTTTTTTTCCTCCACAAAAATAAAGTCAGGCTCCTTTTTAGGAGTTTTAAGCAACTAGACTCTCGCTCCCTCACATCCACCTGTACTGAAATAAGCTCTAAAATCCAGTAATAATCCCACATACTAAGTATGTGAATTCTTCTTCTTAATAACAGTGAAGAATTCTTCTTAATAACAGTGAAGAATTCTTCTTAATAACAGTGAAGAATTCTTCTTAATAACAGCACTTGCAAGATATTCTAAGGAAATACTACACTATTTTTCAGGATACTACTGTAGAGGAATTCTTCTGTCATACTAGTGATAGAGCATTATCTTCTGTAATTAACACTCAAACCTTCAGAACTAATTAGAAAAACCAAGCAAGGCTTTGGGATTTAAAACATCACTCATCACAAACATCATATTGAGAACAAAAAAAAAGAATTAGATGGGACTCTTCTCCGCTGCCTATCAGGCTAGATTGGCATTTAATCTAATTTAACACTCATTAGGCTGTAAAAGGAAAAAAAAAAAAGAGAAATATGAAGGGGTGAAAAGCAAAATATCAAAACCTGATGCTTTCAGGAAGGATAGAAGACGGTTAACTTCTCCATTTCCATCTCCAGGCGGCACTGCTGAAAAAACCCGACCTGGTTACTCATTAGAATGACAAAGGGAAGGTAAATACTTACAGATTTCCTCCATACTCTTTTGAGGGCTTTGAAGAAACGGTAACATTTTTCTCCAAGTAGAAAAAGGAAAAATGAAAACTTAGTTGGCAACTCTTTGATCAATTTTCAAAGGAAAACCAGCTTGAAACGCATTTGGCCCCAAACCGGCTCGAATAAAAAAATCACTCGATAAACAACATCAACTAATATTTTTTCTTACTGCAACTTTTATCACGCTCCATCCTGAAGTATCTTGACTGTACGATAAAATCTTTTCGGAAACTTCATCCGCGATTTTCTTATAGTCCATCTATCTGAAAAGATTTAAAAGCAATTTGCCAGGATAAAAGCGTTCCTTAAAAAGCCAAAAACCACAGGGCTCACTCCTGGGTTCTTTCCACTGATCACAAATGAGTTTCTTACCCCTCGGATTCTATTTCCGAAAAAAGATTATTTCAACAAAATTCTAAGATTGACTTTCAGTCTGGGCTAGTGGAGAATGAATTACAGCATCTAGTTCCAACCGTATTAAATCCATCACTACAACTTCCCCTCCTTAAAGTCGATCGCCGGAGATTCTCTCGGAGCTCTCTCCCAGAAAATCAACTGGTTTTCTCAGGCCAGTAACACTGAGCCCTTCTCGATCAGTTTCACACATCAAACCACCTTCAAATCTCAACCTTTACGGGGCTGCCTGGCGCAAGAGGTCGCACGGCCTTTCCCAGAGCTCCCCTCGGTGATACCCTCTGGAATTTCGCCCCAGAGGAGCGCACAACCCTCGGCCGACCACGAATCCGCGGCTCCTCCGGTGTGAAGCCGGAATGGCCGGGCCCACGGGCCCTCGCAAACCCACCGAGGCGGGAGATAAACCCTCCTGGCAGCGGAGACCCAGGGCAGGAGGGAGAGGAGGGAAGCGAGAGAGAAAAGAGAGGTGACAAGAGCAATAAACGCTCACCCCGGAGGCGCGGAGAATCCTGCGGCAAAACCCTTCCGCTTTCCGCCGCGGGGCACGCCGGGAATTGTAGTTCCGGTCAGGGCGGCACGGCACCGCCTGCCCAGTGGCGACTACCGCTCCCAGAATGCAACGCGGCCGGACCCTACCCACCTTCCGCCGCGGGGCACGCCGGACGTTGTAGTCCGGCTTAAGGCGGAGCGGCACGACCCGTCCTGTTGCGACTACAACTCCCGGAGTGCACCGCGGCCGCCCTTGCGCATGCGCGCCGCCATGATACCGAGGGGCGCGGTCCCTTCGAAAGCGCAGCGCGGCCCAGCCCGGAGGAGCGGCTCCGGTGGGGTGGGGATGCCCGGACTGGGGAGGTGATGGGTAGGGAGGGTAGGGCAGCGCAGCGCACCTTTATGGCGTCGCGGAGGGATTGGGTTGCTTCGGTTGTTTCTTTTTTTCCCCGCGCTGATTGCTGCGTGTGAGGGAAAGGGCGGCCCGCCCTGGCCCGGCCGAACCGAGCGGGCTCCTTCTGCTGATTCCGGGGGGTTGTGAGAGGATGGGGACCGGGAGGTCGCGGTGGGGATCGTGCTTGAGCTTAATCCCGCTCCTTGGCTTTCTGGGGCCTTGCAATGACTCCTTGACAGGAGGTTGGAGCCAGGGGGCTCGGGCTCTGCTCCCAAGGAACAAGCAGCACGACAAGAGGAACCGGCCTCAGTTTGCACCAGCAGAGGTTTAGGTTGGACATGAGGAACAATTTCTTTATGGAAAGGGTTGTAAAGGGCTGCCCAGGGCAGGGCTGGAGTCCCCCTGATCCCTGGAGGGGTTTCCATGGCGTGGAGCTGTGGTGCTGAGGGACAGTGCTCAGGGGTGCCCTGGCAGGGATGGGGCAACGCTTGGACTCCATCATCTTAAAGGGCTCTTCCAACCCAAATGATTCTATAATTCTATGAAGTGAACCATCAGGTTTCTCTTGGTGACCGTGCCCATCGTGAGGACATCATTTTGAACCAGCCAGTACTTAGTTGGTGGGGTTACAAAGGCAACAGGGCTTGGGTTGACTCATCTGCGTTGACAGGGTCATTCTAAGTGCTCTCACGTGACCTGTAAAATCCTTTTCATCTGGGTACCTCTTCCAGCTGGATAAAAATCTCCACATGGGTAATGCCTTCCTACTCATGCCACGTCGAGTTTTTCATACTAAGCTACTTTTACTTCTGGATTTCTCAACGAACGCTACTCTCTTGTGCTGATTCTGAAATGAAAAATCCAGTGCCTGCGCTGAATTTCATGGCTGGGGGACAAACGTCAGCAATTCTCCCAGAAAATCCCAGCCTTGCACAAGCAGCTTCCCCTAGAAGGAGCCAAGGAGCTGGATTTTCTTGCTCTTCTGGCGGTGGTTTGGTTTGTTGGGTTTTTTCTCAGTGCTAAAATTTCAATATACAAACATCTTTCTTTTTTTCTGCTCTATTTTCTGCCTTTGGCTTTTCTGGGAGGTGCCCGTACGGATGTCAGACTTCCTTGAAAAGCAGCAAGTTGAACAGCTAAATAGTCAGTTTTAGGAAAATAATAAGAATTCGAGGGGAAAATCCTAGATAGCTTCCAGCTTATGAGGAAACATTTGAGTGCAGATGATTTCTTGCATCTTCATTTCTTTTTTTTTTTTTTTTTTTTCTTTTAGATTGCTGAAGAAGAGGAGTGCAGATTCTCCCAGAAGCCAAGATACAAAGCATGACAAGCTCCTTGGAAGAAAGCAGCCTCTGCTCTTCTGATTCAACGATATCCTCTCTTCTCACGAGCTACGGCGGCGCCGGCGCCCATCTGGGCTCGAAAAACGCCTTGATTCTCTACAAGGACAAGCTTTACAGCTCTGCCTCTGAAGCTTTGGAGGCTTATATTGAAGATTTCCACTCAAGTCTCACCTCTGCAGAAAGAAGCACTGGAAAAATCTGCATCTACCCAAGCACCCCCCGAAAAGTTCGGCTTTCAAAGCGTCGTGCCGAAAAACCGAACCGTGGTATGGCTCTAAAGAGGGTGAAGTTTGGTGTTTAGAATCAGAGCAGCTTTTTTTTTTTTTCTTTTTTTGGTTTGTTTTTGTTTTCTGAAAAGCTGCTTTGTAAGTTCTGGGTGGGTTGGGGAGAATTTGGGACCCTGCTCCTAGACCCAATCATAATTTCAATTGAAATTGTATTTTCTATATGCTCAAGAAAGTGGAAATTGTTGCTTAAACCGGAGTCTTGAGAAGAGAAATCTCCATTCCCTTTCCAGAATAACACCAGCATTTATTTAATTGAATTAGTTCCCTTAAAAACTGCTTTGGCTTAGAACAAAATTTACCCCCTTACCCATTGATTTTTTTTTCTGGAATGGATTTTTGGGGCCTGAAATCTTACCCAAGTGGGTCATGTATTCAGAATAAGGAATTGTAACCTCGTGTTAGATCTTACAAATACTTGTGGAGATGCTTGAAATTTAGCAATTCACAGAAAATACCTTTAATTTTTTTTTTTTATTATTCTTTTTTTCAGTGCTGGATGATTTCCCCCAGTGCCTACAATCAACTTCTCTTGCTTCCCCCTCCGGAAGGCAGAGTGAGGGTGACCCAGACTCCGTCAGCCTGACGACGGATGATCTCTTGGAGTTGCCAGCAGATGGATCCCTGCCCTTTCTCCAGCATCCTCCAGTGAAATCCAGACTCCAAAGTCGGGAGCGGAACAATCGGTCCCTTCCAACACCTTTGCGCCCTTGCCGAGCCTCAGCGCTCGACGCCCAGGGTGCTTTCAACCTCGGCCTCCGCCCACCTGAGGGGTTGGAATCCAGCTCCTCTAAAAGAAGCTCCAGATCCTTGTCTTTTGAGGAGAACTCCAACGTTTTTCCTGGTAAAAACTACCCCAGGTGGCTCACCAGTCAGAAATCCGACCTCAGCGTGTCAGGGATAAGCAGTATTCCCAGTTTTCACTACCCAGTCTGGCTGAGGAGCTGTCATCTTTGTTCTGATTCAACTAAATCAAGGGATGGTCAACGTTTTCATATCCCAAGCGCAGCTGCTGCCTCAGAAACCTTTGAGAGCCTGGAAAAAAGATGCTCCGGAGATCGAGAGGCTTCTGATCTGGATGAGAAAGGTGATAACGAAGCAGAAGAAAGTTGCTCCTGTGACAGCCCAGGCCCACGCTTCCAGTTTGATAACTGGTTTTCAAGACACACCCAACTAGGTAACTGTATTTCATCTCTTCCTTTTGAATTTTGAGGGTATGTAGCTAAAAAAAAAGAGTGTATTTTTTTAAACCCACACTGCACTGCCCCGGGGATTTCGTCACATCCATCCTGGAGAACTGACTCAAAGCTCTTCTAGTTGACTAAACAGCTTTCCTAGTGTCACTTTTCCAACATAACTCACTATTTAAGCATTTCTTTTTACAACAAAGTGTATTTATTTTTTTTTCCCCAACAGGTTTGTAAATATAAACTAAGTTAAAATGTTGTTTATGTTGTGTTTTCAAAGTGGCAAAACACCAGGTATAGAAATGTCTGCAAATACCTTTCTAATCTGAACTTTAAATCCAGGTTTTTTTTTTTTTTTTTATTTGATTTTTTTTTTTTTTTTTTTATTCTGATTTGGGTTTTTTATTCTGATTTGGGTTTTTTATTCTGATTTGGGTTTTTTATTCTGATTTGATTTTCACCCAGAAATTACAAATCATCTAAAAAAAAAAGTTAAAATCTCAGAACGTGTCTGTCATCTTGAGCACTCATCTCAACCTGGTTTTAAATGTGAGTCTTGTTTGTGACTCTCATTTGTCCACGTGATTTCTCTCCCAAGTGTCTGTAAAAGCAGCTATTTAAAAGAAAAAAAAGGAGGGGGGACAAAAAGAAGAAGAACCTAAGAACTCGCAGAATTAATAAGGAATATTTAATGGTGTATCGGGAATTAATTTTCTACAGCAGGAAAGCAAAGTAAAAACCTTCAACAACCTCGTTTTACAGAAGTTGGGGAAAGAAACACTTGATTATAAATGTTCTCCTGCCTCAAATCATGGAATGGGTTGGGTTAGAAGGGACCTTCAGGATCATCTGGTTCCAACCCCCCTATCCCACTAGACCCATCCGAGCCGGCCTTGAACGCATCCAGGGATGGAGCGTCCACGGCTCTCCTGGGCCACCAGTTCCAGGGGCTCACCACCCTCAGAGGGAAGAACTTCTTCCTCGTTTCTAATCTCAACCTCCCCTCTTCCCGTTTGAAGCCATCACCTCTACGAGCCCTTGTAAGAAATCCCTCCTCGTCTTCTCCGTAGGCCCCCAGAAGGTCTCCCCGGAGCCTTCTCTTCTCCAGAAGGGAAGAACCCTGCGGATCCATTTGGTGCCGATGATTTACATCCTCTGCTTCCATACCAGTATCACCAGAGGAGTTGTATTGGCCTTATACCCCTGTCAAATATTTCCACTCGGAGCATTCCCTAAAAGTAACACGGAAATAATGCCCTTGAAGGGTTGGACCCGTCATTTCCTTGTTTGTTTTATTTTTTTAGAAGAGCTGCTTACCTTAAAAGCTGACGGAGCTCCAGGGAGTTCAACCGAAGACTTGGCAAATGACCTGGAAAACGATGACAGCCCTTCCACAACAGCTATCCTGGGAGCCGAAAGATCCTGGGAAAACACCTCAGTTGCCTTGTAAGCAAAGATACATTTTGAGCTCCTTCCTCCCTGAAAACACATGGTGGATTTAATTCCTTTTATCTATCCGTTCTACGTCGTATTTTCATCAGCGTAACTCTATCCTAAACCAGTTCTTTCCAGTTTATAAACCTGGTTTTTCTTCTGCATCCTTTCTTTTGTCCTGCTTTAGCAAAGCCCCGGCGCCCGCGGAGGATGCTCTACCTGTCCCCAAGGCGGAGCTCATCCACAAATTCCTGGAAGACTGTTTAAATGATGAAAATAAGGTCAGGAAAACGGAATTTTGCTTTCTGGGAATGCCCAAAATATAGAAGACTGGAAAATATTAGCAGGGGGAATACTTATAAATTATTTTTTCTTCTTTTATAGTATCCAAAAATCAAACCTGTAGTTGTTTTGTCGTACTTGAGCACGATGAATTCATCCAGTTAACTCGTGGATTGAAGGTCCTCTTTGGATGATTTGTTATTTTATTCCCATTTTTCCATATTAATCCCCTTCCTCCATAAGTATTCCTGGATTGTTGTCACCATGAGGTAATTTTCTTTTTTGGCTTAGGGAATGAGCAGGTATCCGATCGATGTTAATGACGTGAATTATTTAAATGGCTTCCGGGGAAACTTCAAACTCACTTGGTTTCTTTGACTTGCTTCAATTCCTCAAATTCTTTGGATTGTCGTTTAGGAAACCACTTTTCCTGAAGGTCATCATCACAGACCCCTCGAGGCTTTGAAGTTAACCTTGTTCAGACTTCAAGCGATTCAGGGAAGTTTAAGGCCGAACGAAAGCGCTGAGCAAAAGGAAGAGTTTGCAAAAGTGAGTCACCGGTTTCTTTAGGGTGTTTCTCGGCTGCATTTGCAATAAAACCTCTTTGTCCTTTGATAGACTTGGGTTCCAGTCCTCTTGGAAACATCCCCCCCAGCAGGCTCAGCCCGGTTTGCTGCCCCTGGAACACACACTCCAGGTTGCGGTGCCCTCAGCGGGATTTGGAAGCCAGGAGATGGCAGCATTTCAGGAGATCCTGCCCGAAGAGAACAGGCTCCGCTCTCCTCTGCTGCTCTGCCAACAGCTATAAAAAGTTGTCTTCTGCTCAGCTCTTCCTTAATTCTGGGCTTTTAGGGGCATGAAAGGGTTTTGAAAAGCCAGGCATTCCCAAATACTCCCTCCTTGCCTCCTTTGGCATCAGTTGGTTGGTATTTTGTGGCACTTTTTATTTTTATTTATATTCTCTAAATTATTTTAGAGAATCATAGAAGTATTTTGATTGGAAGAGATCAACCAAAAAAATCCTGGAGTCCAACCATTCCCCCATCCCTGCCAGGGCACCACTGAGCCCTGTCCCTCAGCACCACAGCTCCACGCCTTGGAAACCCCTCCAGGGATCAGGGGGACTCCAGCCCTGCCCTTCATTTAACCAATTTTTTCATTTGTGGTGGTTTGTTTTTGTGTTTGTTTTTTTTTTTTCTTTAGCTTTCTGAAAAAGCAGAGGCTGAATTAAAACTGTGCGACGGCGAGAGGATCCCTCTTACTAATTCCATTCGGAAGTAAGTGGCCCTGTTTTTTTTTTCTGACTTTTCACTGGTTTCAGATAACTGATAAATTAACTGAGGCAGTTGTCCCATGGTCTGAAAACTTGAAGAAGAAATCAGCAGTGAATAATTCAAACCACGGCGCTTCCCAGAGCAGAGAAATGTCCAGTGAGTGGTTGCAGAGATGTAGTCTGCCAAGAAATATTTGTATTTTATTTCTAGCAACAGATTGATTATTGCTACTCATAGAGGGACTTCAAAATACTCAGACTTGGAGAAGTTTGTTATATGGGATAAAATATTGTCTTGCTTCTTTTTACTACAGTGGAGAAAAGAATTTCATCAATAAAATCAGAAATTAGTGACTGAAGGATTAAGAAATTTGAGACAAGGCAGAATGGAATAGAGGGTAGAAATTTGTTTCAACACAATTCAGCCACAACTCAGTGTTGCTGTTTGAGAAGATGTAGTTCGAATGTCAGTTCCAAACAATGTTTTTCTCATTTAAAAAAAAAAAAAAAAAATGGATTTTAGAATCTCTAGAAAGGAACAAGTGGAACAGTTTGAGCTGTCAACTGTCTATGATACCGTTCCAACCGTTTGTAAGAAGTCAACATCATTGTGCATGGAATGTAAATAGTAAAAGTTGGGGAGTAGTAAAAAGAAAAAAGTTGGGGAGTAGTAAAGACAGAGAAAAAGTTGGGGAGTAGTAAAGACAGAGAAAAAGTTGGGGAGTAGTAAAAATCAAAATACCCTGTTGTTAAAATCATTTCTTTTTTTCCTCATCTAGGGCTTTACATCATTTCTCACATCTTAAAAGTTTTGCCCAAGAGAGTAACACCCAAGAAGAGCAGATCCGTGATCGTGAAGAAGAGAAACGAGGCCAAGGAGAATCCTCCCTGACGCTGAGCTCTAAGAATATTTGAATATTGTGGAATTCAAATCATTTGGCAGCTGCTCGGACTGACTTTTGCAAGCTGCAGCAGTTCTGCAAAGGCTGTGTTCAGTATTTCTCTGCCTGTTTATTCTTTTCATGACTTTATACTCAATTAAGCGTTGAATTAATGTTTCCAGGAGGACCTGACACCACAAAAAAAACAAGAAAATGATTTTATCCCCTATCACAAACTTCTTCAAGTCTGATTATGTTGAAGTCCCTCTATGGGCAGCAATAATCAATCTGTTGATAGAAATAAAATACCACTTTTTAAAGGAGATGGCGTTAAAATAACATCAACGTTTTCGCGCCAGAATCTCGGCGTCTTTATCAAAAATCCACAAAAACCTCCTCAGCTCTTGGACCGATTCTTCTCATCGCTTCGTGACCCGGCTTCTTAGAAACTGGAGGAGCTCGATGTCCTGGCTGAAGTGAAGCAAGAACAGGATTACAGCATCTTCTCGGCCCTGGGGTTTTCTAACAGGACTTGGGGCGATGTAATTGTAGCTTCCTTCTCCCCCCCCGACCGCAAACTTACCGAATGTACTGCATCCAAAAGTGCCGGAAGCCTTTTAGCCCTTTCTCATCCCAGGAAAATCTCGGGTTTTGGTGGGGAGAAGGTACTTTTTTTTCAGAGGAGTCGAATTTAAGAGCACAGAATATTTCATCTGGACTGTTCCAACAGCTGGTTCTCACCGGTAGTGTCAAATTCTAACCTCCCTTCCATTTTTCTTGGCTTTAGGGCATCTGAAATCCGTCAGTGGGCCAAAATGGGTAGGGAAATAATAGAATTTTTTATTTTATTTTGTTTTATTTTGCGGCATAATTAGAATTAGCTTGCGAAAGCCACCGGAATTTGGGCAGGGGGGGAGAGGAGTGGGACTTAACCCACAGCTATAAGTAGCAATTTGGGTCGTGGATTGAAATATAGAGATGGAAAATTTTGGAAAAAAAGCCTTTGGTCCTTCTTCTGGGGCTTATATAACAGAGTCTTGAGCCGTCGGCGAACAAAATACGGCAACGTGCCTGGAGTGAAGTGTTTCCTTTTAGGCTGGCTATTTATCGGTAGGGGTGAGAGAGCAGGTGCCAATGGCGAGAAGTGAAAGAGAAACCAGGAGAAAAAGTAGAAGGAAGATTAACATATTTCTCCCATCTTCCTGTTCAGAGTGACTAAGGAGAGTGAGAGAAGAACGGAATGCCTTGGTTTTTACGACGGTCGTGGCACCGTGAGAACATCTCGACGCCTCTGTTACATCAGAAGGTGGCTCGGCCAGATTTTTCTGGGGCTCTCTCGAACCACCTGACACCAGAAGACAGCAAATGAACCTACTGATCTAGAAAACTTTGGAGGAAGAAGCTTTTTCAAAAGCAAAGCTCGATGCCCTGAGAGGAAAGAGGTTCTACCGCGCTCCCCTTGTACCCCGTAGAACTTCTCTGGCTATCAGGGCAGAGTTTAGTTGCTATTTATTATTATAGGAATTTTTAATTGCCATTTTTGCGTTAGGGATTTTTAGTTGCTATTTATTATTATAGGGATTTTTAGTTGCTCTTTGATTTTAGTTGCTCTTTGATTTTATTTGCTATTTATTATTTAAGGGTTTTTCCATTCATTCCCCCTCAGAGAATCCTCCGGCGTATCCATATTTGTGATTCCTCTTTCTTTGGGAGGTTATTTTTTGTTAACCTCCAGATATTTCTCCTTTATCAGGGTGATGGACTCGGATGGAGAATCACAGCAATCCTCAGGTGTATCCATATTTGTGATTCCTCTTTCTTTGGGAGGTTATTTTTTATTAACCTCCGGATATTTCTCCTTTATCAGGTTAGTACTTTGATGGAGAATTTCAGCACAATATTTTTGGTTTTTTTTTATGGCATATTTTAGGTCACAAAGTATTCTTAGGATTATTGAGTATTCCTATTTCCTGACTTTCTACTGGCTTTGAGCATGGAGAAGGTACCACATCAGGGGAAAAAAAAAAAACACTTTAAATGTGTAAAACTAGGCAACAAATGACACTTTCTAGTCACAAGAAACAGAAATTCAAATAAGAATAGAACAAGATGTTTAAAAACACCAATAAACCACCATTATTAGGAAGTGGAGACAACAAGTCTCCCATAAATATATATATATATTTTTTTTTAATGATGTCAAGATTTTTATGGCTGTTATAAAGGATCCTTGAAAATACTGTTTATATCAGTAGAAAAAAAAAATATCCTTTTGGTTCTATGCACTGCTCAGTTCTTGCGATCGCTGCTGGAATTTACTTTGGTTTTGAGTCAGAATAAACAATTTGCCACTCAGGAAAAATACCAGGATAGGTAAATCAAATCCTAAACAAAAAAATAATAATTGCCATGGCCAAGCTGTCAGGGATGTCCTTCAGGCTACAGCAGAGACAAGGAATTTTAGTGGGGACCCCCCCCCCCCCCAAAAAAAAGGCAGCCACCAGCTCTTGGAGGAAACACAAAAGTCGAGGGGAGAATGAGGTGGAAGGAAAAGTCACCATTTCTCAGCCAATGACAAAAACTGTTTGCTAAGGATGTGCCCAAATGTTTGTGATTCTGGGTATTTGCATAGACAGGAAATTTTTTTTTATTTTTTTTTGAGGAGGACACTTCCTGAATTACAGCCCATATATATAGATCTCGCCGTCAAACGGAGCAGAGGGAAGCCAGGACTTTGAAGATAAGGATCGTGCTCTTCCATCGGGTTGAAGATCCTCTCTACGGTAAGACTGATTTGCCAGGGCGGGTGGAAAAGAGCTGGGATTTTTTCTTTTTTTTTTTTTTTTTTTTGTCTCAACCCTTTGGAGGTTTAAATGGGAGAGGCCACAATGATCCTGGTCTTGGAATGGAAGGACCGCAGTTATCTTTGCCTCTGGAAAAAGCTGTTTGCTTCAGGAAATCTCTCCGCATCACTCTTCACGCTGAGCCAAGAAAGGTGCTGAGATAAGAAAATTTCATTTCAGGCTCCAGATCCCACGGAAGTGGAGAGTGCTGCCAGCAGAGGGTTAAACTGGGTAGAGTTTGTCCCTCTTTTAATCCGAAATGGAGGAGCTGAAAACCTGCAGAGCCTGTAGCCGCTCGTTATCGATCCGTTAATTCTTTTCCTGCATAACTCTCATACTTCAGAGCGGTTGTATTTTTATTTCTATTTTTTTTCGAGGAGATGCTTATGGATTCTCACACATATATATAAGTACCTGGAATTGTGAAAGCCTTCAAAATCCTGATGGATTTTTAAATTTTTTTTTTTTGGCTGGTTGGTGATCTACCACAGCTTTTAAGTTTTGTGCCCTTCCTCAAAATAGGAGGGCAACTTGACGGTTGGGAGAGCTCTCGCTGTGCGGAGAGAATGCCAATGAGAAGTGCAACTCTCATGGGGAATTTGGGGGAAACGAGGAGAGAAGAAAAAAAAAAAAGCCCACTTTTCATTCCTTTTTAATTGACCTCATCCTACTGTTGCCAATTTGAATGGCTGAGCTTTCCCAGCTCTTCCAGAATGGGGAAAAAAAAAAAAGATAATCTGTTAAAAGTATATTTATGGTAACAAAAGCATCAAAAAAAAAGAAAGCCTGTTCTGTTGAGGACCCACCACCAAACCACGAAGGGAGGATATTTTTAAACTAGAATGATGCAGGTTTTGATGCAGAAGGCGAGTAGAAGAATTTTCTCACAAGGTTTTCAAGATTTTTAGAATGGAAAAGAGGAAGAGCAGAGAAAAGCAGCTGCAAGAAATTCAGAGGTCTGTTTGCAAAATCCAATTGAAAAAAAAAAAGTCTAGGAAAAAAAATGATGCTCAGGAGTTTGGCAGTTCAGAAAAAGAGATATATTTAAGATGTAGCTGCAGGCTTTTTTAATATGGAACAGTGAAAATTACCGTGTCTTGTAAGTCCTCAGTGGTCTGCAAGAAGGAAGCCTAATGGAAAGGTCTAGATTTGTCCCTAAAGATAAGTCAACTTGGACTTTTGTGCTTCGGAAAGTCCAAAGCTCAAAGGAGGAAGAGCTGTCAAAGGTAATAAAATAACCCCAGAGTTCCTTATTGCTTAGGATAGTCAACAGCAAGTCCCTTCCTGCTCTCAGGGAGGAGTGAGGACAATTTAGGTCCATGACCTCCCGGCAGAAAGTAACGGATGATGTCCGGGAAGGTGTAATGTTTACTCAGAGCGTCGGCCGCGACAGGTGGCGGCTAAAGCTCAGATTACGGCAGGGAAACCACCACTTGATGGGTCTTACACGGGCTACCTGTGCTCAGTGGACAACCCCTACCAGCAGGAACACTTGGAGAAGCAGACAGAGGTCTCTTGGGGTTATCAGAAACGTTCACAACTCGGTGTGGTCCCATAAAGGTCTCATTTCCCAACATAGTGCAGTTAGAGAAGGTTCAGAGGAGCGTGACTGAAATGATGGTGGAGGTGGAAGCTCTGTCAAAAAGGGAGAGACTAAAAAGGCTCAGACCTTCACCTCTGAGAGGGCAACGTGAGTTTGATGTTGCTCAAATCCCACAGGACAGAAACCTACTTACTCTCCCTCATCGCTTCCTAAAATCCTGTCGGAGATAAAACCGTTGGGCTGGATCTACTGGTGCTCTCACCCAGTAGGACTTTTCCAGTTTCGTTAGGCCCGTGGTGGGAGGGTAAAGCCTCATGGTCCTGTTGCCGCAAGAATGATTTAGGCTTCTGAAAGCCCCCCCCCCCCTTTT
>VWZK01021141.1:23830-41689 GCA_013396935.1 Baryphthengus martii | reverse complement strand
TCCCGGTTTTTTTTTTTTTTTTTTTTTAAACAATAATAAAATGTAAGCCGGGAAATGGGTTGCCAAAGAAGTTGTGGAACCTCAACCGTTTTTTTTCTGTGGTTGGAAAAGGAGATTACAAAACCAGCCTAAGCTGTAATTGAAATAAATAAGTCCTTAGCAGAGCTAAAGGAACTTGATGACCTCTGCTTTTTTTTATTTTTGGGGGGGTGGGGGAAGTGGTTTCCCCAGAGTATTTGCTGTTTCAGCCTCTATCTCCTTGTGCTGTTGAGTCTTAGGTTTCATGTGATACGTGCAGAACGTTTAGGCCGGATGTGAAAAGTGTCAGAAGAGATTTTTGGGTTGCGTCACGTTCTCTGCTCGTGTCCTGAGTCACTGCCCTGGAGCCTGTGACATAACTGAGCACATTTCGGAATTCACTTTTCTTTTCGGTTTCAATGTTGTTTGTTTTTTTTTTTTCTTCTCTTCTGTGAACTCCTCCCTTTCAGCTTTCCTAAATGGATAACCAGGCGTTCGAGCTGCATGGAGAGAGGATACAAAGTTCTTCCCCAGGAAAAGAGTGGCCCAAGAAAGAGGTACCCGTCTTTTGCTTTTACGGTGCTATCAAAACATTCTTCACCGAGTCAGCCTGAAGATTAAACCCTTATTCTTCCACAGCATTCAGGAGGTCCTGAAGAATAGCAAAGCTGTAAAGCTGTTCAGTTGCTCAGGTCCTAAAATAAACGCACAGCTCCACGCATCCTGGCCGGGATCTGCCCTGTGAGACACAATTCCCTGGCCCTACCTAAGTTCAGAGCTCCATTCTTTATCTAACGTTGGCTTTGTCATCATCGTTGGAGGATTCCTCGCTAATTTGACCATAAGAGCTACTTGAAAGCTCAGAGAATAGAATCATAGACTCATCAAATCATTAAGGTTGGGAAAGACCTCCAAGATCATCAAGGCCAAATGTCTACCCAACGTTATCGTGACCGCTAAAGCGTCTACCTCATTGGACGGTAACGTTATCTCCACCGAGTTAGACATTAAACCACCGACTCCTCTTTATTTTATTTATTTTTGGCACGGGGGAAGGTAATTCCCTGTAATTTTCCCATTTTCTCGGCTTTTTGCTTCTTGGAATTGGAATTAACTTCATGCAGCAAGAGCTGGCGGATCGCTCAGCAGCCGTTCGTGTTTGCAGCCGCTTCTTGACTTAATATTATTATTATTACATTCATTATTGTTATTATTATGTAATACCTACAGCGTTCTGGCCACTTGAAAAAAGAACTATTGACTCGGTGCCGCTGCTGTGAAAATGCCGTGGATTAAAGGTCCTTTGAAGGGAGGAAAGGGGGATTTCAAAAGCATTTACCCTTAAATGGGATAGTTAATCGAACCCAGGCTTTAGAAAAGGGCCTCATTGAAACTGGAGAAAAGATTATCACCAAATAGAACAGGGTGATATTTTGAGCGCTTTTCTGCAGAGAGAGCTGTGTTTGTGAAGAGCTTTTGTCAAACAGATCCACGGGAAAAGGTCATTTTGTTAAAATCAGCAAGGAATCCTCTTTTTTTATTATTTTTTTTTTCATTTCTGATAGTCCAGCTTAAGAAATCAACATCCATAGCTCTTTTTCGAGCACTCGCTGTCGGGGAAAAAACAGGCTTTTAAAAGCAGCTCAAGCTGGGCACCCAGAATCTGTAAAGAGTTGGAAAACTGGAGGCAGAAAATCCAGTTTTTATTCATCTAAAGCTGCAATTTCAGCAGCAGGGGTTAAGGGGCAGGAAACACTGAATATCCTCCGTGTTTTGTGATATAGATTAGAAACAGCAACAAAAAAATATCTTTAAGGGTTTCATCTCTAATTTTTTATTTTTTTTTTTTGGTTGGGGGGGGGTCTTTTTATTAATTTCAGGAAAAAAAGGGCAGCTGGTCCCTCATGAAAGTCTTTCTAGTTTGTCTCTTGGCCTGCGTCCTCACCACGGCCATCGGAGTGTTGATCCTGTCCTTGGTCTACGTAAAGAACCCGGCCTATAGGAGAGAGACGGGCGTTAAAGACGACGCTGCATCTTCCCCCAAACCAGAGGAGGGCCGCGTGGATGTGAAATTCCAGTTCCTGAATCACCTGGGCAAATCCAAGGTACGTCGGGTGGTCTTGGGCAATAATATTCTAGCATCGTATTGAGAAGTGGAATGAATTGATTTCAGTTATTTTTTTAAGCATTAGGTGAGCAGTCTAAAGCTGTTATCCAGGCTTCTTTTATAATCTGTTTTTATTTCTATGGTTTGCAACCCTAGAAGTTCAGGAAATTGTGGTACTCAAGAAATTTTCTAACGGTTCAAGCCTGTATGTAACTGATTTCCTACAGACAGACAGAATCCTCACTGCCAAAAGGAACAGATCCCTTCGATATTGCCCAGACCAAGACTTTTCTGAAATATTTTGGGGCTGTTTGGTCACCCCTCCCCACAATTGATCAAGACAACTCCCCACAATGAACACAACTCAACTCTCCACTCTTCACTGACTTGACAGGTCCATAACTACCCAGGGGGAGAAATTCAATGGGCAAGATTCAGGAAGGACGCCAAGGAATATCAAAGCGATGAAGAAATGGAATTTGGGAAAAGTATCAACAACCATCGCTCCAAAATGACTTTTGGAACCTTACGGATCAAAAGCAAAGGGCTTCGGGCTCCCCACTGGCATTTTAATGCCAACGAGCACGGCTACGTGCTACAGGTATTATCTCAGGATTTTAGTTTTTTCAATGGGTTTAAAGCACCGTTTATAGATAGAAGATGTGCATATATATTAAAATAAAATCCTAATTTCTCCTTGTTTATCTCAATTGGCTGTGGAAACCCCCAGATTCTCTTTCTGACTCGCACCTTTTTATCTGTCAGAGACGGTTTTGTTCCCGTACAGTCTTCTCTTTCCTAGACAAATCCCCCTCCTTTTTCTCCCCCACAAACAAATCTTGGAAAAAATTTGCCCTGTCTCAGCTCTGTTGAGACAAAAACTCGAATTGGTGAAACTCAAATTTCAAATCTGTAAAAATAAAGGCGATGAAAGAGAGAAATAGAAACTCAGATTTCAAATCTGTAAAAATAAAGACGATGAAAGAGAGAAATAGAAACTCAGATTTGAAATCTATAAAAATAAAGAAGATGAAAGAGAGAAACAGAAAGTCCCCGTGAGGAATTCAAGGTAGCGTGTTGATTTGAAGGCCAAGTGAGCTTTTTTTGGAAGCCCAGCTACTTAGCTAATAATCTCAATTAATAATTTATTTCTAAGAATAGCTCTTCGAATTTTGATTAGCTGAGTTGGAGGACCCTCCTTGGAATAAGGCTCCAAACACCTGGTCCTATCTCCAGAGGTTTTTTGGTCAAAGATGACTTCTTCAGAGCTGTTCACAGCCTCTTTAAGAAGAACTGGTTTAGATACGAGGAATGTGTGGTTGTCATGTGCTCCTTAAACCTTCTAAAATGTTCACTTAAAATGCCATTCTGGATTGAAGTTCACAAAGGCTCGTTAGAAAGTGCATCGGGATCTGTTTTTTTCCAGCCATCCTTTGAGTTACTCAAGGAACAAGTGATAGGACCAGAGGAAGCGGCCTCAAGTTGCCCCAGGGGAGGCTGAGGTTGGAGCTGAGGAGAAATGTCTTCCCGGAAAGGGTTGTGAAGGGCTGTCCCAGGCTGCCCAGGGCAGGGCTGGAGTCCCCCTGATCCCTGGAGGGGTTTCCAAGCCCTGGAGATGTGGTGCTGAGGGACAGGGCTCAGTGGTGCCCTGGCAGGGATGGGAGAACAGTTGAACCTGATGATTTTGGAAGGTCTCTTCCAACCCAAACGATTCGATGATGGATGTGCCGCATACAGACGAAATGAGAACATTTCCATTCCGATCGTTACGTGCCGATTATGTTACAGGGCGCTGCCTGGATTGGAGTGATCGGTGCAGACGACAGTGTGGTTACCACCTACAACGTGACGGCCGGTCAGGTGATCTTCTTCCCTAGAAACACTGTGCACTGGATCAAGAACGTAGGATCAGAAGACTGCGTGTTCTTGCTCTTCTTCACAACGCACGAAGAGCTTCAGACCTTGGATGTAGATGATGCATTTTTCTCCACCCCAGAGGATATAGCAGCCAGAGCGTTAAAGGTCAGTATGATGGGATGGCCAACCTCTAGCCAGTCTTCTACACCTCATCATCACAGTTCAGGTGCCCTCTCTATTTTTTTTCTTGGGGAGGATCCTTCCTACCCCGACTGTTCTCTTCAGTCCCATCAGTGCAGAAGGATGGGTGAGGAGAAATAAATCATCATGCTCTCTCCAAGAATCTTTTCCTCCTGTTCCCATTTATCCCCAGTTCATGGAGGAGGAACCTCTATATTCCCAAGGGCGGAAGGGAAAAGAATGGTGAAGCCCAAAGCTAATTTCCTTGATGAATTGTGTGGTACGAGAAGGTCTCGTAGCAAACCTTGTTCAAATGGGTCTTGTTTGAACTGACTAGTTGGCGATGTCCCAGAGTTTCTGCTGAGCCTGAGGACTCTGCGTGTTCGAACCACAGAATTGTGATAGACCTTCCCACCGTGAAGCAGTTTGATGGGAGATGGCTCCAGTTTCCCTTCTCCTTCAAATTTCTGTGGAAATGGAGAAGGAAGGGCAGGACAAACCAGAGGATGGACAGGGCAAGGCGGTTACCGAGACGAGGTGTGTCCACAAGGCAGAATTCGTCTGCCAGCAGGAACTACGCCGGGTCATTCACTGCAGCAGAATCCTAATTCCGCAGTTTGCTCCGCGTCCCTCAACTTAATATGCACTTGTGTGTCCCGCAGCCAAAAGGTGGAGTTAACTTCATCAGGACGTTCAAGAGACAAGCAGAAGATCAAGCAGTTAACCTCCCACCAAACTTAGATGAGCTCGTACAAAATGCCACCTACGTGCAGTCTCCGGACAACCTCGTGTGGCAGTATTTCTACAATCTCAAAGGTATTGCGTTCCAAGGAGTATAGTCTGTTCAAAACACTAGAAAAAGAAACAAATGGAGGTCCAGAGCTTCACAGCAGAGGTGGTGAGGGACAAAAATCAGTGCCCTCAGGCCAAAAGGTTCTTCCGCGTCGGTCGGAATGTATAAAATATCACGACACGTTTGGCACCATAAAGGTTAATGTGAATTCACACCCTCAGAGTTAACGTGGGCTTGATGGGTCTTGGTATCAGGAGCAATTTGGGATGGAAAAAGTGGGGTTGGATGGAAAAAAAAAAAGTCTGGTTGGATGGAGGGGGGAAAAAAAAAAAAGAGTCTGGTTGGATGGAAAAATTCTAGTACGTAGCAACGACTTGGAGTTGGCCAAGACACCAACGAGCCCCGTGGACCGAAGCTTCTTGGCAATGTTCACGTAGTTGTGTCTTTGTTGTAGGGTCGGCGGAATATCCTTTTCCAGGAGGAGTCTTCCAGTGGGCTCGTTACCGAAGAAACGGCACCGGACTAAATGAAACAGAAAAAATCTTTAGCGAGTCGCTGAACAAGGTCTGTGCTTTCCGTCAAATTTATTGAAATATAAATTTGCAATTTTGGCCGGGGGGGGGAGGGTGGCGGCTCATCGCTGCTTGTCATGGGGAGATAAGAAACTGAGGCAGGTTTTCTGCCTGGTTTTCTTCTCCTTTCCAGCACGAGAACACGTTGACCTTAGCGACTCTCCGGATCTTCAGCAACGAGCTGGGCCAGCCCCACTTCCACTTCAACGCCAACGAGATGGGTTACGTCATCAGCGGCTGCGGACAGGTAATTGGGCTGGAAAACTAGCATAGAGCTGACAAACTGCTTCCCAGCAGGAATTTCCCATCCTGCAATTAGCAGGATGACAAAGCTTGCAGCGGCCACGCTCTCCTCCTCCGTACGTAACGTTGACGTGTTACTCAGTCTAGTTGGGGGGGGAAAAAAAATAGAAAAAAAAAAACCAGGCTGAATTTGGCCATTTTTGTTACGTCGTTCAGCAAAATCACGCGAGGAATCGCTGCTCTCCGATGAATGATGGGAGCAGACAATAAAAAAAAAACCAAGAATTTTAATTTAGTGCCTCTGAGGAACAGAGAAATAGGGATAACGTAGTGAGGATTAAGATGAAAAACACAGGATTTGACGATGGTTTTCTCGCTCGGCGCAAATTTGAAGCGCAAAGGTCGTTGAGACGGAAGGAGGAGCCTCCATAATATCGGGACTCCCTATGTTCTCCCTAAGGAATTCAGGCTTTCCGGCGTCTCCGCGAGAGCGCCGACGCCGCGTTAGCCGATTTCAGCCCGGTGCTGGAACCATCGCCTTGGTGGTGGTGGATTTCTCCACGCTGGATATCGGAATGTCGCCGCTTTCCTTGCAATTAGGCTGGAGTTATTCTCTCTGGAGTCACCACCAACTTCAACATCGGCATCGGAGACGTCATCTTTTTCCCCGTCGGAACCCAACATTACATCAAGAGCGTATGCGAGGAGGATTTGCTTTTGATTTTAGCCTACAACACGGGAAACCAGGTGAGGAGTCGGGGGAGTACGAAACTATTCAGATTTACTCGCGGTACCTACGTTCTTCTTTTTTTAAATACTGTCCTTTTTAATGCTTTCGCAGCTGGAAACTCTCCGGATGAATGACTACTTCCGTTCAACGGCAGATCATATCCTCGCTCAGCTCTTCTTCAAGAAACAGGAGGAGTTTAAGAAGTTCCCAAGGGCTGCCAAAAAATGAGGCCGATCGCCTCTCTCGGCACTTAACGGCGCCAAGAATTTTTTTTGCACCCTTGCCGTGTTTCTAGCAGTACTTTTTGGTGCTTTTCCTGTTATTTATCCAGAGGAGCTGCTCAGAAAAACAAAAAAAAACAAAAAGAAAAAAAAGGATGAATTTGGGGTTATTAACTGAAAAAAGTGATTTTCCTCTTGTATTTTTATTGTGTTTTATTTATAGTGTGATGTCGTTTGATTGATTTTTTTATTAAAGTCAGTTCACCACTCCAATTACCTCCTGCTCTTCATTACGCCCCATATCCCACACTCCATATCCTGCTTTCTCCTCCCTGGTGCTCCTGAAGCTCAGATGGACTTTCTGCCGTGGAGCCAGCGCTCTTATCTGTTCCCAAACATCGCGTGTTTACACAGCTCGGCCTCTTCCCAAACCAGGAGCTGAGCTGTCAGGGATGGCAGGAATGAGCTCCCTGGACACCCGGGTCCCACCGTGGGGCACTGAGATAGAATCTAGACAAATAGGTCCTTTTCCTGACTGTTTTTGAAAGCAGCAGTTGAAGTTGGGTTCTTAGCTGGATGTAGATAAGCACCAAGAGGTGGGTCCCAAAAAACTGGGCCGAAAAGAAGCCAAGGTGATTTCCCAGACTGGAATCTATCCTTTTGTTTTTTTTTTGGTCACCCTCATATTCCCAGTTGCTTGTCCTGCAGGAAGCAGGGCCATCTGCAACTCGAGCAAGTTGCTCTGAGCCCCATCCAACCTCCCCCAGAATGGGGCCAGGGATGGGGCAGCGACCGCCTCTCGGGGCAACCTGGGCCAGGCTCTCACCACCCTCAGCACCAACAATTTCTCCCTTCTCCAGTCCCGATCTCCCTCTTTCAGTTTCAAGCCATCCCCCCTTGTCCTGTCCCAACAGGCCCTGCTCCAAAGTCCGTCCCCACCTTTCTGCCAGGCCCCTGGAAGCCCTGAAAGGCCCCCAGAAGGTCTCCCTGGAGCCTTCTCTTCTCCAGGCTGCCCAAGCCCAACTCTCCCAGCAGAGGGTTCCAGCCCTCCCAGCATCATTGGGGCTCCTCTGGCCCTGCTCCACCAGCTCCCTGTCTCTCCTGGGCTGAGGACTCCAGAGCTGGACCCAGCACTTTTGGGGGGTCTCCCCAGAGCAGAGCAGAATTCCCTCCCTCCACCTGCTGCCCACTCGGCCAGAGCTTTTAATCAGACCAGGATCCAAGGGCTTTAGTGTTTTATTCTCAACACCTCATCAGATCTACCCTTGGGATTCAATGTCCTTCCACCTCAAGGCTCTGGGGAATCCCCTGGCTACTCTTTAACCCAGCTGAACATCCTCTTCCTCTTCAGCCTCAGCAGTTTGGGGCAGCTTGGGGTACTCCCAATTGCAGGTCCTGCCACCCTCCCCTTCCTACCACCCCTTCCAGACCGGCCTGGAGAGGGAACACCCAGACCTCCTCAGGGCCGAGGCATCCATTTGTTTGTTGCCTTCAGGAAAAGCTGCTCCGTGTGTGTCCGGGAGGAGAAGCGTCACTGTCACCTAATTAACCCGCACCTCCAGGTTGAGAAGCCAGAAAAAACACCTAAACCAGGAGCTGACCAGAAATGGCTTGATAAGACCTAACTCAGGACATCGTTGTCCCACCAGGGACCAACATTTCTTCTGGGCCGTGTCCTCACCACCTGGCCTGGCCTTGACCCCTCACCTCACAGACACTACCAAGCTGCAGCCCAAAGGGGTGGAGACCTGGCTAATTATTAGGTTATGAAGCCCTTGGAGATGTTAGGAGATGATAGGTTGGGTGCTCAGGTGGGATCTATCACCCCAAGGCTGGGATGAGGAAGGTTTAAAAGCTGGGTTGGCAGTTGAGGTGCTCCTTAGGAGCTCTAGAGGCACCCACTGGGTGGGGGAGATGTTCTTCTTGGCAGGTAGGAACAGGCAGCTTGCTGAGGGACGGAGAAGAGGGGGTTTGTTTGGGTGTTGTCACGTTGTTCTACTGGAATAACAGACTGAAAGCCGTGGGCTCAGTGGTTGTGATGTTTCTTGTCCTCTGCTCTCCCAAGACACAGTGTTCAGAAGTTCTTAGGAGTGGCCACCAACTATTTCTGTGTCCTCCTAGGGCTGCGCTCAACCTGTGACTCGCTGCTGGAGAGGGTGGTTTCTCTCTTGGAGCTACTTTTTTTTTTTTGGTGTGTTGTTTTTATTCTGTCTTGTATTTGACTTCAAGCTGCTCTTTAAAACTTCTCTTGGTAGGTTCTGGTCCTTCACCCAGGTGGAGGTTGCTCCTCCCAGTGTAGAGCAGGCCAGGGACTGTCAGTACAAGGAGCTGCCGTGAAGTCCAGCTCCAGCTTCACCAGCACCATTTGTCTTCTTCTTCCTTTCATTCATCTTGCAGGAATTAGAATAATTCATCTGGACTATATTAATTATACGGTGGCCAAGGGTTATTTCACTTTATGGCCTCTTTTTCTCTCTTTTTCTGAGCAGAAACAGAACAATTTGGGCTGGAATGGATTTTTTTTTCTCTTTTTTTATGAGCAGAACCACAACAATTTGGGTTGGACTGGATCTTTGTGCGACACTTTTTGCATTTGGCCCGTCCTGGACGTGGTGTTAATGAATGAATTCTGCCTGGAAGGCTTTCTGCTGAATTTCTTGCTGGAAAGACCCAAATGCAGAGGATGTTTGTGGTCAGGAGAGGATGGATGGATGGATGGATGGATGGATGGATGGATGGATGGATGGAGAAGCTGCTCCTGGCCACGGTGACCAGGAGGGACACTTGTTGCAGGGAGAATGTTGCTAAAAACACGATTTTATTTTTTAAAATCAAATCAGCTGATAAAAGTTGTGCTTTAAAGGAGGTGGCTGCTCTAAAACTTTGCTTTATCTCGACCCAGGGAGGGGCTACCTGGGTGAAAAATCTGTGAAAGGGGTGATAGAAGCAATCAAGTTAATAAATAATTTTTTCCTTTGAGCAATGGTTTGGCTTCTGTTCCCTTGACACCACGGAAATAGAGTCAGAAGGAGAGGGAAGAGACCTTGGGCTCATCGCTTGCGCTCCAATTCTGAAATCTCTGCAGTATAAACATGTGTCCTCCTGCCAAAAAAACAAAAAATAATATAAAAAGCAAGAAATTCTCCTGTTTCTCGGGGTACTTCCCTCTTCTTGAGATTCTGAGCCCTGCAGCATCAGGCGTGATTCTTTTTTCTTGCCTCTATGTTCCTCTAGTGCCTGGAAAAGCCTCTTGTGGGTGCCTTCTATGAAGGTATCTAATTAATCTTTGGGTATTAAGGGGAAATAATGACACTCCTTTAATTTTGTGTGTGGAAGGGCTGGTAGGAAACCCAAGAGGAATTGCATGAGCCTGAGAGAAAAGAGAGAAAAGCTGTAATTTATTTGTCACCTTCTTGGAATCCTAGAATCATTTTGGTTGGAAAAGATCTTTCAGATCATTGAGTCCATCCCTGCCAGGGCACCACTGACCCCTGTCCTTCAGCACCACAGCTCCAGGGCTTGGAAACCCCTCCAGGGATCAGGGGGACTCCAGCCCTGCCCTGGGCAGCCTGGCACAGGCCTGGACAACCCTTTCCAGGAAGAAATTGTTCCTCAGCTCCAACCTAAACCTCCCCTGGGGCAACTTGAGGCTGGTTCCTCTTGTTGCTTGGAAGAACCTAACCCTCCCTGGCTCCAAGCTCCAGAATGTCAGGGAGTTGTGGAGAGCCAGAAGGTCTCCCCTGAGCCTCCTTTGCTCCAGGCTGAACAAGCCCAGCTCCCTCAGCCGCTCCTCCCCACACTCCTGCTCCACACCCTTCCCCAGCTCCGCTGCCCTTCTCTGGCCACGCTCCAGCTCCTTCTGGGAGCGAGAGGGAGATGGGAGAGGTGGGAGAAGAGGAGAAATTGATATTCAAATGAAGGCTGACCAGCCTGGAAGGGAAGATGGTTGATGTCCCATCCCTGGCCCCGTTCCAGGAGGGGTTGGCTGGGGCTCGGAGCAACCTGCTTTAGTTGCAGATGTCCCTGCTCCCTGCAGGGGGGTTGGACCAGATGGCCTTGCAAGGTCCCTTCCCACTCAAACCAGTCTGGGATTCTATTATTCATGGGGGATCACCTCAGAACCTCTGCTGGAGACGTGCTTTTCAAATTATCGTTAATTTTCCCTCGTGCCGATGATTAAATGTTGCGCTTGCTCATCACCGAGTGGAAGTTGGGACCCATCGGCTCTTTTCTGACACAGCTCCTTGTCCAACCCCTGCCATCAGGGCCAGGAAACCTCACCATGGCCCTCAGTCCTCATTATTCTCCATCCTGTATTGTGTTAATCACAATTTAGAGCTTTCATGCTTCCGCTGCAGCAAATAAAGGGACGAGCATCCTCCGGGCGCTCGCTCTGCGCAAGTTATAGCCCAAATTGGCAGCGATAGGAAGCGAGCGAAGGATTCTCCGGGGTCACAGATTCCGTGGGTTTGCTTGCAGAGGAGCAGAAGGTACTTGCGAAGGCGCCCGCTGCGCTCGCCGTACGCCAGCGGCCGCGGGTGTCCCCGGGTGATCTTCAGCCCCACCTGGGAGCAGGCACCCCACGGGCTCTGGGAATCGACGTTCAGCCAACGGCTTCGCCAAAAAACGTATCGTTGGGGATCACCGAGGAGCTCCCCAAGCCCGAGGGGACCTCTCTGAGCTTCCCAATGTGGAAATTATTGAACAAAGAAATCATTAAATAATTTTTTTTCCCCCTCCTCCCTTAAATTAAGCTGCCGCAACCCGATGGGTTTGTGATCTGCTCTGCTGCTCTCCAGCTCCGTCTGCCTGGTGGTCTTGGCTCTTAAACTGGGGCTGCTGGCTGCGGGGAGATCTCCTCCAACCCAGGCTGGAAATGAGCATGGGTTTATTTTCAATCTTTTATTCTGCTTCTCGATGAGCCGCAGCGGCTCAAAAGGCCCTCGCCGGCATTTCTGGATGTTCTAATTGCCTGGGGAGATGGAGGCCACAGAGTAAACGGCGGGTTTTAAATAATTAAGGTGCTGCTAATCCGGGAGAAATGTCAGAAAGTCCCTCCGAGACACCACCTGAGCTCCTCTTTCCTCGGGAAGCGGCTAATTAAAAGGCTCCTTGTCGTTGGGAAGCAACGCCGGCGCGCGGCTGCCGGCTACGACGCGCCCGCCCCGGGGAAAAGGAGGAGGGGAGGGCTCCTGGGAGCTCAGCACCTCTCCTCAAAACCATTCTTGGTCGGAGAGGAAAAAAAAAAAAATGCTTTGCTGGAAATCCTAAGGCTGTTCCACGGCGATGCGAGCGACGGGCGGCGGAGCTCGCGGTTGAAAGCCGACGTTGCGAGACCCACGATGGACGCGCGGAGGTCCCGGAAGCTGCTGGAGACCTGCAGGTGAGTGCAGAGCAAAGATGGGGGCTGGAGAGCAGTTTGGGGGACCTTCTGTGGAATACTAACTGAAGTTGGTTAGGGCGGGTGAGATGCCTGCAGGAGGTCCCGGGGGAGCCTCCGATTTGTACGGCGGGACTCGGTGGGATGAAAATCTCTGCGCCTCAGCCAGCCCCGTGCCTCTTTCCTTCCGTGGTCTTCAGAAGCTGTCTCTTGAGAAGGCCAAGAAACCTTGTGGGGCTTTGAATTTTCTGGGAAAGTGGGGCGGGGACCTCACGAGCGGAAAATGGTAAACACTTGGAATTGTGGCTCTGAGGCAGTTTTACCAAATAAAAAAACTACCACCAAGCAGCTGGAGAAAAATGCATTTGCTTGGAGATTCTTTTTTCATTGAGAGAAACAACAAGGGAATGCCAACAGAAATGTGGTGACAGCTCTGCCTTGGAGTGAAGAGATGCTGGGGAGGTTTAGGTTGGAGCTGAGGAGAAATGTCTCCATGGAAAGGGTTGTGAAGGGCTGGCCCAGGCTGCCCAGGGCAGGGCTGGAGTCCCCAGGATCCCTGGAGGGGTTTCCAAGGTGTGGAGATGTGGTGCTGAGGGACAGGGCTCAGGGGTGCCCTGGCAGGGATGGGGCAACGCTGGGGCTCCAGGAGCTGAAAGATCTTTTCCAACCCAAACGATTTGATGATTCAGGACCAGCAGCTTTGGGTTCTCAGGAACCTATTGCAGCTCTCCCTGGGAGCTCACCCAAGAAGCTGGTCTCCAGGTTCCTCACTCCAACCCCCTCATCAGGCTCTTCCTTAGGATGTCACTGAATCCACTCCTCTGCCGACCGGGTGGTTATTTTCGGGCGCACCGGCATCGGTGCCATCCTCCGGAAAAGAATCCAAATGTTATTTTTTGTAGCCGTTCCCCCAGTTTTTTGCTGGAAGAGGCTCCCACGTCCCGGTGCTATAACTGGAACCCGCAGCTGCTCCATCTGCTCGGTCTGTGGATGTTTTGCGCGCAATTAAAACTGTCTCATCTCTCCTGGTGGGAAGAAGGATGCTACAGGAGGCTGGACCAGTGGAGCCTGGGCAAAAATAGATGCTGGAGGTGAGAGACAAAGCATCTGGTCGAGGAGAAGGGCTGAAAACAAAGGACATCATCATACCCTACGGGCTGCTCTGTCTCCTGTTTTAAACTGGGAAAATGTGGGCGATATCTGCTTTAGTCAACTCGCTCCCCAGTATGATGCTCGGGGAGGGAGCAGCTCCCTCAACACCCCCATCAGGTCCTTGGGACTTCATGGTGGAGTCTCCCTGATCCCTGGAGGGGTTTCCAAGGCGTGGAGCTGTGGTGCTGAGGGACGGGGGTTAGCGGTGCCCTGGCAGGGATGGAGGAACGGATGGACTTGATGAGCTTAAAGGTCTCTTCCAACCAAAACAATTCTATGATTTGGTGCCTTGGCGATGAACCTGGGGATGGAAGGAGATGTTGGGGTTTTTTCCCCCCTCCTCCCAACTTCTCTCAAGCAGGGTTTAAAATCCTCCTGGCAGAAACGCACCGCAGGCTTCGCTCCGTCCTCACCACGCGGGAGGATGCCGAGAGCCCCTTTAACTCTCCTCTTCCCTGAGGAAAATGTGTTCCTTAGCCCTGAGAAACAAGCAGCGAGAGCCCTGCCCCGGCACAAACTGGCATCTCCTGAGACGCCCCCGACCGTGCGGAGGGTGAGTAGCACCGACGGGACACGATTCCATGAGAAATTAGGGAATGGTACGTGCGAGACCTGACAACACGGGGCGATGCCGCAGGCGCCGGCTTTAATATTTTATAGAGCGGTGATAAATTATTGCTCACGAGTTGGGAACCAGCAGAAGGATTAAAGTTGAGCGAGCTGTGCGGTGAGTTGATTCATTTGTTTTCCTACCGGTCTGCTTCCAAACTTTGGTTATTAGTTCGGAGTAATATCGAGTTTCTTATCAGGGAAGATAAAGAGGGAAGCGTTTTATTAAAATGGACTTGATTTTTGATGAACTAGAGGTGGGTATTTTTTTTTATCTAATCTCAGCAAATCTTATAATTGGACTGGACTGTTCAGGTGGGTGATGGTTCCTCGGGCTCGTTGGTCACTGCTGGGGCCAGATCAGTCACCTACAGCTACCCACTGGCTCAAGGGGGTGATTTAAATTAGATATTAGGAAGGATTTGTTGCTGCTGAGGGCGGTGAGACCCTGGAAGAGGCTTCCCCGAGAGGTGGTGGCTGCCCCATCCCTGGCCCCATCCCAGGGGAGGTTGGATGGGGCTCTGAGCAACCTGCCCTAGTTGCAGATGTCCCTGCTCCCTGCAGGGGGGTTGGAGGAGATGACCTCCAAAGGTCCCTCCCCACCCAAACCGGTGTGTGATTCCGTGCTTTCGGTGTAAATCGGTTGGGTCTTTGCGGCAGCGGTGGATTTAACCCGCGTGGAAACAGCCGCCGCTGCCTCCCCGGCGAAAGCAGCCCGGCCGTTTGTTGCTAAGGCAACATTTTCCCCAAAGCCGACCTCTTCCGTGTGGATTTTTCGTGCGGCTCCCTCGGCACAGCGATTTTTTTACAAACCAGCCTTGACCCATGAGGAGCTCAGCTTTGCTCACCCACCTCCTGCAGGAGCAGGGCAGGCATCTCTAAGGAGCATCAAAGGCACCCCTCCCCAACTCCTTGGTGGGTGGTGGAGGTGGAGGGGAGACCCCAAACCCCGTCTTGGTGTTGTCTCCTGTGGGTCAAGCAACTCTGGAAGCAACGAGGAGCCACTCGTGAGCTGCCTCGGAACGAAAGGCACTAAATAGAGAGGTTTTTCATCTGGGTAAATTTATGGCTAACGGTCAGATGCGTGAAATTACTGCCTGAAATAAGAGGCAGGCGGCTGTTGGGTGTCAGAAAGCAAAATGGTAGAGAAATGCTCATTTATCCCACGCGACCGTTCCTCCTGGGCTGTGTTTTCAAACATCCTCTGTTTAATAAGTTCCTTCTCCAGCACTTCCCAGTCTGAGGCTCGGGGAAGGTAATAAAGGGCTCTGGTCGGGGCCATCGATCCCGCTCTGCAGGCGCCGCGGTTGCGCTGGAGCGGGAGGGGAGATATTGCTTACGCCGTAAACAGATATTTATCGCCCCGGATAAGGAACGGAGATAAATCCTCACGTTTGCTGTTTGTCAGGCTGTTGCCTGCGGCTCTTGGGGTGATGAACTGCTCTGCGTTCTCTCCGCTCCACTAAAATGCTCTTCTGTGCACCAGTCGAGGTTAGAGTTTGACTTGCTGGGAAGCAGCTCCACGGAGAAGGAGCTGGGAGTGCAGGTGGACAAGGTGCCCGTGAGCCAGCAACGGGACCTCGTGGCCGAGAAGGCCAATGGTGTCCTGGGGGGCATGGAGAAGAGCGTGGGCAGCAGGTGGAGGGAGGTTCTCCTCCCCCTCTCCTCTGCCCTAGTGAGGCCACCTCTGGAGTGTTGTGTCCAGGTCTGGGCTCCCCAGTTCCAGAGAGATGAGGAGCTACTGGAGAGAGTCCAGGGGAGGCTGGGAAGCTGCTGAGGGGCCTGGAGCATCTGTGTGGCCAGGAAAGGCTGAGAGCCCTGGGGCTGTTCAGCTGCAGAAGAGCAGCCCCAGAGGGGAGCTGAGCAAGAGCTAAAGGGGAAGAGGCTGGGGCCAGACTCTGCTCAGTGGTGCCCAGCGGCAGGACAAGGGGCACCGGGCACCAACTGGAACAAGGAGGAGCAGGGCACGAGGTTGGGGTAGGGGAGGAGAAATCACCAGTAAGACAGAGGCAGCAGAAAAGCAGTTGCTTCCTTGTGCTTCCATCGCTTCTCCTCACAGGGGTGAAATTTAAAACTAACCCAGACAGTTCATCAGAGGCCGCTCGACGCCGCAACGAGCAGCCTTCATCTCTTGCCTCTGCGAGCAGAAAACAGGGAGAGAGGTGTAGGTGGTGGAACTGGAAAACTTGCTTTGAAACAATTTGCCGTTCTTCTAGACGACGCGATTTTTGTACGGCCCTGCTTCTACGGCTTTTAATTTGCTGCCCTGGGAAGGTGGGGAATGCAGGTTTAAAAAGACTTCTGGCAGCAGACAGGGTGGAAATCAGATTTCCCAACCTCTTCAATGACTGCTCGGAGAAATTCCCCAGGAGATCCTCACCAGCTGGCTTTAAAAAAAAAAAAAAGGGGAACAAAGCCCAGACTCCAAGAGCTCAGCTTGACTGAGCCGCCAGGAGCAGTCAGTTCGGGACTGTTAATCACGGCGGGAAAGCACCTCTGGATAAGCTTCCCAACCACCTCTGTGGGACTGCAAGTGTGTCCTGGGCCTCGGTGTTTCCCCGCTGCCTGTGTCTGGAGAGCTCGGCGCTGCTGCTTTGCGATGGGTTTTTGCAGCGTGCTGGGTTGGAAGTGTCCAGGTGGAAGCCTGGAGAAGAGAAGGCTCCAAGGAGACCTTCTGGGGGCCTTTTCAGGGCTTCCAGGGGCCTGGCAGAAAGGTGGGGACGGACTTTGGAGCAGGGCCTGTGGGGACAGGACAAGGGGGGATGAGTTGAAACTCCAAGAGGGAGATTTAGAGCAGAGAGAAGGAAGAAATTGTTGACACTGAGGGTCTTTGGGTGAGTTACACAAAGTCACGTGCTCTAAATTGCTCCAAGGCAATGGATCCGGAGTGACGAATCGTGACAAATCAACACCGACTCCAAAATTCCCAAGTAGGTTAGAACTGCAGTTAAATTTCCTATGGTGTGGCTTACACTGCTTTTCAAGGAATCACGGAATGGTTTGGATTGAAAGGTACCTTTTAATGTCATCTCCTCCAACCCCCCTGCAGGGAGCAGGGACATCTGCAACTTGAGCAGGTTGCTCCGAGCCCCATCCAACCTCCCCTGGGATGGGGCCAGGGATGGGGCAGCCACCACCAACCAGGTGCCCGGCGGTGCTGGATCTGTGGCCACACACGTCTCCGACCCCGCGCCGCCTCGGCAGGGTTTAATCAGCCAGAAGCTTTTCCCAGCAGGTCATAATTTGATGGAAATCTCGTTAGATTAATTTTTCACGGGGACGAAGCGCTCCTTGTTCTCGGCACTCCACGCTTTGTTTTTTTTTTTCCAGCGCCCGGCAAAGGCGGCTCACTGGGCGCATTAAGGAGCATTAATTTCATTCAGAGCTTTTTAGCCCTCGCAAGGCTGCCTGGAATAAGAGCCACTTTTGGTACAAAGAAAGATTACATTTTTTTTTTTCCCTGTTTCTTAGCAAAAATATCTTGTTTGGTGTTCTGGTCCCCAGTCATAGAATCAGAAAATGGCTTTGGTTGGAAAAGACCTTTAAGGTCATGGAGTCCCAGCACTGCCCCAGCCCTGCCAGGGCACCACTGAGCCCTGTCCCTCAGCACCACAGCTCCAGGGCTTGGAAAACCCCTCCAGGGATCAGGGGAACTCCAGCCCTGCCCTGGGCAGCCTGGGACAGGTCTGGACAACCCTTTCCAGGAAGAAATTGTTCCTCAGCTCCAACCTAAACCTCTCCTGCGGCAACTTGAGGCCGCTTCCTCTTGTCCTGGTGCTTGTTCCTTGGGAGCAGAGCCCGACCCTCCCTGGCTCCAACCTCTTGAATTTCAGGGAGTTGTGGAGAGCCAGAAGGTCTCCCCTGAGCCTCCTTTGCTCCAGGCTCAACAAGCCCAACTCCCTCAGCCACTTCTCGCCAGACTCCTGCTCCACACCCTTCCCCAGCTCCGTTGCCCTTCTCTGGCCACGCTCCAGCCCCTCCAGCTCCTTCTGGGAGG
>VWZK01021141.1:0-18524 GCA_013396935.1 Baryphthengus martii | reverse complement strand
CCCCGAAATAGTTCTGCCATGAGCCGGGTTCTGTGGTGCAGCCTCTGCTGCGGCTCCTTCATTTGGGTGCAGGAATGAGCTGAGAATGTGATATGAAGTATTAAAAAAAGAGCAGCTGAATGCACTTTTTTCATTAAAAAAAAACCCAAACAACAACCCAGCTGGTTCAGAAAGACCATGAACAGGATTATGCCGGTGGATGGTTAACATATACCTTTTATACCTCTTAGATAAGGTGATGGTGGAGAAGCTTCATTCAGGTTGTTTGATGCCCTTTGCAGGGATCACAGGAACAGGTCCTTAAGTTCGTAGCCGAGCGCGACGTCTGCGGAAGTTTTAACTGAACCGTCTTCGCCGGGGGCTGCGGCAGGAGGAGAAAGGCAGGTGCACGGAGTAGCAGGGAAATAGTTTGCCTCTTATTATCAAAAGTTCTTTTCAAGTAGCTCGATGCCATAGGCGAAAAAAGAAAATTGCCAAAGGTAAAATGAATTGCATCTTTGGAGGCGTATGAGGCTGGGGGGGTGGGAGAAAGGCCTGAGTCTTGGAGTTATGCTAATTGACACCAATGAGAGAGAGTGTGACTCCTCTTTGGGTTCTTTAATCAGGCTTTGAAAGGAGAAACAGTTTTCCCATGCTGAAAAAAAATTCTGCTCAACAAATCTGGTGGGTTTTGGCTGCGTGTGAAGTTCTCAAGCTGGGGTGTTAACGAGTAAAAGCGCAAGATAGGGCTCTGTTGGCAGCTCTGCGCCCAGCGCGGTTGGGAAGCTCTCTTCAAACCGGGGGGCTGGGGGAAGTTGAACAGTTTGAACAGCTGCAGCGGAAAAGGCACCGCTCTCACGGTGCCGGCTGCTTCTTGATGCCTTCAAAGCTAAAATGTGCCAACTGGGGAGGAGCGACGTGCTCCTTTGGGCAGCCTGGTCGTGGCCGAAAGAACGTGCTGTGGCTCTTGAAAGCCTCTCGAAAAATCCGCTGCTTCCCTGTGGATCCACGAGCCCTGCCTGCTGAAAGTGCCGATTCCCATTTGTGAGGATTGAATCGCTCGCTGATTTATTTTATTTGATTTGATTTTTTCTCCCCTGAGAGAAGCTGTTCTTTTCTCCTTCTTCGTACGTTGCGGCCTCAATTTTCCCAAGCGGATTTTGGGCAGGTCTGAGAGCTGCCGCGCGGGCAACGCCGAGCGGACCCTGAGCTCGTTTCCCGCTCTTTTATGAGAACCAAAATTAGCCTGGAGAAAGCAGCACAAAGTCGCTGGTTTTGCCTTAAAACGTGAGGTGGGGAAGCAGCTGGATCGGTAGCGTAACGTAACCGGTTTGGGTTTGATTTGGGTGGCGTTGGGAAAAAAAAAATTGGAGCCTGGCAATGGGTTTTCCCTCCATGGATCTGACAGCGGAGATAAAGCAGGACCCTGGATCTGCAGCCGAGAGCTCCCTACGCTCTGCTCCGGTTAATGCAGCGTTAGGACGCGGCCAGGCGGCTTGGAACGAGATAATTTCTGTCATCTAAAGCACAGCAGGTTTGTCAGGCCGTGGGTAATGCTCTGGGATGACTGGGAGAGAGCGGACCGTGTCATCTCGACCTTTCCGACTGGGAAAGGAGCTTTTCAGATGTTCTGTTGAATCTTGACGAACTGGCTGATTTTCCCGGAGGTTGGAGCGATAAAACTCGTCGCTCGTCTTGCTTGTGGCTGCTCCTCAGTCCTTCAGAACCTTTCCTTTGCTCGTCCGCCCCCGAATCCCCCTCTCCTCACCCGCTCCCGATTTGTTCCTGGGCAGCAGAATAGACTTTTAATTCCTCAAAGCTTTCCGTGAATAATGGGATCGCTGCAGCGACGGTTTAAAGGGATGCTCCACGTGTCAGAGCTTTCCCAAAGCCAGACGGAATAAAAGGCCTGAATTTCCAGTTGTGCCAGAAATCCTCTTTACCCGTCCAGCAGCAAAAGGGAAAGCACTCCCAGGACTGCAGGAGGGCTTTTGGTGCAGAACAATCCAAAATATTTATCGGCATGGCCTTCCCTGGGTGTGAGCCGAGGGTGCAAACGGCAGGGCCAGGCTCTGCGGATTGAGAGGAGCTGCTGCTTCAGCCCATTCCCCAGCTGGTGTGACTGGGATTCCTGGGGTTTTTTTCCCCTTTATTGTATCTGTAGGTAGCCCAAAATTGCAGACGAGGAGAATTTCCTCTTGATTCCGACTTTCTATTAAATATTTCCCCGTGAAGATGCTCCAAGAGACAGGTTGGGGGGGTCAGTTAGAGGGCTAATGATGGCCCTTGGCTGATCTTGCTGCTTCCAAAAATCTTTTTTTGTTGGAAAATTAGTAAAGATCCAGGGTAAAAAAAAAAAAATAAATAGAGTGATGCAGTTTCATCCCATCAGAGGACAACCCCCAGTATCAGGACAGGCTTTCCAAGCTGCCGAGTTGACTTCCCTGCCACCACCCACTTTGCTTTTTCAGGCTGTTTTTAACTGTTGGTGACACATTTTGATTCATTTTCGCCGGAAAAAAGAGGGGGGTGATCTAAAAAAAAAAAACCACAGGGAGCTGTTTTTAGATCTAATCAACCGGTTTGAAGCCTTCGTCGGCGTATCAGGGTTCCTAAATTTTAACGGAGAGCCGCAGAAAAGCCGCGGTGCCGGTCACGTGCGCGGTGGCAAAGGCTGAGCTTTGCCAGCGGAAGATTTTCTGATTCATTTGGGATTCCAAATGGGAAGTTGCTGAGGTCAGGGAGAGATGCAGTTAGAAGGGAGCTCGCTCAATGGGAGTTACGTGGTTTTTATATTTTATTTTTTTTTTAATGAGATTATTAATTTTTTTTAACGCGTCGCTGAAACTTCCTCCTACTGCCTTTGTTCCTTTTTAAATACATTCCTGTAAACTGATTAATGACCATCCTAATTTCCCTTTTTTGAAGCATAAATCCAAGCTGAGCCCATTTGCAGGTAATTTTCCAGCCAGAAATTTCTTTTCCGGCTGCCTTTTGCAAACTCCCATTTCTGGCTTCTTTCTTTTGCAGGCATTTGATAAACGAGGACGATTTTCTGATCCAGGAGCATGATTTTATTTGTGTAGTTGAGCCAAGCTTGAGTTTACCAGCGGGGTGGTCAAACCAGAATTAATTCCTGGCCTTCCCAAGCAGGTTTTGGAACTAGAGGAAAACAGGGATGGTCACTTGGAGGGCGGGGGGGGAAACCACCGGGGAAGTATCGTAATAACAGCTCCTGGTAACGGTTGGGCACAGTCTTTTTTTCTCTCTTTTTTTTTTTTTTTGTTATTTTTGTATCGTGTATTTTTCATCTTGATTAGTACAGAAAAGGACTGAATTAGTCACCCTTTTCTCCCTTGCCCACACAGATGGAAACAGGGATTTGCTGCCTGTTTGTTTTGAGGCCGGAAGGGAAAGGCTTCGGCGCCGCTCTTCTCTCCTTCCGTCCGGGTCGCAGAGCAGGGAGAAAAGGACCCGGAAAACGGTGACTGGAACCCAGGGATGAGCGTGAGAAGAACACCTGTGGGAATGGGTTCTGCTTGAGGGGGTGGCTGGTGGTTGCCCATCTATTTAACAAGCTGCAAGTCCAATTATTTAATGAAAGAAGAGCTTCTAAAAGGCAATCCCGTGCTGTATATATCCCTTGTTTGATTAAAAAGGGTGTCCTGGCTTCCTAAAAAAAAAAAACAAAACAAAAAACCCACCCAAGTGGCATATGGCCGTGACTTGCCAAGAATCTTTTCCAGCCTGAAGCCGTCTGCGCTCAAATGCTGCGAGGCGCCGGTGCCAGAAAACGTCCCTCCGGGCCTTCTGGGCTTCCCACGATAGGGAAGAAAACGAGGAGAGCTCATTTTTTTTCATATGGAACTTCCCAGGAACGGCTGATTTTCAGCAGAGGGCTTTCCTTTCGTCTCAGCAGTGAGGTGTTTGATTTTTTTTTGATTTTTTTTTTTACTTTTTATTTATTTTTTCTGAGGAGGGTGAACAAATGTTTGGCCCGTTGTGAGTCCATTAATTTGGCAGTTGTGAGGCTCTGCTTTTTTTTTTTTATTATTTTTTTGGCAGAGAAATTCTAGCTGGGGTGACTGGGTGATGGTTTATCTTATTTTTCTTCCTTCCTGTCTTTTTCTCCCGCTCAGGAAAAACTTGTGAGGCTACTTTCTGATAGTCCACTCTCAATGTTAAATCTCTCGTGAGTTTGATGGTTCTAATCTGGTCAGCGTGGGGCTCTCTTGGCGAGAGACGACATCCCACAGCAGAAGAGCGACCGGTTAGTGGTTTCGAAGGTGACAGGAGATCAGAGCTTAACTCACCGCTGGACCGGTTGAGTTAAAACCGGTCCGAATGTGGAGGGTGAAAGAAAAGTTGGTTTTCTGGTGTTCCTGCAGAAGACCAGGGGACGCTTTCTGCTGGCGTTGCCGAGCTTTGCGTTTCTCGTCAAAGGGCGTAGCTGAAGAACTTTGAAGGCCAACCATGTCCGGGTCGATTTTGGGAGGGCAGACAAAAGCCGTTATTAACACATTTCAGAACTCTCTTTACGTAGGATTTTTAAACAGTGAGTTGGTAGCGAGACCATCTCTGCGTGTGCCACGTGCTGCTGATCCTGAAGAGATCCAGGGGCGGGATCTCTAGAATGAAAAGATGGTGCCACAGTCAACCTGGGAGATCCTGCAGCTCATCTCCATGCGGTCCAGTACCTTTACCTGCCCTTAGATGCTTCCTCCCATCACCCAAGGCTTGCTGGCTCTGGTGCCATGCACCAGAGAAAGTCAAACGGGGTCACTTTGTCCATTTTCTTGGTCCCATTGAGTCTATTTGGCTGTGGTTGGGTTCTTGGAACAGCGTCACGTTTTCTTTGGGTTCCCTCACGTTTTCTTTGGGTTCCCTCACGTTTTCTTTGAGTTCTATCACATTTCTGTCATCTCATGATGTTTCCAGGAGCCAGAGGCTGTCAAAAACACCGCCGGTGGTGGTCTTCATGGTGCTGGAGAGACCTTTTTCTAGAGCTGATGTTGTTTATACAACGTTTTTATAAATACAACAGTTTTATTTGTTCGACTCTTCCCCAAGAGGGTGCATCAAGAGAAATCAAATCTTGTTTTCGGGAGCTGACGTCGCTCTGGTCGCTCACGCCGATTTTTTTTATTTCCTTGGTGATGTTTCTCAGGTGTTCTCAGAAAATCGAGTCGATCGTTGATTTGTTCGGGAAAGGCCGTGAAAATGGAAAGCTCTGCCAAGTTTGAAATCTCGACGTCGAAATTCTAAATGGTTTACTTTTTTTTTTTTGTAACCTTTTCCGATTCTGAGAGGCTTCAAATGTGAACTGACAGGCTGTGGTTTTGGGGTTAAGTTCCTCCGAATTTTAACCTCCTTCGTTTGGTTTTACTGTGCAGATGAAAAAGAGTTTCCGACTTGAAACTGCAGACTTTGTTCCCAGCCAGAAGTCGGGTTTTTTTCGAAAGAAATTTAGTTTTCAGTGAATTACCTTTCAGTTTTTAAGGGACACGTTATGGATGGAAGAAAATTGGACTCGAGAACTTTCCACATCCTTTTCCATGCTCTTCTGGAGCAGATTTCAGCCTTGTAGCAAAGGGAGCTACTGACTCGTCTGGAGGCTGCTCCTTCTGGTGGATGGGTTGTTATTGAGCAGGGCCTGTTGGGACAGGACAAGGGGGGATGGTTTGAAACTAAAAAGAGGGAGATTTAGACTGGAGAGAAGGAAGAAATTGTTGCTGCTGAGGGTGGTGAGAGCCTGGCCCAGGTTGCCCAGAGAGGTGACCGTTGCCCCATCCCTGGCCCCATCCCATGGGAGGTTGGCTGGGGCTCTGAGCAACCTGCTCCTGTTGCAGATGTCCCTGCTTCCTGCAGGGACGTTGGACCAGATGACCTTGGAAGGTCCCTTCCCACCCAAAGCAGTCTGGGATTCTATGATCCCAGCACTGCCAGCCATCAGTGTAGTTGCAGAGCCTGGGAGAACAGCAGGAAAACGTCACATTTGTCCTCCCCTGGCTGTTGGCCCCATTGGCTGAGAGGGGTATTTGGGTTTTGTAAAGGTCAGTTGGCAACAGGGTGTTAGGAACACATCCTGACCTTCAGGATGGAAGGGTGAGGTTGAGTTGGTTGAGTGGAAAGTGGCTTTTGGTCCGTGCAGGCGCTCGCAGGTTACTGGAGACCTGTGGGACAGGCCTTCCTGGTTCTGGGTGGTCTGTGGTGGAAACAGTCACAGCAAAATGAGTCACCATGGGTGGTGTTAGAGCTTCAGGTCCATTTAGATGTTCTCAAGATGGTGAGGACTTGGGGTTTTTTTTGAGTGTCGTCATGGAAATGATGAATTGAGGCGCTTCGGTTCCGCGAGGGAAGGCTTTGGTGTCGCTTTTCAGTAGCTCAAGATTGAGAAGTGGAATAAAGTATTTTCCACTTTTAGTAAAAATGCCTCGTTATCAATCCCTTCGTAGAAAATTCTGACGTGGTTTTCAAAGTTGTGCTCGAAGAAATTCGCTTGAAATGAACTCGGTTTTCTTGAAGGGTCCCAAACGTGGCTTTGACTCAGAGCTGGTGGGTGAATTTACGCTCCGGTCGCAGCTACTGCTGGAATTAAAATCTTGGCATCAAACGAAATGAAACGGCCAGAATTTTCAAATCCAGTTGATGACAGCCACCTTTAAAAGCAGCTTTAGATCGTCATCTAACGGTGATTAGTAGCAATCAGTACTAATTTTAACCCTCTCATTCCCAACGGGAGATGCAAATCCGAACGCTCAGACTTCCCGTGGAACGAGAACTTTGCTTGCTGTCCTACAACCTTTTGGAAGTGGTAAAACGCTGGTGGTGGGTGAAACTCTTCCCACACCCAGGTGTTTGGGAAGCATCTTCCTCCCGTCTCCATCATGGAGCTGCTGAGGAAGAGGAAAACTCTTGGATGGCATCAGGTTGAGGTCTGAAGGAAGCTGGGGAAGGATCTAGAGCCCATCTCGTGAGGAGCAGCTGAGGGACCTGAGGTTGTTGAACCTGGAGAACTTTGCCTCCGTTTTCTGCCCAACCCTTTTCCTTCCAATTCCTCACCGAGCAGGAGGATTTAGCTCTAGATTTCATACTGATGTCCATCGTAGCTCTTTTTGTCACCCTCAGAATAAAATGAATCTTTTTCTCCCAAATTTGAGCGTTCGAAGCTTCGGTTTTATGTATTTAGAGCCCTGAAGTCGTAGGTTTGTATTATTCTCCTGGCACCTGAACCGGACCGGAGAATTTTGCTGCTGCTTTGTACTAATTATTTGTATTTTCCAAGCTACACAAACCCAACTTTTCAACCCTGAGCGGAAGCGGCAGCGTTTCAAAGCACAAAGCCAGAAATGAAGCGAAACCAAGAGGAATATTGATCATTAAATCGTTTTTCTCCCTCTCTTCTTTGCGTAGGTTCCTCAAAATTAGCACTATGACTGATGGAGACTACGACTACCTGATCAAACTCCTGGCCCTCGGAGACTCTGGGGTTGGAAAAACGACCTTCCTGTACAGATACACCGATAACAAGTTTAATCCCAAATTCATCACCACAGTAGGGATAGATTTCCGGGAAAAACGCGTGGTAAGTTCTCTCCTCCGAGCGATACCGCCGCCTCCTTTCTTCTTTATGCCTTTCTACTGAGAGTAAGTGGTGTGTAAATATGTCCTGCCTGTGGTGATACTACTTTCCCTTCTCGATTTTTTGCCTTAAACAAGGACTGATGTGTTGCCACCCTTTTTATTTTGCGCTGTTAAATAAAAGGTGTTAAAAAAAAAAAGCCAGTTGGCTGCTTTTTGTGGCTTTGAAAGCGCAGCCTCTGTCTTTTCATTTAACGTGGTTCATGGATCTGCTCATCGAGCCTGACAACTGATAGAGGCTGAATGTAGGGGCCAAATTCAGCTTTCTAACAGAGATCCTGAGCAGGAAAACCATAATAAATACACCAGACAGATACCAGCTGATTATTTTAGTCATTTCTTTCATAAAAAGAAATACCAAATTACCTCTGAGTTGAACGAGATTTAAAATGAAGATTGAAAAGCACCTCTGGAAATCCACTTTTTGTTACCTTTCAATGAAATATTTCAGAGAGTTTTGCCTGAAATGTTCTTGGAAGCGTTGACAGCACAGAAACGGGACGGGGCTGGCGGGAGAACCGCTCTCCCCGAGAACCCCTGAGTGCTGACAACACTTCCCACTATTTCCTTAGTGCTTTTACAGATCATTTATATTTCTGATTGATTAATTATTATGAAAACATTCCCCAGTTTCGAAGCAGCTGGATGAAAAGCCCCGTCTTGGCCGTAGAAAGCCGGTTGTTCACGTGTGGTCGTTCCACGTGGTTTTAAGCTCCTGGGATTTCACTGGAAATGCCTCGAAATGATTGGGCATGGTTCCCCAAGTCACCTTCATCTTCCCTGGTGATCTTTTCGTGACCAGCAGCATTTGTGGCTGCTCCTGGGAGCTGTTTTGTCACAGTGATGGAAATATCCTGGGAGATGAGGGTTCAGGGATGCCCTGACTAAAAAAAAAAACTTGGATCTGGATTATATCTTAAATTACTCCTAACCAGTGCTCTGCAAGTTCAGACCAGTTAAGTGGAGGTCAGGCCTGGATCAGGTCGCAGTGGATCGTGGTTTCTCCTCTGCACTCTGGAATTGCACTGCTCTAGTAAAAATAAAATATTAAAAATACAGTTTTATTGCAAGGAAATGTCTGAACCTGGAAATTAGTGGAATACTCCTGCCCTGACTGCTCAGGTGCTGGGGAAGATGTTTTGAACACAGGCTCTTGGTTCCTTCCTGAGGGCTGAACTTTCCTCCTGAAGGCTGCAGGCAAATTTCTGCCCTAATTTTCCATTACTGTCCATTTTGAGGTGTGGAAAAACTCCCATCAAATCACTTTGAAATAGCTTGAAGGTCTGTCAACTACAGAAAGAGATCCAGGTGGTTAAATAACATGCTTTTTTTGTTGCCTAAAAGTTGTATTAAAACCCAATATATTTCCTGTTTGGTTTGTTTTTTTTTTTTGGAAAGGCAGGCATGTTACAGTCAGAAGTTTCCTGTTGAAACACCAACAGTGTTATTCTTTTATCCCTCTGTCTGCTACTGCAAAATATATTTTACACCCCGTTGTTGCTTAAGAAAGAATTGAGCCCCGGCGAAAGGTCACGGTGGTTGCTTTCAGCAGTTGCAGTTAGTAAGGAAATCATTAACGCCCGACAGAAATTAGTGAAGAAAAACTAGCTTTTTATACTACTTAATCCTGCTAATGACCAACAGAAATTAAGGAAGAAAAATTAGCTTTTTGTACTTGTTAATCCTGTCGGGACCGGCACCGCAACCAGACGTAGAAAACTCGCTCGGCGCAGCGCGGTGCCGAGATTTAAAGAGCCGGTCCCTAATTTGTGGTACTAAATTAGCTTTCGAGTGCTGCTTTTCCAGCCATTTCATGTGGCTTGGGGGTTTTTCAAGTATTTTTACAAGCAGCCCTCTGAAGTGGCTTTTAAAGGTAAGATTAGGCAGCTTTTACCGAAGGATTTTTACTCCTACTTTACTCCGTGCGCAAGTTATGACGGCCCGTGAACCCGCCCGGTGGATTTTGAGGCGAGCTGTGCTGATTTGAGTCTCTCCTTAGGTGTACAACAGCAGAGGATCAAATGGATCTCCAGGAAAAGCCTTCAAGGTGCACCTTCAGCTTTGGGACACGGCCGGACAGGAAAGGTAACGGAGTTCAGCTCGTTGGAAAGCAGTCGTTGAGTTTTTCACCTTTCAGGGGACACCGTTAGACCATTCAGGTGAAAAATATCGAAAATCTCCTGGTTTAGGACAAGGAAAATAGGCAGCACTTCTGAGGCCACATCTAAATATAGTTTCCAGTCATGGGACCTTCAGTGTGGGATACTTTGTACTGATAAACTGAAATCCCGTATTGCTGGGGAAGGATGTGGAGCAGGAGTGTGGTGAGGAGTGGCTGAGGGAGCTGGGCTTGTTGAGCCTGGAGCAAAGGAGGCTCAGGGGAGACCTTCTGGCTCTCCACAACTCCCTGAAATTCAGGAGGTTGGAGCCAGGGGGGATCAGGGTCTGATCCCAAGGAACAAGAGGAACAGGCCTCAGGTTGCCCCAGGGGAGGTTGAGGTTGGAGCTGAGGAACAATTTCTCCACGGGAGGGGTTGTCCAGGCCTGAACGGTGAAATCCTCACGATCCCTGGAGGGGTTTCCAAGGCGTGGAGATGTGGTGCTGAGGGCCAAGGGATCCGTGGTGCTCTGGTAGTGCTGGGGCGACGCTGGGACTCCGTGATCTTCAAGGTCTCTTCCAACCAAACCAATTCAGATTCTCTGAGTAGATCAGGGCAGGAGGCAGAAGCGTACGATGATCTGCTGAGGGTTGAGGGGGCTACGCTTGTTTGCTTCTTCCCAAAGACCTTCTTGACTCATCACTATTAAATTAGATCCTTTTTTTTTTTTTTTTTTTTTTTTTATGAGAGAACTGTGTGTTCTGCTTTCTTAACCTTCCCTGGCCAGTTACCGTCACTGGTTTTTGTTGTCGTAAAGTGTGTGGAGTTGCTCTCGGCGTGCCCGCTGATGTCATCTCTCGGCAAGAACGGGCGACTCACACCGCTTTGCCGCGCTGAAGAGCAGCGGACGGAAGCGTTCGCTCCGCGGGGAGGAGGATGAGTCGTGATGAGGCAGATTTCAGGTTCCCAGAGTGAGCTGTGCAAATCCTGCGGGGAGGGGGGAGGCTGCTGCTGGATGAAAAGCAGAAAAAAGCCGGAGTTTAGTGTCTGCATCTTTGCCTTCCTCTCCCACACTGTTTGTGACTACCCCTCTGCAAAAGATGAAACATTTTGAGGGTACTTTTTGGTGTTTTTTTTTTTCAGAAAACCTGAAAGTAGTGAGCAGTGTCTGGATTAGCACTGGGTGAACTTGTATGGCTGAAGTGCTTGATGCTGGCAGTGCTGCTTTGGGTGGGAAAGGACCTTTCAAGGTCACCTGGTCCCACCCCCCTGCAGGGAGCAGGGACATCTGGAAGTTGAGCAGGTTGCTCCGAGCCCCAGCCAACCTCCCCTGGGATGGGGCCAGGGATGGGGAAGCCACCACCTCTCGGGGCAACCTGGGCCAGGCTCTCACCACCCTCACTGTCAAAAATGTCTTCATTTGAATCTCCCTCTTTGAGGTTGAACCATCCCCCCCTTGTCCTGTCCCAACAGGCCCTGCTCCAAAGTCCATCCCCATCTTCCTGCCAGGCCCCTTGAAGCCCTGAAAGGCCCCCAGAAGGTCTCCCCGGAGCCTTCTCCTCTCCAGGCTGCCCAAGCCCAACTCTCCCAGCAGAGGATTCCAGCCCTCCCAGCATCACTGGGGCTCCTCCGGCCCCGCTCCACCAGCTCCGTGTCCTTGTGCTTTGAACAGGCTTGTGACCTTTGGGTGACAGGACACGTTGTGTTTCGTGGGCTGTATTTCCATCCAGCTCCCCAGCTTTGCTGGCAGCCTGTAAACACCGTCCCTCGTGAACTGTCCCTTCTGTCTCTGGCTCTGGGTGAAATCAGGCGGAAAGGGAACCGATAGATTAGTCACTGACAACATTTATGTTCTCCCCTCGAAGCTTCCGCTGGTAAATTCCGAAGACGCCGATTAATCAGCGGTGACTGGTGTGATGCATCAGAGCTGGGGTGAAAATCAAGGATGAGTTGATTTTCGCTTTCCTTCCAAGGGAATCTACGTCCGCTGAACCTTGCAGACTCCTCAGATTTGAAGATACTGTTTAAAATGTAATTTTCCCACTGAGTGTTGCAGGCTCCTCAGATTTCAGGATTTATTTGGGTTTTTTAAATATCATTTTTCCACAGGCAGTTCCCCAAAGCTTGACTTTATCTTTCTCCTTTACTCAATTTAAACTTGCCAGAAAAGGGCTTCGCGTGGAAATCACTTTATTTTATTAAATTTACATCATCTGTTTTTTTTTTTTCCTTCCCCCGCTTCAGATTTCGGAGCCTCACCACAGCGTTTTTCAGAGACGCGATGGGCTTTTTACTCATGTTTGATCTCACCAGCCAACAGAGCTTCTTAAATGTCAGGAACTGGATGAGTAAGTAGAACCCCGGAGCTTGCGTTTCGCGGTCGGCTTGAAGCTTTCTCGGGTGTTTTAGGCTTCCAGGCTTTCTGTGGGTCGTGGTTTGTGAGCTGGAAAATGTTTGGAGTAACTGATTCTGAGTAGCGTGGTCGTAAGGGGGGTCCTGGCAGCCTGGGATTGGGGGGGGAAAGCTTCGTCAGATTGGAAAATTGGAAGGAAATTGGAAAAGTGGTAGAAATTGGGTGGAAATTGGATAGAAATTGGAAGGGGAGTGGAAATTGGATGGAAATTGGAAAAGTGGTGGAAATTGAGAGAAATTGGAAAGGTGGTGGAAACTGAGAGATAGAAATTGGAAAGGTGGTGGAAATTGGATAGACATTGGATAGAAATTCAAAAAGTGGTGGAAATTGGAGAGATAGAAATTGGAAAAGTGGTGGGAGCGGAGAGATAGAAATTGGAAAGGTGGTAGAAACTGGATGGAAATTGGAAAGGTGGTAGAAATTGGGTGGAAATTGGATAGAAATTGGAAAAGTGGTGGAAATTGGAGAGGTGGAAATTGGAAAGGTGGTGGAAATTGGATGGAAATTGGGTAGAAATTGGATAGAAATTGGAAGGGTGGTGGAAATTGAGACATAGAAATTGGAAAGGTGGCGGTAGAAATTGGAAAGAGACTCTTTTTTTATTCCACAATAGACTGTTTTGGGCATATTCTTGGTCATCTTGTTTGGATTTGCTACAATTCAAACAAATCTCTTGAGAAATCGCTGGCATTCAGCACTTCCTTGGCCACACCCCATGTGTTAGCTGATATCCAGGAGCCTGGAAAGCGGTTGTCACCAATATCCTTAAAGTTTGGTTGGAATGGAGAGTGTTTAGCGTTGGAAGGAGAGGCACCGATACCTGGGGATAATTTGAGAATCCAGAGAGCTGTGTGAAAACAGCTCTGTCTTCTTCAGAGTTTCCTTCTTCCCTCTCGTCACCGTCATCCGCTGCTCACCGTTGCAGTTGGTAAAATAACACTGGAAATAATTTTCCGGTGTCGTTTTTACTTCCTACTTGGAAAAATTCCCTTTAACAAATAAATCAGCGACAAGGGGACGCGGTTGGCATGAAGCTGTTGGCTGGTTTGTCTTCGATGCTTTGTGGTGAGGAGCAGGGAAGGGCTTTTGAATTATTTGCTCGATGGTTTTGGTCTCTCAGGTGCTTCCAGCATTCTCTCAACCCCTGTTTCTTTCTTCTTAGTCTCTTCACCCCTGTTTATTTTTGCTTCTAGGCCAGCTGCAAGCCAATGCCTATTGTGAGAATCCAGATATCGTCTTGATTGGGAACAAGGCTGATTTAGCAGACCAAAGGGAGGTGAACGAACGGCAAGCAAAAGATCTGGCCGACAAATACGGGTAAGCACATGATGACAGAAGCTACATTTAGTCTTTGTTATAACTAGAGCTGATGACTACCTGGAGATATTTGCAAAGACAGCTATAAACTCTTCAGGGCATTGAGGGATCCCGGCGACCTAGAAGGAGCCTCCACCTTGGCACAGGTTGACCTGGTTGAATAGAAAATAGAACGAAAACCCGAGTTCTAGGTGTTTGACCTAGAACAAGACCCCACCTTGGCACAAATTGAATAAAAAGAATAAAAACCAGAGTTCTAGGTGTTTGACCTAGAACAAGACCCCACCTTGGCACAGATTGAATAAAAAATAGAATGAAAACCAGAGTTCTAGGTGTCTGACCTAGAACAAGACCCCACCTTGGCACAGGTTGACCTGGTTGAATAAAAAAATGGATAGAATGAAACACCCTGTTCCAGGTCTTTGCCCAGAATGTTGTGACATGAACGATAAAGCTCAAACGAAATATTTTGAGTAGAAAATTGCGCTCTTGGGGTGTTGGCAGGTAAGGAGGGGACGGTGAGGCTGAGGAGAACGCAGCTCGTGGCACGTTTCCTGTGATGGAAGTGCTGGGGCAGTCGTTCATCTTCTGAAAAAGGTGGTTTGGAAGATAATATTCTGGAGTCAAAGGGGATTTCAGGATGGAAACAGCTCCGTTCAGTTGTGCCTCTAATTAGGAAGGAAGGGAGGGAGATAAGGAGTTACAGGGACTGCGAAATAGGAGTAGTTGTAACTATCTACCTAAAAATATATATATATATAAATATATATATGTATGGAGCGGTGCATGGATAAAATATATTTATATATATATATATAAAANATATCTATCTATATCTATCTATATCTATCTATATCTATCTATATCTATCTATCTATCTATATTTTTATATATATATATTTTTATATATCTCTCTATATATAAAAATATATGTGGAGATATATATCTATATAAAAATATATCTATATTTAGGTAGATTTTGTATATATATATTAAATAAAGGGTTTGTATGTTCTGTGGTCCCTGAAATTTTCTGTGCTGCGGGTTTCTCTTGGAACGAGACTTTCTGGTGACCTGAAAGGCTTTCTTGGAGCCTTCAGAGCGTCTCCAGCCAACCTTTTCCTTCTCTTTGTAGCATCCCCTACTTCGAAACGAGCGCCGCTACCGGGCAGAACGTGGAGAAGGCGGTGGACACGCTTCTGGACTTGATCATGAAGCGGATGGAGCAGTGCGTGGATAAACCCCAAGTCTCCGACAAGGCCAACGGAGGAAGCTCGGGCAAGTTGGATTCGGCCAAAGCAGAGGAGAAGAAGTGCTCCTGCTAAACATCGCCTCTCCGCTTCGACAACCCAAGAAGGTGCCATCAGAACACGGCTTGACCTCCCACCCGATTCCGAAGCGGCTCGCGGCGGCCGAGTTAACGTCGTTTTTATCGGGCTCGGGCGGTTTTTCTCCCAAGAACTGGTTGGAAACTAAAAGTTGGGTTTGGGTGAGGCGCTTGGGCAGGGATGATTCTTCCCGGTACGGTGGCACCTCCGTGGAAAAACTCAGCCAGCTCTTCCTCCCCGCTCCTTTTCCCCCAGCCCTCGTCTTTATTTTTTGGGATACTGGATAGAGGGAAGTAGCTTTATTTTTCGAAACCAAGAGGGCAAGAACCCCTTGTCTGCATACACTGGATAACAAAATGAAAATAGAGGTGGGTGGTTTGCTAAGGCTGTGCCATTTTCCCACAGAATCCTGTTTTTTTTCGTTCTTAATCTGCCTCAGGGGGCCGGGCGTTTTCGGAGGCAAAAGTACAAAACAGTTCGATGTGGCCTCCTAAAAAATACTTTTAGCGCTTGCAATGCTGTGACTCCACCCTGACTGAATCGCTGAGGGGATGGGCAGTTTGAGTTTGGGGAGGTGGAAATGAGGTGCTTTCGTTTGGGAAGAAAAAATGTAACTCATCAGGGACTTGTGCAGCATTGCCTGTCTTACCAAGAATCCAAGCAAGGGGTAAATAAATCGAGAGAGGGATTCTGATGCTGCAGGGAGAGTTTCTAAAGGAGAGAGGGGATTGTGGGGGAACAGAGAGAAACTCCAGTTTATGGAATAATCTCTTACCGTTAGCAAAAAAAAAAAAATATTCTCCCCTCCTCAACTTCAGGAAACTCTCCTTTTTCTTCTTTTTTTTTTTTAATTTTTCTCCAGGTAACTGCATCTTGCAGGTAGGATGTAGGAGGCGACTTGGGAACCCTAAACTCTGCTGGGCCGAGAGAACCTCTTAAGTTACTGCTCTTTGAGAGGGCAAAGTGGGGGGAAAAAAAATTGGGATTTGGGGACTAGGAATAGGAAGGTATCCGGGTGCCGAGGGCGGGAGCCGCTCTGTTGGGGTGTGCAATGCAAAAAAAAGTTTCTTCTACAGGTGGAAGGAAGGTTGTAGTGAACGAGTAAGTTGCTTGGCACAAGCAAAGACAAATACACAACAGAAAAATAGAGAGAAAAACTATATTTATAAGTAGAAATCGTTTTCTAAACCAAGCTACAGCATATTTATTAGTCTAACCCTGTCCTCTTTGGTTTTTTTTGGTAGATTATTCTGGTTTTATACAGGTGGTAGGGAAAAGTCTAAATGTGTTTATTGTGCTTTAAGCTGCTTTAAAATCACTTAGAAGGGTGGAGATTGAGGGAGGAAACCGGATTTTTTTTTTTTTTTTTTTTTTTTTTTTTTTTTTTTAAAACCAAACTTTTTNTTTGGTTGTTGTTTTTACAAGCCAAGCTTCATTGGCTGGGTTGGCAACTTTGCAGCCTGAACTGTTTGCAGCTTTGATGGATGCAAAAAAGGCCAACTGGGTGAAGAGCAACTCATCAAATGCTTCAGTGCTTCCCAGAAATGGAGCCTTTGGCCAGCTTCAAATATAAAATAAAGAACAGGGTGGGGTTTTTTTTCGGCCCAGCTCCTAACCTCCTGTTTCCAGAATGGGCCCTGCTGGGGAGGGGAGCAAATATCTGCCCTTAACCACACCAGGAAGCTAAAAAAAAAGATGATTTAAATGATAAACTAGCTAAAGGCTGTGTGGAGTGTGGGCTATCTGCCCTTAGCCACGCCAGGAAGCTAAAAAAAAAAGCTGATTTTTAAGTGATAAACTCTAGCTAAAGGCTGCGTGGAGTGTGGCCTATACAACCAGGAGTGCTGCAGCTCCTTTTGTAGGCTGTGACCGGCCCAAGGTGGAAAAGCCATTGGAAAACAGGTTCCAAAATTATCTGCAACCCATAGAGTGGAAGTTCGGGGGCTTCTTGGCTTTGAATTATAATTAAAGAAAAAAAACAACTCAGCAGTGATACTTGGTCTGGAGGGAAAAAAAAAAAAATAATCCGTCGCTTGGGTCGTATTTATCTCGTTGCTGATGCAAGAAATGGATTTTTATTCATTCATTCACTGATAGTATTGTTGTTACTCCTTGTTATCCTGGGAAACCACTTACAGCATCTCCTTTTCCAGCCGGGGTGCTGGAAAAGCTCCGCTTTGGAACCCCGGACCTCCGGAGAGCTGCTGGCGCTAAAGAAAAGCGGGAGCAGGGGCTGCTCTGAAAGGTTGGGTGGGTGTTTTTTTTTCCTATAGCTTTTGCCTTCTGTGGCTTTTTACGGAGGAAAAGGGATTTGCTTCTCTTAAAAAAAAGGGAAAGAAACTTCCTCGGAAGTTCTCTTTTTAGTACCTGCTCCGTTGTGACTCTGGGGCTGTATCAAGGTGAGAGGTTTTTGGCTCCTCAGGCTGTTTCAGTCCATGGGTATAACTAATATTTTCAAGCTAAATTGTTTTAAAAATATAATAATATTCATCCTCTGGAGCTGTCAGTTTAAACTAGTTTCTGTTGCTGGCCCTAGAAGCGAAGAAAAGCAGCGAGCGTAAAAATAACCTCGAGCGGCTGCGATGTTGGTAGAGGTGCGACCGCCGGAGGAGTTTCAGACCCTGCTCTGCTCTGACTTGCAAGGAAAAGAAATGGAAAAAAAATAACATAAAATATTGTAACTGATGTAAAGCTGTTCAAATGAATAGGTTGGGGGTTTTTTTTACCTGGCAGCTCAGAGACTTCGTTAAAGAGAAAAACTGAATTTTCACAGCTTTTTTCCTGCGGTAAGAATTTGACTTTAAATATGAAACCCAACATCCTGATCCAGGATAAATTCTCTCTTTGATTTTTCTGGAATTTTCACAGCTTTTTTCCTGTGGTAAGAATTTGACTTTAAATATAAAGCCCCCCATCCTCATCTAGGATAAATTCTCTTTTTGATTTTCCTGAATTTTCACAGCTTTTTTCCTGTGGTAAGAATTTGACTTTAAATATAAAACCCGACATCCTCACCTAGGATAAATTCTCTTTTTGATTTTTCTTCCTAGAGGATGGAGTTGACTTGGGACTGTTCTCTTTGCTGCTGGGCAGATCTCTTTCTGATTTCTCATTATTATTTCTATTTAAATGAGTTAAAGGCAACAGAGGAGAAGCTCCTTTGCTCTGTGCGACGTCCAGTCCTCCAACTTCAGACAGCAGCCCTTAAATTCCTCCCTCCTCCTGGTGCAATAAATGGGATTGAGCGGACACGACTGGAATTAGCAGCCACCTCTTGGATCTTACTCCACTTCTGCCCCTCCGACTGTTCTTGCTTCGGCTTTGTCGCGGTGTCTTTCACCTTCCGGCTCAACACTAAGCCGCCTGTAGCCACCGCCCCGCGAAGCGGCGCCGTCCGTCCCGCCGCCGTTTTCCGTTTGTCTTTCGGAGCGCGACCGAAACGACTCCGGCCACAAATAGTATTTTGGATTCTGGTTTTCGCCCGCGACGCTTTGCTTTCCCCCGGTGTTCCCGTCACTCTCGTTGTACCAAAGTACCCCTGGCTTCAAAACCTACTGTTGGGCGGGTTTGTGCAGCGCAGCTTGAGGAATGTAGCCTGTGACTCGGTCTCTCTGCACTGGTATTTTCGGAATAAAAGTGACCATTTTTCAAGCCGCTGTCTCAGTCGGTTTTTGGGGCGGCTCAGCTTCGGCACGTCCGGCTCAGTCGCTTCCCGACGGGAGGTTGGAGCCAGGTGGGGTTGGGCTC
>VWZK01021138.1:4032-21956 GCA_013396935.1 Baryphthengus martii | reverse complement strand
GGGGGGGGTCGGGGTTTTTTGGGGAGTCTTGAGGCAGGTCTGCGGAGCTGACCCCGCAGAGGAGAGTTGGGTTTGGGTTTTTTTTTGCGAAGCCTTCGCTTGCCTTTTGCTTCTGAAACGCGAGGTGGGGGAGTTTGACAACAGCGGCTTGAGCTGTGAATTCTGTCAATAAATTAAAAAAAAAAACAACAAAAAAAAGAGGGGGAGCCTCAGAATGAAACCGTCCCGCAAGGAATGCCGGGAGGGGCCTCCGAATAATTAATAAGTAATAAAGAGTCGGTTTAATGTGAGGAGAAGAACTAATGGGTTTTATTAATGCTCCAGCTTCTCTTTTCCTTTCCCAACTACGCCCGGAGTGGTAAATTCCCGCCTGGCAGCCGCGTAAACCGGTGGTTAACGCCGCGAGCGCCCAGTTCGGGGCCGATACGCGCCCGGAAAACGTGCGAGTGGGTGATGAGAAGAAACATTTCCAAACCCCATTCTCTGTCCCACCAGAAGTTGGAGAAAAAAAAATCCAAAAAACCAAACTGGAAAATCCTAAAGGCTTGTGATGGTCAAAAAAAGCTCCACGTGTGAAAATAAAAAAAGGGAAACGTGGAGGGAAAGGCCGCGGGCGACGCATCCCGGTGAATTTTAGGGATGAGATTTGCTCGTCGCCTTTACTCGGAAGGGGCTTCCCGGGGTTGGCGTTGCCCCTCTCCCAGCAGCGCGCGGGGGATCGATCGTTCCCCTCGGGTTGAGGTCGGAGGCAGCGCCTCGGAGATGAAATCCCGAGGGCGCCGCCGACGGCTTCGGTTTTGCTTCTCCAGGTTCTGCTGTTGGAAGCGGCTCCACGTGGGCGAGGCTGGGTGGGCGGGCGAGGCGCCGCTGAGGTGAGCGGGGTTTTGGGGGGGGAGCTCTCCTGGGATCTGACTGATTTCAGGGCACCCGTCTCTAAAATACCATCAATATTTACAGCAGGCTGGGGATCTCTAGAATACAATCAATATTTACAGCAGTCTGATAATCTCTAAAATTGGATGGATATTTACAGCAGTTTGTTGATCTCTGAAATACAATCAATATTTACATCAGTCTGTTGACCTCTAAAATACAATCAATATTTACATGTCTGTTGGTTTCTAGAATAAGATCAATATTTACATCAAGCTGTCGATCTCTAAAATACGATCAATATTTATATCAGTCTGATGATCTCTAAAATTGGATGGATATTTACAGCAGTTTGTTGATCTCTGAAATACAATCAATATTTACATGAGTCTGTTGATTTCTAAAATACAATCAATATTTACATCAGTCTGGTGATTTCTAAAATAGGATCAATATTTACATGGGTCTGTTGATCCCTAAATAGGATCAATATTTACATCAGTCTGGTGATCTCTAAAATAGGATCAATATTTACATCAGTCTGATGATCTCTGAAATAGGATCAATATTTACATCAGTCTGGTGATTTCTAAAATAAGATCAATATTTATATCAATCTGTTGATCTCTAAAATACAATCAATATTTACATCAGTCTGATGATTTCTAAAATAGGATCAATATTTACAGCAGTTTGTTGATTTCTAAAATAGGATCAATATTTAGAAATCACCAGACTGATGTAAAATAAGATCAATATTTACATCAATCTGTTGGTTTCTAAAATAAGATCAATATTTACATCGGTTTGTTGATCTCTAAAATAGGATCAATATTTACATCAGTTTATTGATTTCTAAAATACAATCAACATTTATATCAGTCTGATGATCTCTAAAATTGGATTGATATTTACAGCAGTTTGTTGATCTCTAAAATAGGATCAATATTTACATCAGTCTGGTGATCTCTAAAATACAATCAATATTTATATCAGTCTGTTGATCTCTAAACTAGGACCAATATTTACATCAGTCTGATGATCTCTGAAATACAATCAATATTGACATGGGCCTGTTGATGGTGTTGGGCCTCCTTGTGGCTGGCCAGTCCAGCCTGGCCGTCCAGCCCTCTGGCCGTGCCTCTGCCTCACCGCTCTGGGCCCGTTTTTTCCCTTTTCTCCCTCTGGAAGCAGCTTTCGGCCCCGGCGCGGTCCCACGTCCCACGATGTCCTCGGTGGATTTAGGGAAGAGGTTGCTGGAAGCCGCTCGCGAAGGCGAAGATGACGAAGTGCGGAAGCTGCTGGCCGGCGGCGCTCCCTTCACCACCGACTGGGTACGTCGGGGAGCTGACGCGAGTGCCGGGCGCTTGGCCGCGCTCCTCGGGGCCCGGCCTGAAGGATACGCCTGGAAACGGGAGCGTGGGGTGCCCGAAAGCGCAGCTCCAGCGGAGCGGATTCTGGATGAAGCGCTTGGAAACCTGAGGCCTTCCTCAGGATGAGGTGAATCGAAGAGGTGAAATTTGCTCAGCCCAGAAACGCTTCTCTGGGGGTTGGTTTTTTTAAAGAAAAACAAACCTGGGTTGGGAAGGAGAGAAAAGCTTCAGGGACACCGAAGAATAAACAGGGAGCTGTTTATCCATTTCCCATCACCAGTCGTCTCCGTTCCCTGACTTACTGGTCTGTTCGTTGCTGACTTCACGAAGTGAAGGAATTTGCTGGACCAAGAGGTAGCGGAGGTTCCTGGGTTGGTTTTATCGCCCTTTTCCGAATAACAGTGAAATTCTCTGTCGGGATATTGAAGTGGCAGAGCTGTTCCGGCCTCGCTTGGAAAAGCAGCTCAGGGAGAAATCAATAAATAAACCCTAAAACCTTGAAATGTTTCTCAGGGGGTTGCACATCCAATAATTTTTCTATTTCCAAGCAGAGAAAGGAAAACAAAACCAAACAGGTTAAATTAAATTCTTCTGGAAGCTTTGCCGTTTTCATTCCTGCCAGACTCGCACGTGGCGGTTGCTGGTTTTGTCCTGAACTGACGGGAATTCCGAAATTCCCCCGCAGCTCGGGACGTCCCCTCTCCACCTGGCTGCCCAGTACGGCCACTATTCGACGGCGGAAGTGCTGCTGCGAGCCGGGGTCAGCGGAGACGCCCGAACGAAGGTGGACCGGACGCCGCTGCACGTGGCTGCGGCCGATGGACACGTGCACGTTGTGGAGCTGCTCATCAGGGTGAGCGCAGACAGCTAGAATCATGGAACTGTCAGGGTTGGGAGGGACCTTGGAGCTCATCCAGTTCCAACCCCCCTGCCACGGGCAGGGACACCTCCCACTGGAGCAGGTTGCCCAGAGCCCCATCCAACCCGGCCTGAAAAACTTCCAGGGATGGGGCTTCCACCCCCTCTCTGGGCAACCTGGGCCAGGCTCTCATCCCCATCCTGGAGAACAACTTCTTCCCGACATCCAATCTAAATCTCCCCTCCTCTAGTTTGGATCCCTTCCCCCTTGTCCTATCCCTACCCCACATCCTAAAAAGTCCCTCCCCAGCTTTCCTGGAGCCCCCTTCAGATCCTGGAAGGCCACCAGAAGGTCTCCTGGCAGCCTTCTCTTCTCCAGCCTGACCAACCCCACCTCTCTCAGCCTGTCTCCACAGCAGAGCTGCTCCAGCCCTCGGATCACCCTCGGGGCCCCTCTCTGGCCACGTTCCAGCACCTCCAGATCTTTCTTGGAACAGGGGCTCCAGAGCTGGACACAGGGCTCCGGGTGGGGTCTCACCAGAGTGGAGCAGAGGGGGAGAATCCCCTCTCTCAACCTGTAATCAAGTCGTTTAGGTCGGGAGAGCCCTCGGAGCTCCTGGAGTCTCCAAGAGTTGTCCCAGCCCTGCCAGGGCCCCGCTGAGCCCTGTCCCTCAGCACCACAGCTCCAGGCCTTGGAAACCCCTCCAGGGAGCAGGGGGACTCCAGCCCTGCCCTGGGCAACCTGGGACAGGATGGGACAACCCTCCTGGAGAAGACATTGCTCCTCCTGGCCAACCTGGAGCAACCTGAGGCCGCTTCCTCTCATCCCATCCCTTGGGAGAAGAGCCCTCGATCCCAACTTCCCCCCAGGCTCCTGTCAGGGAGTTGTGGAGAGCCAGAAGGTCTCCCCGGAGCCTCCTTTTCTCCAGGCTGACCAAGCCCAGCTCCCTCAGCCTCTCCTCCCCACACTCCTGCTCCAGCCCCTTCCCCAGCTCCGTTGCCCTTCTCCGGCCACACTCCAGCCCGTCCAGCTCCTTCTGGGAGGAAATTCCCAAACCTGCCCTCAGGATTCCAGGGGTGGCCTCCCCGGTGCCCAGCCCAGGGTGACAATCCCTGCCCTGGCCCTGCTGCCCCCCCAGTGCTGCCGCAGCCGGGATGCTGGGGACCTTTTTGGCCTCCTGACCTCAACTCCAGCTGTTGACCAACCCCCCCAGGTATCACTTCAGCGCTGCTCTTGGAATGAAGCGTTGCCGCCCCTGCTTAGATCCTCGTGCAGCCTCCACCTTGAAGAGGAGGAGAAGAGCCAAGTAACGCTCGTTTCTTGCAGCACGGGGCCGACGTCAACGCCAAGGACGTGCTGAAGATGACGGCTTTGCACTGGGCCGCGGAGCACAACCGCCGGGCCGTGGTGGAGCTGCTCGTCAAATCCGGAGCCGACGTCCGCGCCTTCAGCAAGTTCGACAAATCGCCTTTTGATATCGCCTTGGACAAGAACAACCCCGAGATCCTGCTGATGCTACAGGTCGGTCGAGGAGGGAGAAACTCCTCGGTAATTCTAGAGCTCAGAGGGATCCTCTGGTGTCCGACGGGGTCGTCTGCCCTTTGTGGAACTAGAAATGGGGAGGCGAAGGAAGTTTTGGGTTCTTTCTACGTAGATTTGTGCGTTTTTACCGGGACTCGGGGCGGGGTGAGGGGGTTTTTATCGCACAGCGTAAACCGCCGCGTCGAGGTGACGGTTTTGTCGCAGCTTTTTGCGCCGCAGAGCGGAATAACCTGCCTCTGGGACGCTTCGATAGCAGAGGAGGCGTGAGGAGCTGGTCCCTGAAGCCCGCTCTCTTCCCCAGGAAGCGCTGCAGAGCCGGGCGAACGCTCACCCGGAGCGAAGCGGCCCCGGCGCCGCCGCCGTGACCCTCTCTTCACCCTTCCTTCTCGCGCCGGGGGAAATTCTCAACCTCACTGACCTCATCTCTCCGGCCGACGCCAAAACGACCTCAGGTAAGGATTTTGTGGCACCTCCAGTGGGAAAGGCTGGCAAAAAAATGTTCATTACCAGCAGAGGGCGGATGGTCACCGAGGAGAAGAAAGGTGGTGAGACGGAGCGGAACACGCCCAGCTCCTTCCCACCTCCCGGAATATTTTTGCTGGGAAAGTAACAAAGCAGATTTTTAGGAACTCCGTGGCCGCTCCCGGTCGGTTACGAGCCGTGGGGCTTAAGAAAATGGGATTTGGCCGATCGCTACAGAGGAATAACGAGAATTCCTGCCCGTGCCAAACCCAGAGCGGGCAGGGAACGTTGCGCTTCGTTCTTTCCTGGCTCCAGGAGCCGAGCTAGAGAGAAATGTCGAGGAAGGAACTTGCAGAGGAAGCAGGGCCGTTGGCTACGTAGATTATTCCTTATTTCTTCTGTCCGATGGCAATAATGAGGTTCCTCATTGTGCTGCCAGCCTTATTTCGGTGGGGAAAACGCTTTTTAACGTGAGGCTGAGCGCGGATTCTTTTTTTTTTTTTTGTGTCGTTCCAGTTTTCATAATAAAGCCGATTTTCTGTGTTTGGGGAAATCCAAACCGTGGTTTCTTTTCAGTCGCAAGGAGGCTACTAAATAGGAGTTTTGTGAAGCTCTTTGGCCTCATCCTGCAAACACTTCTGCATGTGAGTAACGCTTTGGTTAGTGGGACTGTTCACATGCGTGAATGTTTGCTTTTCAAATCCCGGATCCCGGTGCCGTGCCGTCCTGCACGGTCCCCTCTGCCGCTGCGGGGCCGGAGAGGGACTACGGAGCTGGGGAAGGGTCTGGAGCAGGAGTGTGGGGAGGAGCGGCTGAGGGAGCTGGGCTTGGTCAGCCTGGAGCAAAGGAGGCTCCGGGGAGACCTTCTGGCTCTCCACAACTCCCTGAAATTCAGGAGAGCGTGAGGAACTTGGGATTGAGGGCTCTTGTCCCATCACTTGGGAGAAGAGGAACCGGCCTCAAGCTGTCCCAGGGGAGGTTGAGGTTGGGCAGGAGGAGCAATGTCTTCTCCAGGAAGGTTGTCCCGTCCTGTCCCAGGCTGCCCAGGGCAGGGCTGGAGTCCCCCTGCTCCCTGGAGGGGTTTCCAAGGCCTGGAGCTGTGGTGCTGAGGGACAGGGCTCAGCGGTGCCCTGGCAGGGCTGGGACTCCAGGAGCTCCGAGGGCTCTTCCAACCAGAACGACTCGATGATTCAAAGCTTCCAGGGCTGCTCCCACCTTTGAGCCACAGACAAACCCTAATTTAGATGGGGAAAAATGATCCCAAATGTTCCTCTTCCACCGGTGAGGAAAATGCAACGCGACTGGCGCACAACATCTTCAGCGGAGGATGTTCCACAAACTCAAAGGGGCTTGAAACTATTTTTTGTTTGTTTTTTTTTTTCACCCTCTCTGATTCTCTGGCCACGGTCAGCGGCTCTGCAGCCAGATTTGACCCTGCCTGCAAGCCAAGTAGGGGTCAGAGCCCAGCACCCTGCTGCAAAGCTCTTAAAAACCTGCTGATTTCCACCTTCAGACCTTCTCCTCATGCCAACAAAGCCCTTTAGTCGAAATGATCCTTTTTTCCCATCGCCTCCATCCCTTTTGGAAATCAATCCTGTCGCCCCAAGCCCCTCAATCCCTCCGTGGCGGTGGGTCAGCGGCCGCCAACTGCGCTCCGGATGAGCTTTCGGCACCGGCTTCGTAAATCCCCGTCCCTCACCGCGCCCTCCTCGCGTGTCCTACGAGGTAATCGCCTTTTTCCCTGCGGTGTCACCGCGCTGGCTTATTGTCCACGTGTGACGGGGCTGAAATACCCTGGGCTTTCCCCCCTGCCGCGCTTCGAGCACCGGGAGGAGCTGCTCAGCCTGAAAATAGCTGATTTCTCCTGCTCAGCCTGAAAATAGCTGCTGATTTCTCCTGCTCAGCCTGAAAATAGCTGCTGATTTCTCCTGTTCGGCCCGAAAATAGCTGATTTCTCCTGCTCAGCCCCAAAAGAGCCGCTGATTTCCCCTGCTCAGCCCCAAAAGAACTGCTGATTTCTCCTGCTCAGCCTGAAAATAGCTGCTGATTTCTCCTGCTCAGCCCCAAAAGAGCTGCTGATTTCTCCTGTTTGGCCTGAAAATAGCTGATTTCTCCTGCTCGGCCAAAAATAGCTGATTTCTCCTGCTCAGCCCAAAAACAGCTGCTGATTTCTCCCATTCAGCCCAAAAACAGCTGCTGATTTCTCCCATTCAGTCCAAAAATAGCTGCTGATTTCTCCTGCTCGGCCCCAAAAAGAGCCGCTGATTTCTCCTGCTCACCCCAAAAAGAGCCGCTGATTTCTCCTGCTCAGCCCCAAAAGAGCCGCTGATTTCTCCTGCTCAGCCCCAAAAGAGCCGCTGATTTCTCCTGCTCAGCCTGAAAATAGCTGCTGATTTCTCCTGCTCGGCCAAAAATAGCTGATTTCTCCTGCTCAACCCCAAAAGAGCCGCTGATTTCTCCTGCTCAGCCCAAAAATAGCTGCTGATTTCTCCTGCTCAGCCTGAAAATAGCTGCTGATTTCTCCCATTCAGTCCAAAAATAGCTGCTGATTTCTCCTGCTCAGCCCCAAAAGAGCTGATTTCTGCTGCTCAGCCCCAAAAATAGCTGATTTCTGCTGCTCTTGGCCACATCAGGAGGTTTTTCCTCCTTTCCCACAAGAGGGCATCAGCAGCTGCGCCTTCCAAATAACAAAAATCGCTCGTTTAACGCTCACAGCTTCGTAATTCTTCTTCCCTCTCATGAATCCCTTGTTCTTGAAGAAGTTGGTAAATAGGAACAACTATTTCTCGCTGCTCTGAAGAACCCCCCGTTAGAAACCGCGGAAAAGAGCCGCCGGGCCGGCGCTGTCTTCGCGTCCCTCGCCCACGGCCTTTCGAAAGCGACGTTTCTCAGGAGCGAGGCCCTCGATAACCTCTGTGAAACCAGGAGCTGCCGAGACTTGATTATCCTGAAAATCTCCTCCGACCAGAGCGACTCTGTGAGGAAAAAGAGGAAATGGGTCGCGAGGGGAACTTTAGATGAACTTCCCTTTGCTTATCACCTCTTTATCTGCGCTGGCAACGAGGTACAGGAGCTGTTTTTATGATTTTTTTCAAATTTTTTTAATATTTTTGAAAGGAATTGTAGGTTGTAGGCACCGACTTTGCACCCGTTTAGTTAATTTCCTGTCCCGTTCTTGCCCAGTCTGCCTTTGAATAGGAATTGCTGTGGTCAATTGGAGGAAGAAACATTGTTTTTTGGGAACTGAGGAGACTTGTTTATCTCGTTCCGATCGATACCCCGTCGGGGTAACCGTGGCCTTTCCGTTAACTCAACCTGAGGGGGGAGGAAGAAAGGCCCTCCCTGCCCCAGCGCGCGGAAAGCCAGCGATAAAACCGTAGCCCAACCAGTTGAACCCAGTCGTAGGTTTTGTGATTATTTATTTATTTATTTATTTATTTATTAGGGCACAAAAGCCGGTAATTCCGTGCGTGTCCCGGCGCAGGGGCGGCCGGGAGGGACATCGGGCGGCGCGGCTGCGTCGCAAAAAGCCCTCGGGGTCTCCAGATCCAAGCACATAAATACTCTTGACTTTTATTAAAATGATAATAAAATACCCGGAGTGGGTACAGTCCTAGAGTAGCATCAACATCAGGAAGTTCAACCAGGACAAGTGGAGATCCTGCAGCTGGGGAGGGATAACCCCAGGCACCAGGAAAAATGGGAGGGCATCCAACTGGGAAGCAGCTCCATGGAGAAAGCCCTTGGAGTCCCAGTGGATGGGAAGTTCTCCCTGGGACGGCAACGGGCCCTGGTGGCCAAGAGGCCCAGGGGCTCCTGGGGGGGCATCGAGAAAAGTGTGTCCAGCAGGTCTCAGGAGGTTCTGCTGCCCCTCTGCTCTGCCCTGGGGAGACCACCCCTGGGATACTGGAGCCAGTTTGGGGCTCCCCAGTTCGAGAGAGACAGGGATCTGCTGGAGAGAGGCCGAGGGAGGCTGCGAGGATGAGGAAGGGCCTGGAACATCTCTGCTGGGAGGAAAGGCTGAGAGCCCTGGGACTGTTGAGTCTGGAGAAGAGAAGCCTGAGAGGGGATCTGCTCCATGGCCAGAAATATCCCAGGGGTGGGGGTCAAGGGGAAGGGGCCGGGCTCTTTGCTGGGGGATAGGACAAGGAATACCGGGGACAAGCTGGAAGCCAGGAGGTTCCAGCTGCCCAGGAGGAGAAAGTTCTTTGGTGGGAGGGTGATGGAGCCTGGCCCAGGCTGCCCAGAGAGCTGGTGGAGTCTCCTTCTCTGGAGACTTTCCAACCCCTCCTGGATCTGTTCCTGTGGGGCCTGCCCTGGGTGCTCCTGGACTTGAGGATCTCCAGAGGTCCCTTCCAACCCCTAACACTCTGGGATTCTATGAAAGCACCTCATGAAAACCTCTCTGTGCTACCACTGACTGATGAGAACCCTGAAAATCCTTAGTACCTTGACCTCAAAATGACCAAACCGTTACCTTCTGGCCCCTTTCGACGCGGCATCTCCTGACCAGCCTTCCATTTGCCCTCATCTTTTCCCACCCAGGTGACTCGCAGGTCCCTATGGTGCAGTTCTCCAATTCATCCACCTCCGTGCTCGCCACGCTGGCCGCCCTCGCCGAGGTGTCGGCGCCGCTTTCCAGCTCCCCCGGAGACGCAGGTAGGAGGAGACTCGGCACGTTTGGGTACCTTGGGCCAGTATCTTGCCAGGAAATCGGGGGAACTTTAAGATGTTGAAGGACTTGAAGCCGTGGAAGTAAATTTATCTTCTTGCAGAGTGAGGGAGAGACACTGATCAATATTTGTGAAGCAGTAGATTTTTAAAAATTTATTTGTTTACTTTTTAAAATCCCAGTTCAAACTTAATTAAAAGCCCAGCATCTGTTACCAACACAAGTCACTAATTTTTATTAACCAGCACTTGACCCTGACATCACAATATCTTATATTAAAGATATTGTATTAATATAAAATAGATAAAATATATTATATTTAATAATTCTATTAAAAAAAACCAACCCAAACAAAACCCCAACGCTCCACAACTTTGGGTTTACTTCAGGACAGCAACGCAGAGAAATATTTAAGAAGAAAATTTCTGAAATATTTTCAGTTTGCCGTAAACTGACGGTGGTCAAACCAACGTTCGGAGCCTCCGGTAACTTCTTAGGAAAAGGTTTGAGCAGGTTTTGTGTTTGGGTTGGTTTATTTTTTATTTGTTTTTTTTTTGGATGATCTTTTACGGTGTGTTTGTCGAGCGTAACGTTTGACCTTTAATTAACTTCAGCTCTAGGACTTTGCTAAAGTGAAAGTTTAGCTAATCCTTTCCCCTCGGCCTTCGTTCCTCTTCCCCAAAGCGAAGCGTTTTTCCCAGGATCGAAAACCTCGGACTTCTTGAAGCCACCACCCATCCCTTGTCTCGGAACTCGAGCGTTTTCCTCTCTGGCACCGGCGGCGGGTCAGGTCCCCTCTGTTTCCTGCGCTGGCAGCGGCCGCCGGGAGCAGGATGCAGCCGAGGAGGGTTCGCGATCCCCGTTATTTGGGCGAGCCGTTAACTGGCGCACAAAGCGGCCCGGGGAGACGGACGGCTCTGCGGTCATCCGGCCAAACCAAATGTTCTCCTCGTGGTCCCTTTGGCCGGGCTCTTGAGGCGCAGAGAAGGGTTTTTCCCGGTGGTTCGTCTCCGTAAGAGTTGGGGGAAGGGTGACGGGAGGCGGCTTTGCGGAGCCGGGGCTGCTCAACAGCTGCCTCCAGCTTTAGGCTTTTGGATTTAACTGCAAAATCCCAGCCTGGTGGGGTTGGAAGAGACCTCTGGAGCTCAGCTGGTGCCTCCTCCCTGTTCCAGCAGCATCACCCAGAGCAGGGGGCCCAGCAGTGCAGTGTCCAGGAGGCTTTGGAATCTCTCCAGAGGAGACTCCCCAAGCTCTCTGGGCAGCCTGGGCCAGGCTCCAACCCCCTCCCACCCAACAAGTTTCTCCTCCTGCTCCCAGGGAACCTCCTGGGTTCCAGTCGGTGCCCGGTGCCCCTCGTCCTGGCGCTGGGCACCCCTGAGCAGAGTCTGGCCCCAGCCTCTCGCCCCCCGGGGGCCCTGGAGCTCTTGCTCAGCATCGCTCAGCTCCCCTCTGGGGCTGCTCTTCTGCAGCTGAACAGCCCCAGGGCTCTCAGCCTTTCCAGGCCCCTCAGCAGCTTCCCAGCCTCCACCGGACTCTCTCCGGCAGCTCCCGGTCTCTCTGGAAGTGGGGAGCCCAGCCCTGGCCCCGGCACTCCCGAGGTGGCCTCCGTGGGGCTAAGCAGAGGGGCAGGAGAACCTCCCTGGCCCTGCTGTCCACCCTCTGCCGAGTGCCCCCCAGGAGCCCGGTGGCCTCTGGGCCACCAGGGCCCGTTGCTGAACTTGCTGAACTCTATTAAGCACGTTAATTAATGCCCTCGTTTGCTGGTACTTCCTAACTGACACACAAAACGCCAGGTTTACTCCGGACAATTTGTTCCGCGGCGCCGTAGCGCGTTTTCTTTTCTCTCCACGTTGTTTTCCATAAGCATCCCCGGAGCCTCCAGCTGCCTCCTTGAGCTTTTCCACTCCAGTTTCTATTCAAGGAAGAGCAAGAGGAAACACTGACTTTTTTTCTTTTGGTTTTTTTTTGGCTCTCAAGGTAAGATGGAGGAGCTAGAGGACACGAATTCCATGGATTCGGCCATACAGCAAGCGGTTGGCAGCGGCGGGCAGCGCGTCATCGCCATCGTCACCGACGGCAGCCTCCCCGGCGGCGGCCTCGCCCAGCCCTTCATCCTCACCGTGCAGGACGGGCAGCAAGGTGAGGAGATTGACGCCAAAAAGAGCGGGATCCGCAAGGCGGGGCGCTAAAAATCCAGGCCTGACGCCCGAGACCCGTGTCCGTGTGACTCGCCGCTTGTCAGCGGCTCGGTCGTGGCTCAGCGGGCGCTGCCGCGCTTTTCCGGTGTCGGTCGAAACGCCCCGTGGGACGACGACTCTTGGGCGGCCGAGCAAAGACAATCTCTTTATCTTCTGCCAGAGCTCCTGCTCTGGGAGTAAATCCCTGAGCTGGGGAAGCCGCGACCTGTTACCGTCAACAATCGCACCCTGGGTGTTGTAAAACAGTATTAATGTCACCCTAAATACACCTTTTCCTCCCCTAACTGGTTATCTGTCGGCTCGACGAGCGGTGTTTGCCTGTCAGGCTCCGTTTCCTCCAGAGCCGTCATCCCTCCGCCTCGTCCACGACCTCCCGCTCTTTCCGTGCGTCCCGGGGACGCTCGATTAGCGGGATTAACGGTGGCGCCGGGAAAGAGGATTAGGCGGCCGAGCGGCAAAGCCCGTAACGGGCGTACGACGCGAGGGGCGTTCCGTCTCTTTTCGGGAGGGGAAAAGCAATTTTGCCAAAGCTGTTAATCGTTCCGAACCGCTCGCCAAATCGCTCCGAATAATTCCCGCCCCGTCACCCGTTCTTAGCCGGAGGCGGACAAAGGGAGAACTGTTGAGGTGGCGGCGCCGCCGCCGGCAGCTCACGTGGTGCTTTCTCCTCCTCGGTCGGACAAATTCTTGCTGTTGGCTTCCCCCTCAAAAAAAACAAACCAACAACAAACCAACCAACATGTTGACAGTTTTAAAACGTGGTTGTTTTTGGGAGCGTTCGCAGCCCTTGTGCTTAAAGCTGATTGGGAGCTTAGCCGCTGGCACGGGGAACGTTCCAGAAGAGCTTTCCTCGGCCCGTCTCGGTCAGGAGTTGCTTCACTGAGGCACCACGACCATCGGTTTGCCTTCACCTGTTGCCTGAGGGGCAAATCTTTGTCTCCAGCTCCTGCACGGCCCCGTTACGGTGCGATATTTCAGCGGCTCGGCGAAAAGAAACCGGGAGTTTTTCCGCTTTCCGGTGTTGCCGAGCCACGGGTCTCAAAGCTGAGGGGGGAGACGTCGGTGCGGAAGCCCCGTCTGCCGCCGTGTAACTTGTCACCTTTTCATTTCTCAGTTTTGACTGTACCTGCTGGTCAGGTGGCAGAAGAGACTGTTATGGAAGAGAGAGCTGAGGCAGAGGAGGAGGAGGAAGAGCTGCAGGCCAAGAAGCAAAAAGTGGGACGAGCCGTAGGCGACTCAAAAGAAAACAAAGTAGATGCTCCCGCTCGTCACTTCAGCGGCCGGGGGCGTCTCCTCCGCGTTCCCCTGCTCTGTGGGAGCCGCTTGGAGGACGTCTCGGGGACGGATTCCGCTCGGGGCTCATCCCGGCTCTTCCCGCTGCCTGAGCAGCGAACACGCAGGTGGCCGACGCTCTGCTGAGCGTAGGTCGGAGGAACAGGCAGCTGAACCTGTTGCCGTTGCGCTGAAGCTGTAGCTTCGGGGGTTTTGGGTGAATCGTGACCAATTTGAGGGTTCCCTGTAGAAGCCCAGCGCCCGGGTTGGGTGTCGGCCAAGTCACAGCTCTTCCCAAAGCAGCAGGAACGACTCTCCCGTCGCTCTGGGAGCAAGAACGTTCTTCCGGTTGCCCTTCAACTTCTCAACCCTCATCGCTCTTTATTTCCCTCGCTTCCAACCTTTGAAACCCATCCTGGGGACACCCCCCCAAGAACTTCCCAGCCCACCTCCCCGCACCAGCCTCCCCGCTTCCCGGTTGTCTCCGTGACGACCGAGCCGGTTGACCAGAACTCAACCCGAGGGCGTTTCTAGCGCCACCTCAGAGGATTTCGCCGTTGTCCCTGCCAACCGTCGGCGTTCTCGCGCAACCCCGTCCCTCGGTGTCCCAGGCCGGGCCTCCACCGTGGGCTCTCTCGCCTCGCGTTTCCCGTAGGACGGCGCGGAAAGGGAAGCTCTCCAGCGGCAGCTCCAAGAGGCCAACCGGAAGGCTCGGGAATATCGCCACCGGCTCCTGAAGAAGGAGCGAGAGGCGGAGGAGTATTGGCTGAAGTTGGCGGCCGTGGCGAGGCCGCGGCCCAACGGCGCCCGGGGAACGGCGCTGGAAGAGGTGGCCGGGATCGGCTCGCTCGTGGTAACCTCCGCAGGCCTCAAGGAATCCGTGCTGGAAACGGATCAACCGACCGATATCGCCATGGAAACTGTGACCTCCTAACCCCTCGGTGCCTTTGTAAAGGAAAAGAACTATTTTCTTTATTTTTATTTTTTTTGTGTGTGTGGTTGTTTTAAATAAGGTGCTATTGACCCACGGGGTTGAGACCGGAGGGCCGTCGGCAAAGCCACCCCCTCTCCGGGGGTAGAAGCTTCTCCCGCCGCTCACCACCTTCCTCTGCCTTCGACCTCCCGCCAAAAGGTGCTTGGAAGCTCAACCTGGAGCCCTTGGGAGCTTTCCAACCAAACCGGAGCCGGCCGGCGAGCCGACGGTTTCTTTGGGGCTGTCAACGCCCCGTCGCCCGCGACCGGGGAGCAGCTGCTGCCTGACGGCTCCGGAGCCGACTTCTCTCAGGAGATACCGATGTCACTTTTTTTACTGAACAGTTTTTTCATTCTTCAGGACCCTAAAACCTTAATTTTATTTTTTTTTCCCAACAAGCAGCTGATCCTAACGCGGAAACATCCGTATTTTTTTCTTCCGACTGTTTCGAGCCTGTTTAGGGAGCGCAGGGATCCGCTTAGTGCAGCCGCTTCGGATGGGAAGCACCCCAAGAAATCAGAGATGAAAGATCATCGAGGGAAACTTAGAAAAAAACACAAAAAAATACCAGAAACAAGTAAAATTTAGGAAAATCCCCTTCACAGGAGCCGTGCTGGCAGCCGCGGAAAAGTTTTACGGACGAGCGAGGAGCCGCTGCCGCTGGCCGGATAAAAATCCGTCATTTTTTGGGTTGAGTTGGTGGTTTTTTGGCAGGATTCAAGGTAATAATTGAATTTCCTGTCCTCACGTTGCATTTTTTTCCCCGTTATTTCCAAGCCTGTCCAGATAACCTGCTTTCCCATGATTCCGGGCCCGGCCTTTGCCGAGAAATCCGCCCCTCTTCGGATGCGGACTAAATTTGAGGAGGAATCCCTCCTTGAGAAGCTGCTTTTCCTCCTTAAAATCACCCAGTTCCCAGCAGCTGGGCCTGAAAGGACGGCGAGAGCCACCAAAATCCCAATGGGAGCCACCAAAATCCCACTGGGAGCCACCAAAATCCCACTGGGAGCCACCAAAATCCCATCAGGAGCCACGTTCCGCCGGCTCATTCACCCACGAGCGGTCGGAAGGGGAAGGTTTGAGCGACTTTCTGCCAAAGCTTCCCGAGCTTGGAGGATTTAAGTGCATTTATTTATAAGCAGTGGAGCTATATTTATAAAAAAGACTTTTTTTTAACTAATCTTCTTTTTTTTTTCCCCATAAATGATGTTTAATGATTATTTTTGATGAACAAATCTTTGGAAAGACTCCGTTCCTGCCTCTCGATCCCTTTGAGCTCCGTATTTTCTTCATTGCCTCCGAAATTTCACTGTTTGGGGCTGAAAAAACAAAAAAAAAGGCTTTGGGGGGGGATGTTGAGGCAGCATTCAAATAAATCCAGGTAGATTTTCCCAAATTTTGGGACATAAATTGGAAAAAGCGGGACGTAAATGTATCTTTTGCCTGAAATGGTTTGGAAATCTGAGGAGCAGGGAAGCGCCTGGGTTCTTTTCCCTGGAAAAAAAAAAATTCCGAAACAACAAAGGGTGGCTTTGCCAAAAAGTCCCTCCGGCCGGGAAACGCAAACTTCCCGTTCGGAAAAGGAGGAAGGAGGGGAATAATCCGCGGTGCTCCGGGGTGGATTTGGGTTGAGTTTTAACTCTTGGAGGCGGAAAAACCCCCGTTGGTTTTCGCTTTGCTCTTTTTCCAACGGGATCTTCCCCCCTTGAAAAAATCCAGGAGAATTTAGAAAGAGTTTAAACCTGGATTTGGGAGCTTTGGAAAGCCAGAGCAGCGGGATTTTTCCCGTCGGATCAACGCCCTCCCCCGGGAATTCCAGCCGGACTTCGCCGCGTCAGGGCTTTTCTCGCCCCGGAGAGGTCGAAAGGCCTGAAAAAGCCTTTTGATTTCGCTCCTTTCCCTCGTTTTTTTTTTCCAGCCCGCACCTCCAGAGCTCCGGAACGCGCTCCGGAACCGCTCCGGCCTCTCCAAACCGGTGCAGTACGGCGTTTCTCCTCCCTGGCCCTAATCGCACCGGTTTGGGTTTAATTAACCACAATTTTCCCCCCCTCCCCCTTTTTATCCACGATAATCGGCTCTGCCCATTCCCATTTTCCCAAACTCCTCTTCTTCCACCGGAATAACGAACCCCGGCAGCGGGCACCGGGCGCTCCCCCCGTCCTTTCCCCTTCCCCCTTCCCCGGGCCCAAATCTGATTAATTCCTTTAATCTCCTTTTTCTCGGCTTTCGGACACGGCACCGGCCGGGAAGGGGGGGTCGGTCGCTGGAGAAACCGCCGCTTCCCGGCTGCCGGTGACGCCGTGACGGGGACCGAGCGCCGAGGGGACCCCTTTTCCGAGGAGAAATCTTGGGAAACGGCGGAAATTTCGCCATTTAGGCTTTTTTTATTATTTTTTGGGGGGTTATATTTTTTTGGGGGGGACCTCAGGGAGGCTCCAGCCTGTCCCCAAGAGGACATCTTGTCCCCACCCCCTTCCCGTTCCCCCTCACCCTGGACGGAACCGGGGGGGCCACCGTGGATTCCGTGGCCGAGCCCTGGTCCTACACGGTAGGACGAATCCAGCTCCGGCCTGGTGACAGCCACTGCGTCCCCTCCCCGGTGCTGGTGTCACCGAGGGGGTGGCAGCGGCGGCTCCAACGGCCCCAAAACGGCGAATAAATTAGAAAGGATCCAAAAAAAAAAATAAAAAAATAAAAGCGCTGGAAGTTGGGGACGTGGGACCCTCGTCTGAGGGGTGGGGGCATCTTGTCACCCTGGGTCACGTGGGGACTCCTGTCACCCCAGTCTGGGGACACTGGGATCCGCATCACCCCAGTGTGGGGACATGGGGACCCTTGTCACCATGGTGGGGGACAGTTTGGGAACCTTGGGACCCTTGTCACCCCAGTCTGGGGACACTGGGATCCACATCACCCCAGTAGGGGCCAGCCTGGAGACATGGGGACCCTTGTCACCCTGGTGGGGGACAGTTTGGGAGCCTTGGGACCCTTGTCACCCCAGTCTGGGGACACTGGGATCCGCATCACCCCAGTGTGGGGACATGGGGACCCTTGTCACCATGGTGGGGGACAGTTTGGGAACCTTGGGACCCTTGTCACCCCAGTCTGGGGACACTGGGATCCACATCACCCCAGTAGGGGCCAGCCTGGAGACATGGGGACCCTTGTCACCCTGGTGGGGGACAGTTTGGGAACCTTGGGACCCTTGTCACCCCAGTCTGGGGACACTGGGATCCGCATCACCCCGGTAGGGGCCAGCCTGGGGACATGGAGACCTTTCAGCCCAGTGGGGGCTGACGTGGGGACCCTTGTCACCCCCGTCTGGTGACACCGGGGCCCTTGTCATCCCAGTGGGGGCCAGCCTGGGGACACGGGACTTCTTGTCACCCTGAGGGGACACAAGGACCCTTGTCCCCCATTATTGGTCCGTCTGGGGACACGGGGACCCTTGTCACCCATTAGAGGCTGATCTGAGCACCCGGGGACCCTCACGGCTCAGGACCCTGTCACCCAGGACAGGGGATGGCTCACTCCCCCCCGCCCCCAACCACAGCAGGAGTGTCCCTTGGGTGCCGGTGACCAGGCTGTCCCCACGTCCCCATCCTTGAGGTGATGGCGGGGGGCTCAGGGCCGCCCGGGGGCCGCCGCTGCCGCCAGCGGGGGCTTGGGCAGCAGCGGGGGCTTCATGGAGAAGGAGCGT